>JARQOD010000001.1:898592809-898650623 GCA_033576555.1 Oophaga sylvatica
TGAAAGGTGCTAGTTGGTTTACCAAGCTTGACCTTAGGGGGCCTATAATCTTATTCGCATTAAGCACGGTGATGAATGGAAGACGGCGTTTAATACTCCTGAGGGGCATTTTGAGTATCTATGGATGCACTTTGGGCTCACTAATGCCCCTTCCGTCTTCCAATCTTTCATGAACAATATTTTCCGGGATTTTGTCGATAAGTTTCTGATCGTCTATTTGGACGATATTTAGATTTTTTTCTAATGACTGGGATTCTCATGTGGAACATGTTCGGATGGTATTCCAGATTTTGAGAGAAAATGCTTTTTATGTTAAGGGATCAAAATGTCTCTTTGGCGTACAGAAGGTTTCGTTTTGGGATTCATTTTGTCTCTGTCCGCTATTGAAATGGACTCGGTCAAGGTTCAGGTCATTTGTGATTGAATTCAGCCCACTTCCTTGAAGGCTCTTCAGAGATTTTTGGGTTTTTCTAATTTTTACTGTAAATTTATAAGTAATTTCTCTGGTATTGTGAAACCACTGACGGATTTGACCTAAAAGGGTTCTGATTTAGTGAATTGGTCTCCAGAGGCAGTTTCGGCGTTTCAGGAGCTTAAGTGGAGATTCACTTCTGCTACTGTTCTACGGCAACCTGATGTTATTCTACCATTTCAGGTGGAGATAGATGTTTCTGAGATTGGTGCAGGAGCCGTTTTGTCCCAAAGGGATCCTGTAACCTCTAAGAGTAACCATTTTACCTTCTTCTCTCGAAAATATTCCGCAGCAGAATGTAATTATGATGTGGGGAATCGGGAATTATTGGCTATGAAGTGGGCTTTTGAAGAGTGGAGACATTGGTTGGAGGGAGCCAAACATCAAGTTGTGGTCCTCACTAGGGTTGAGCATTCCGATACTGCAAATATCGGGTATCGGCCGATATTGGCTGTATCGGAATTCCGATTCCGAGTACCGATATTTTCGTCATATCGGATACCGGAATCGGGATGTCACTGTCACTGTCAGAGTCCGTCTGTCGGGTCTGTCAGGAGTCAGCGGCACTTACCCGGCAGAAGATCTCCGGCGGTCACATCCCGGACTGCTTAATGGCCGCCATCCTCTTCTCCCCGGCGGTCACATGCAGTTTCTCGCAATAACTGCAGTGACTGCTGGGTAATCGCGGCCGTAAAGCAGTCCGATGACGTCACCGCCGGGGAAGCAGGTAATCAGCTGTGCTGCGTTGCAATGACAGGCTCTGCCTGTCATTGCGATGTAGCAGAGCTGGATCGTCGTGGGACTGTCGTTATGGACTGCGTCGGACAGGTGGTATACTGTTGGTTTGTTTTTTTTATTTTTTTACAGGAGATCGATGGCGTCACAGGAATGAGAGTACAATAAAAAAATTGAAAACTGTGTTGTCTCTTTTATTTCATTAAAAGACTTTTTTCTTGCTGTGTCTTTTTTTTACACATTTAAAAACTTTGGGATTAATAATGGATCGGTGTCTTATTGACGCCTCTCCATTATTAACCGGGCTTATTGTCACCGTGCAATCAACGGTGACATTAACCCCTTATTACCCCACTTGCCACCGCTACAGGGCAGTGGGAAGAGCCGGGTAAAGTGCCACAATTGGCACATCTTTTGATGCACCAAATGTGGGGCTGCTGTAGCCTGGTATTATCAGGCTGTTGAGGGCCAAAATCCATGGGCCTTGACAGTCTTTTAATACCAGGCCGCAGCAGTCTGCATTTTACTTGGCTGGTTAACAAAAATAGGGGGACCCCTACGCCGTTTTTTTTTTCGAGGGGATCCCCTATTTTTGTTAACCAGCCAAGCTAAGCAGACTGCTGTGGCCTGGTATTATCAGGCTTGCAAGGTCCATGGATATTGGATCCTTACCAGCCTGAAAAACCAGGCCTCAGCGGTCTGCTTCATCTGGCTGGTTAACAAAAATAGGGGGACCCCACGCCAATTTTTTTCGAGGGGATCCCCTATTTTTGTTAATCAGCCAAGATATGCAGACTGCTGTGGCCTGGTATTATCAGGCTGGCAAGGTCCATGGATCTTGGCTCCTTAACAGCCTGAAAATCCAGGCCACAGCGGTCTGCTTCATCTGGCTGGTTAACAAAAATAGGGGGACCCCACGCCAATTTTTTTCGAGGGGATCCCCTATTTTTGTTAATCAGCCAAGATATGCAGACTGCTGTGGCCTGGTATTATCAGGCTGGCAAGGTCCATGGATCTTGGCTCCTTAACAGCCTGAAAATCCAGGCCTCAGCGGTCTGCTTCATCTGGCTGGTTAACAAAATAGGGGGGACCCCACGCCATTTTTTTTTCGAAGGGAACCCCTATTTTTGTTAATCAGTTCCCTCTGACGTCACTGATGGTGTCCCTGGCTGACCTGAAGTGAAAGTGGAAAGCAATCAATTAAGCTTTCCACTTCCTCTCCTGTCAGCCAGGAGAGGAGCTCATTCATTTGGGGGTTTACTGTGAGGCTGCAGCATTAGCTGCGGTCCCTGCAGTAAACATTAACCCTTTCTGAAGGATTACACCGTGGGACCTGACTGTGCATCGGATTGGTAAGAATAATTTTGCTTTATTATTTTATTTTTATTACAGGAAATGGTTTTAGCAGGTAAATAAAATATGGTCAAAAACTGTGTGATTATTTCATTAAACTTCTTTTTTATTAAAGTGTGTGTGTTTGATTTTTCTTTCATACAATAGGATTAACAATTGATAGTTGTCTAATTGACAGCTCTCAATTATTAACCTGGCTTAAAGTGACCTTTCAATTGCAAGGTCATTTTAACCCCTTATTAACCCATTCGCCACCGCTACAGGGCAATGGGAATAGACGGGCAAAGTGCCAGAAAGGGCAAATCTAATTAGAGATTTGCCCTTTCTGGGGTGTCTGGGGGCAGATGTTAAGTAGCCGGGGGGGGGCCAAAAAAAATGGTCCCTCTCTGGGCTATTATTATCTGCCCCCACTCACTGGCTTTGTCTGTCTGGTTGCGAAAATAGGGCGGGAGCCCACGCATTTTTTTTCAGCAATTTTACACCTAATATATATATATATATACATGTCATTGAATTTGTGACACATATATATATATTTATATTTATAGTTCATACACTTCTACATAGTATAATAGCCGCTAATTCAATTGCCGGCTTTTGTGAAAATGCAGAACCCGACATGAAATGACACTTGGTGTACATAGGGTTAACCATGTCTTTTCATGTAGTTTGATATCTGATTTGCACAAACAATTACATGAGTCTATGTGTGCAAAATTTCACACCTGTAGGGGTTAATTAAAGGTGTAAATTCTTAGCAAAAAAGTCCGTTTTTTTTACAACTAATTTACACCTTTAATTAACCCCTACAGGTGTGAAATTTTGCACACATAGACTGATGTAATTGTTTGTGCAAATCAGATTGCAAACGACATGAAAAGACATGGTTAACCCTATGTACACCAAGTGTCATTTCATGTCGGGTGCTTCTGTCTTTTCACAGAAGCCGGCTTTACCCGGCAATTGAATCAGAGGATATTTTACTATGTAGAAGTGTATAAACTATACATATATGTATATATATATATATATATATATATATATATATATGTCACAATGACATGTATATATATATATATATATATGTATTCTATGTGTGTATATTTAGTGTTTACAAGGAAAGAAAGAGGTTTTTTTAGTTGCGATATTTTGTTCCCATAGACTTACATGGGACTTCCGGTATCGGTATCGGGTATCGCCGATATTTTAATGGTATCGGCGATACCATTCCGATTCCGATACTTTTGGATATCGGAAAGTATCGCTCAACTCTAGTCCTCACTGATCAGAAGAATCTGATCTATCTCGAATCAGCCAAGCGATTAAATCCTAGATAGGCCAATTGGGCCTTGTTTTTCACGCGTTTTAATTTTGTGGTCTCTTTTCTTCCAGGCACTAAGAATATTAAGGCGGATGCCCTCTCTAGGAGTTTCTTTGTGGATTCTCTTGATGTGACTGAGCCTACTGCCATTCTGAAGGAGGGTGTGGTTCTTTCCGCTATCTCACCCGATTTGAGACTGGCCCTGGAGGAATTTCAGGGGGATAAACCTGAACGTTGCCTTGTGGGGAAGTTGTATGTCCCAGACCAATGGAGGAAGAAAGTAATGTCTGAAATTCATTGCTCCACGTTGGCTGGTCATCCAGGTATTTTTGGTACCAGAGATTTGGTGAGTCAGTCTTTTTGGTGGCCTACTTTATCTCGTGATGTCAGAAATTTTGTGTTGTCCTTGTTCTCGGTCCAAACCCTGCTCTTGCTCTACTGGATTGTTAATGCCACTGCCTGTGCCCAGGAGGCCATGGACCCATATCTCTATGGATTTCATTTCCGACCTCCCTGTCTCTCAGAGAATGACTGTTATCTGGGTGATCTGTGATAGATTTTCCAAGATGGTCCATCTTGTGCTACTGCCGAAGTTGCCATCCTCTTCCGAGTTGGTACCCTTGTTTTTCCAGCAGATGGTTCGTTTGCACGGCATTCCGAAGAACATTGTGTCTGACAGAGGAGTCCAACTTGTTTCCAGCTTTTGGAGAGCCTTCTGTTCTAAGCTGGGAATTCAGTTGTCTTTCTGCTCTGCGTTTCACCCTCAGACCAATGGGCAGACTGAGAGAACAAACCAGACTTTGGAGACTTATTTTAGATGTTTTGTGTCTGCTGATCAAGATGACTGGGTCACTTTTTTGCCCTTGGCTGAATTCACTCTAAACAATAGGGCTAGTTCTGCCACTTTGATGTCCCCTTTTTTCCGCAATTTCGGGTTTCATCCTCGGTTTTCTTCGGGGCAGGTGGACGCTTCTTTCTGTCCGGGTGTTGACACTATGGTAGAGAGAATGCAGCAGATTTGGGATCAAGTAGTGGATAAGTTGTTTCTCTCTCAGGAGAGGGCCCAACGGTTTGCCAACCAGCATAGGACTGATGGTCCCCGGTTTAAAGTAGGTGACATGGTTTGGTAGTCCTCAAAAAATATCCCTATGAAGGTTGCATCTCCAAAATTTAAGTCAAGGTTCATTGGATCTTATAAGATCTTGGAAATCCTTAATCCTGTTTTTTTCCATTTGGCTCTTCCAGGGACGTTGAAGATTCACAACGTCTTCCGTAAATGTTTATTGAAAAGATTTGTTGAGCCAGTAGTTCCTATGGCTACCCCCCCTGAGCCTATTTTGGTTGAGGGCAATCTGGAGTATGAAGTAGAGAAGATATTGGATTCTCGTCTGGCTAGACGGAGACTCCAGAACTTGGTAAAGTGGAAAGGTTATGGTCAGGAGGACAATTTTTGGGTGTTTGCTTCTGACATTCATGCTGAAATATTGGTTTGCACCTTTCACCGGGCTCATCCTGATCAGCCTGGTGGTGCAGGTGAGGGTTCGGTGACCCCGCCTTAAGGGGGGGTACTATTGTGAATGCTCTGGATCTGACTTCTGAGTTTGGACTCCCCCTGGTGGCTGCTGATAGTAATGAAGCTGCTTTGGCTAACAGAGGTCTATCAGCTGGGGGCAATGATGGGAAATCAGGTGATTCTGACTGGGGAGATATAAGTGAGCAACCTTCCCATGATCCTTGCCAGTGATTTGTTGCTTCCCGGTCCCTTTTGGAAGTCAACTTGCTTCCTGCTCTGTCCTGCAACTTTTAGATAAGTTTTGCTGTTTATTTCTGTGGCATTCGTCTTTGTCTATCTTAGTTTTCTGCCCTTCTGGAGTTTGTACAGCCAGGTTCCCCTGTGGGGGCCTGTGCTGGACTCTGTTCCTCTTTTGCCACTGTTTATGTCATTTCAGTTCCCTGTTATTTCGGTATCTGCTGATTTGCTACCTGTCACACCAGAGTTCTGATCTAGCTGGGGAGAGATTGTGTGGTCTCAGTATTTTTGTATATCAGACATGTTGGAGTTTTTCTTACAGTTTTTACTGGATTGCAGACAATATTCTTTCCTGTCCTGTTCTATCTAGACAGTTTGGGCCCCAGCATTTGCTCACTCTATTTTTTGCCTTTTTTTGTATTTCATCTTGGCCCACCGCCATTATATGTTTGGGGGCTACCTATTCCTTTGGGGGCTCTACTTCAGAGCAGTTAGCTTTCCCCTTTCTCTCTTTAGGCTTAGTTATCTCTCCAGCTGTGTCGAGGTATCTAGGGCACCGTAGGCACGTTCCACGGCTGCTTCTAGTTGTGCTGTCAGTTTAGGAGTCTGCAA
This sequence comes from Oophaga sylvatica, assembly GCA_033576555.1. Taxonomy (NCBI): domain Eukaryota; kingdom Metazoa; phylum Chordata; class Amphibia; order Anura; family Dendrobatidae; genus Oophaga; species Oophaga sylvatica. The sequence goes on from JARQOD010000001.1 coordinate 898,599,053, forward strand.
TCTTCTAGTTACCAACCTCTCTGGGTGTCTGGCTGCCCAGGCTATTTTGGCTACTGTTAGCCTCTATTACCCAATCATAACAGACATGGATGTCAGTCATATGTACCAACCTCCAAAACTTTGAAGACTCCACCAAGATGTTGCACGGCGATGATGCCATAATTAGCGCCACCGTCTCGCTTATCTGTCTTCTGAAATGCTCTCTGTTCACAATCAAAGAGGATGCATTGCACGATGAGATGGAGCAGGGTGATTACACACAGCGCAGCCTCATCTCATCCCAACGTGGATTGTGTGATAATGAGGAAGAGGAGGAGGAAAAACAGGAGCTAGTTTCATGCTCTATAGATGGTACTACCTGCACAACTCTCATACCGTCTAGTCAGCATGGATGGCCTGAGGACAGGGAGGAGGAGGATACCTTAGTCAGTCGTCCTCTTGTTGAGGACACGGAAGTTTTGCCTGTTAGCAGTCTGGCACACATGGCTGAGTATATGTTACGCTGTTTTTCCCGTGACCCTCGCATTCTCCAAATTTTGTGTGACAGTCATTACTGGTTTGTGACACTTCTAGACCCACTTTACAAGGAGAACTTTCTATCTCATCCCCGAGGCAGACAGTTCTACTAAAATGGGACAGTATCAGAAGGCCCTTGTTGCGGAATTATTAAAAAAATTCCCATCTGAAAATGCTGGCGGCAGAGGTCACAGTTCATTGGACAACCAAGGAGTACAGGCGAGAGAGACACAACTCCAACTCCAATCCAGCAGAGGCAGAGGAACGCTGTCAAAGTTCTGGGAGAATTTTCTCAGACCCTTCCAACGCACAGGCCCTGAGGAGCGGGGAACTCTCACAAGGAGTGCAAAGTTTGGGAAGATGCTGAGAGAGTACCTTGCTGACCATACCAACATCCTCAGTGATTCCTCTGTGCCTTATAATTATTGGGTATCCAAGCTGGACCCGTGGCATGTACTGGCTCACTACGCCTGGCCTGCCCTGACGCTAGCGTTTTGTCAGAGCCTGTTTTTAGTGCCACTGGTGGAACTATAACTGATGAGCGCATCCGCCTGTCAACTGAAAATACTCACAGGCTGACTTTTATAAAAATGAACAATGCCTGGATTGGGCCAGATTTCTCAACACCACCGAATGATAGCAGCGTAACATAAACTCAAATCCAGTGTCTTTTTTCGGGAGGTCTATTTCTATGCACCTCTTCAGACCCACACATGGGTATACACTTCCTGATTTTGGCTATTTGCTGTTGTCCGCCTCCTTCTCCTCATCCTCATCCTCCACCACCATATCACCAGGGTGACCGTGGTCCGTGATGCAACACCCACATAATTTTTTTAAGTGTTTTTATGATGTCCGTAAACAAAAATTTGTTATAGAGTATGTTCATGTATACCCCAGGGGTAAATTTTTGTCAGCCCATACACTTAATGCACGGGTATTACAAGTATAGTAGACCCGCTCCTTTGTAATGGGAACATTTTTTATGAGGCCCTCTTCCACGTCTCTTCCAAGGGGCATTGGACTGCCTCCAAATTTTTGGCAGCCCTTGCATTCACTGCATAGGCAAACACTATAGGAGACCCACTTCCTACTAATAGGAACATTTTTTCATGAGGCCCTCCTCTACATCTCTTCAAAGGGGCAAATTTTTGGCAGCCCTTGCTTTCACTGCATAGGCAAACACTATGGGAGACCTACTTCCTAATAATAGGAACATTTTTTTATGAGGTCCTCCTCTACATCTCTTCATAGGGGCATTGGAGTGCCTCCAAATTTTTGGCAGCCCAAGAATTCACTATATAGGCAAACACTATGGGAGACCTATTTCCTAATAATGGGAACACTTTTTCATGAGGCCCTCTACATTTCTTCAAAGGGGCATTTTTTTATGAGGCACTCTTCCACGTCTCTTCCAAAGGGCATTGGAGTGAATCCAAATTTTTGGAAGCCCTTGAATTCACTGCATAGGCAAACACAATGGGAGACCCACTTCCTAATAATGGGAACATTTTTCATGAGGCCCTCCTCTACATCTCTTCAAAGGGGCATTGGAGTGCCTCCAAATTTTTGGCAGCTCTTGCATTCACTGCATAGGCAAACAGTATAGGAGACAGACTTCCTAATAATAGGAACATTGTTTTCAGGAGCCCCTCCTGTCTTCAAAGGGGTATTGGGGTACGTCCAAATTTTGGGCAGCCCTGCCACTCACTGCATACGCAGTAACAGTATATGAGACCCACTGTTTAATAATGGGAACAACAAAGATCCAAGGTATTGTTTTCAGATGAAAGTAAATTTGTATTTCATTTGGAAATCAAGGTCCCAGAGTCTGGAGGAAGAGTGGAGAGGCACACAATCCAAGCTGCTTAAGGTCTAGTGTGAAGGTTCCACAATCAGTGATGGTTTGGGGAGTCATGTCATCTGCTGGTGTAGGTCCACTGTGTTTTATCAAGACCAAAGTCAGCGCAGCCGTCTACTAGGAAATTTTAGAGCACTTCATGCTTCCCTCTGCCAACAAGCTTTTGGAGATGGAAATTTCATTCTCCAGCAGTGCTTGGCTCCTGTTCACTCTGCCAAAAATACCAATACCTGGTTTAAAAACAACAGTATCACTGTGCTTAATTGGCCAGCAAACTCGCCTGACCTTAACCCCGTAGAGAATCTATGGAGTATTGTCAAGAGAAAGATGAGAGACACCAGACCCAACAATGCAGACAAGCTAAAGGCTACTATCAAAGAAACCTGGGTTTCCATAACACCTCAGCAGTGCCACAGGCTGATCGACTTTATGCCACGCTGCTTTGGTGCAGTAATTGATGCAAAAGGAGCCCATACCAAGTATTGAATGCATTTACTGAACTGTTGTGAATGGGTTTGAGATGAGTTCTGAGCAGAGGCTCCCTCTGGTGGTTACAAGCGGTACTAGTGAGGATTGGGAATCAGGTGTTACTGATTGGTCTTATTTAAGGGAATCATTTTCCCATCAGGGTTGCCGGTGATCAATTGTTCTGGTCTGAATCCTTCTTTCCAGTTTCCCTTGTAGCCTGCTGTGTTGTGTCTGCATCTCCTGCTATCAGATAAGACAATTTCTTATTTTGTGTTTTTGCTATATTTTTGCATTTTGTCCTGCACTTCTGTGGGGGCCTTCAGGGTCCCCTCCGGGGCTTTTGCCCTCTCAGTTTGGTCCAGCCACTGTGTTTTGTACTTTTGCTTTTTGCAGTTTTTTCAGTGGCTGCTGTTTTTGTTACACCAGAGAACTAATTTAGGTGGTAGAGGTCGTGTGATCTCAGGTGATTTTGAAATTAGTAAGTTGGTGTTTTTCAGGGTTTTCTGGGATTGCAGTAAGTACCCTTCCTATCCTTTTCTATTTAGATAGTTTGGGCCCCAGCGTTTGCTCATACTATTTTCTTTCTGTGTCAGTATTTCCTCTTGTCTAACCGCCATTACATGTTTGGGGGCTTTCTATTATCTTTGGGGTTCTGCTCCGGGGCAGATAGCTTTCCTGTTTCTGTCTTTAGGTGTAGTTAGTTTCTCAGGCTGTGACGAGGCGTCTAGGACCATCGTAGGAACGCTCCACGGCTGCCTCTAGTTGTGGTGGTTAGTCAGGGTACTGCAATCTCCTAGATTCCAACTGCTCTGGTGTATTTCCTTTTTTACCTGCACTCCTCAGCTACCGTAACATAACACTGAACATACATTTCAGTAGGCCAACATTTCGGATTTTAAAATAATTTTTCAAGCTGGTGTTATAAAGTATTCTAATTTACTGAGATAATGACTTTTGGGTTTTCATTGGCTGTAAGCCAAAATCATCAACATTAACAGAAATAAACACTTGAAATAGATCACTCTGTATGTAAATAATAACTATATAATATATGAGTTTCACTTTCTGTATTGAAGAACTAAAATAAATTAACTTTTTTATACTATTTCAAGGCTATGTGTACACGTTGCGTTTTTAAGCGTTTTTGCCGCATTTTTACGTGGCGTAATCGCTTAAAAAATGGTTACAAAACGCATCCCATGCAATCCTATGGGGTTATGCATTGCTGTGCACATGCTGAGTATTTTTGCGGAGTGTAATCGCTTAGTGTAAAAATAAGCAGCATGTCCATTCTTTTGGCGTAATCGCGGTGATTACGCCGCCATAGAATTGCATTGAAATACTCACTTTATGCATGTGGCTATGCCCACCATTAGTGAAGTGAGCGCTTCATGTGCGCTTGGTACCCAGGGTCTGGAGGAGAGGAGACTCTCCTCCAGGCCCTGGGTACCATATTCCTGTCAAAAATAGAATTAAAATAAAAAATATTGATATACTCACCCTCCGTCGGTCCCCGGATACTTCCCGCTCCTCAGCGAAGTTGCCGCCAATTTCCATTCCCAAACACTCATGATGACATCGCCCACGGAGCTGCCATATCACCAGAGCAGCAGCCACCAATAGGAAGATGCCACATCACTGACATGCTCAGTACGGTAATCTCTGGACTTAGTGTTAGAATCTATTTAGTTTTAACAATCCGCCATCTTGTTGTGGTTTTCTGGCTGCTGGTCTTTTTTCCCTGGTGCTGGGTTTGTCTAAGGTCAGGTGATTGTATCACCCTTTATTACCCAGCACCTGCCTCCCAGTCCTTGCTGGACAACAGTGTTAATCCACTAGAGTTCTGGCTAGGTGCTTTAATAGCTTTCTGTGTTTGATATTGTGCTGTTCTGGGATCGCTAGTTCTGCCTGCTTTGTTTATTGTTTTCCTTTCTGCAGCTTCCTCTATTTTCCTACTAGGAGGTTACCTGTTTTTTGTTCCCAGTCCCTAGATCTTTCATTGATTCCCTTTCCCCTACCTTAAGGTCTTCGTTTGAGTTTAGCCTAGGAAACGTCGGTGGGTCTATTTACAAGGAATAGGTCGCCCACTCCATTGTAGGGCTTCAGCCTAGTCCTAGTACAGGGTCAGCATCTCCCCCTTCTGCCCTAGTCCTGAGTTGCAATGTTTCTTTTGGAAAGCAATGGCAATAATGCATTGCATACCATTGTTAATCATTGTCCTCCTAATGGTGGACTCATGAACATTAACATTACCATTAGCTAATATTGAGAGAGGCATTTAGTTTAAAGATTACTTTGAGTATATTTGTGACCTTGCTGACTATTATATACCTTGCTATGCCATGATCTTTGTTAGTCGAACCTTCCTGAGGAGGGTAATAATGGTCATGGATTTCCTCTATTTGTATACAATTTCCCTGACTATGGATTGGTGGTGTTCAAACTGTTTAAATATTGTTTTGGAATCTTTTCCAGCCTTATGGATATCACAGCTCTGCTTCTGAGGTCCACATAAACCTCCTTTGTTTGTGCGATAGTCCACCTCCACAAACATGTGAAGATCAGACTTGATAAATCAGTATTCTTTAAATAAAACAGGTAGCCCACTTACAAGTGATTGTCTTCCCTTTGACTGAAAACACGTTAATGTACAGTATTTTCACCTTCAAATTATATGATAATTCTAAATGTTCACATAATTTTTCCACCCACAGATTTGATGATATTGGATAGTTTTCCTCATTTAAATTCCCAAGTCTAATATGTTTTACTTATTTTTATTTATTTTTGTATCTACTTTTTTAGCACTTACGTGAAAATCTGTAGTTTTGTGATAAGTTTATGAAATATGAAAAATTGTGAAGTATTCAGAAACTTTCAAGCGCCACTGTATCCTACTCAACATCAATGTACATTTTTTTCATTACAGTCTTATGCCCTAGGATAGATAGGTGATTTAGGGTTCAACTAGAAGGTCACCAGTGTCTATTAGAGAGCCTGACCATGGAGCTTACAGTTTAGACTAATTATTTAATTGTTCCAATACAATTTTATATAATCAATCTATCTATCATCTATATATTATCTATCTAGAAAAATTAAGGCAGAGAGCAGCACCTACAGAATAATAGTAGTTGGGTGCAGGGCTTCACAGGTACATACCAGTCCTTGTATTAGAAAATGAAGAAGCAGTACACCATCATTGTAGTGCAAAAAAAGCTATTTTAATAGCCCATTTGTGCATGACGTTTCAGCTCTATGAGTGAGCCTTCTCTATCTATCTATCTATCTATCTATCTATCTATCTATCTATCTATCTATCTATCTATCTATCTATCTATCTATCTATCTATATCCAAAAAATAGGCAGCACTCCATAGATAATGCAGATGGTGGATATTTTATTTTACCCACATATGGCAACGTTTCGGCTCCATGAGCCTTTTTCAAGCACTGACTAACACTCCTATGCAGGTATTTATATGGTCAGTGTTACAATAATTCATTAACTCCAATTATATAAAACATGTAAAAAAACATTACATATCATACACAGCTCATTTACCAAATAGTATCAATATATACATTGATCCCATAGTTTCATCCAGGGTCACATTTTAAATATATATTACTTCATATACTGTGCCAGATATCACATCCAACCTTAATTTACAATTTTCAATAATTATAACAGCTGAAGTAAAAATCTCTTTTGTAAAGACACTCACTTAGTAGGTACGCCTACAACACATGTGGAGGACACCATGGACGCTTAGTACAATGCGCATTTGTGGCTACTGCGCATGTCTCCCTGCGTCATAGTGACCTCAGAACATTACAAGCCTATCAGCTTGTATGTGTGTCAATTCCGTAACTGCGCATGCGCTCTAGCGCTTTGTCCTAGTCGAAACGCCATCTTGTATGTGGCAGAATCTTAAATCTTCACTGATACAAACAATTCACCTCAAATTTAAATCTCGTGTTAGCGATCATGTATACTGGTTAGTCTATTGTTCTTTTCTCCTATATCCGAAATTCTCCATGTGTTAACATGTCTTTATCAATATACAGTATATATACCTCATTATTGTGAGGTTTTTCATAGTGATCACATCAATAGGGTTTCTTTCTAAGCCTTCGGATAAGGGCACCTATTTCACCCCGATAAGTGGGACCGCCCCCCGCCAAGGGTAGCTTCCCACCACCGGTGACTCACAGGGGAGGTATCCTGAACCAATGGTCCAGTTCCCTCAACCCCGCTGTCACTAGGGCTACTAGGGTCCATCTCCTTGCTTTCTTTTACCCATATAAAAGAATACACAGAAAATCTCTCAATTAGTGAGTTTGATTTATTTTAAGGAAGAATTTTAGGAAAAAAATATTTAGAATTAACAAAAATAATGTTTTTATATATAGTATTAATGGCGTCCTCCATTTTGTACTATATCCTCCCAGTGAGTGTCTTCACATTTTTCTGTAAAAAAATACATAAAAAAATCACAATAAGTAAATGGTTCTGAATTAAGTATTACTTTAGATCCCCACCATCAACAACCATATCATGTAATATTGAGGAAATAATTCCTACAGAGATATCAGTCGACAACAATAGATTCAAGTAACAGAATTGAGTTTGAAATCAACGTTCAGTCCCATAGGTCTCAACTAGTGTTGAGCGATATTGCTCGATATCTAAAAATATCGTATCGAAATTGTATCGCCGATATCACTAAATATCGTTGATATCCGATTTCGATAGCGGAAGTCCCATGTAAGTCTATGGGAACAAAATATCGAAACTAAAAAAAACCTTTATTTCCTTGTAAACACTAAATATACACACATAGAATACATATATATATATATACATGTCATTGTGACATATATATATACATATATGTATAGTTTATACACTTCTACATAGTAAAATATCCTCTGATTCAATTGCCGGGTAAAGCCGGCTTCTGTGAAAAGACAGAAGCACCGACATGAAATGACACTTGGTGTACATAGGGTTAACCATGTCTTTTCATGTCGTTTGCAATCTGATTTGCACAAACAATTACATCAGTCTATGTGTGCAAAATTTCACACCTGTAGGGGTTAATTAAAGGTGTAAATTCGTTGTAAAAAAAACGGACTTTTTTGCTACGAATTTACACCTTTAATTAACCCCTACAGGTGTGAAATTTTGCACACTTACACTCATGTAATTGTTTGTGCAAATCAGATATCAAACTACATGAAAAGACATGGTTAACTCTATGTAAACCAAGTGTCATTTCATGTCGGGTTCTGCATTTTCACAAAAGCCGGCAATTGAATTAGCGGCTATTATACTATGTAGAAGTGTATGAACTATAAATATAAATATATATATGTGTCACAAATTTAATGACATGTATATATATATATTGAGGTGTAAAATTGCTGAAAAAAAATGCGTGGGCTCCCGCCCTATTTTCGCAACCAGACAGACAAAGCCAGTGAGTGGGGGCAGATAATAATAGCCCAGAGAGGGACCATTATTTTTGGCCCCCCCCCGGCTACTAACATCTGCCCCCAGACACCCCAGAAAGGGCAAATCTCTAATTAGATTTGCCCTTTCTGGCACTTTGCCCGTCTATTCCCATTGCCCTGTAGCGGTGGCGAATGGGTTAATAAGGGGTTAAAATGACCTTGCAATTGAAAGGTCACTTTAAGCCAGGTTAATAATTGAGAGCTGTCAATTAGACAACTATCAATTATTAATCCTATTGTATGAAAGAAAAATCAAACACACACACTTTAATAAAAAAGAAGTTTAATGAAATAATCACACAGTTTTTGACCATATTTTATTTTCCTGCTAAAACCATTTCCTGTAATAAAAATAAAATAATAAAGCAAAATTATTCTTACCAATCCGATGCACAGTCAGGTCCCACGGTGTAATCCTTCAGAAAGGGTTAATATTTACTGCAGGGACCGCAGCTAATGCTGCAGCCTCACAGTAAACCCCCAAATGAATGAGTTCCTCTCCTGGCTGACAGGAGAGGAAGTGGAAAGCTTAATTGATTGCTTTCCACTTTCACTTCAGGTCAGCCAGGGACACAATCAGTGACGTCAGAGGGAACTGGTTAACAAAAATAGGGGTTCCCTTTGAAAAAAAAATGGCGTGGGGTCCCCCCTATTTTTTTTAACCAGCCAGATGAAGCAGACCGCTGAGGCCTGGATTTTCAGGCTGTTAAGGAGCCAAGATCCATGGACCTTGCCAGCCTGATAATACCAGGCCACAGCAGTCTGCATATCTTGGCTGATTAACAAAAATAGGGGATCCCCTCGAAAAAAATTGGCGTGGGGTCCCCCCTATTTTTGTTAACCAGCCAGATGAAGCAGACCGCTGAGGCCTGGATTTTCAGGCTGTTAAGGAGCCAAGATCCATGGACCTTGCCAGCCTGATAATACCAGGCCACAGCAGTCTGCATATCTTGGCTGATTAACAAAAATAGGGGATCCCCTCGAAAAAAATTGGCGTGGGGTCCCCCCTATTTTTGTTAACCAGCCAGATGAAGCAGACCGCTGAGGCCTGGTTTTTCAGGCTGGTAAGGATCCAATATCCATGGACCTTGCAAGCCTGATAATACCAGGCCACAGCAGTCTGCTTAGCTTGGCTGGTTAACAAAAATAGGGGATCCCCTCGAAAAAAAAACGGCGTAGGGGTCCCCCTATTTTTGTTAACCAGCCAAGTAAAATGCAGACTGCTGCGGCCTGGTATTAAAAGACTGTCAAGGCCCATGGATTTTGGCCCTCAACAGCCTGATAATACCAGGCTACAGTAGCCCCACATTTGGCGCATCAAAAGATGTGCCAATTGTGGCACTTTACCCGGCTCTTCCCACTTGCCCTGTAGTGGTGGCAAGCGGGGTAATAAGGGGTTAATGTCACCGTTGATTGCACGGTGACAATAAGCCCGGTTAATAATGGAGAGGCGTCAATAAGACACCGATCCATTATTAATCCCAAAGTTATTAAATGCATAAAAAAAAGACAAAGCAAGAAAAAAGTATTTTAATGAAATAAAAGAGACAACACAGTTTTCATTTTTTTTATTACTCTCTCATTCCTGTGACGCCATCGATCTCCTGTAAAAAAAGAAAAAAAACAAACCAACAGTATACCACCTGTCCGACGCAGTCCATAGTAACGATTGTCCCACGACGATCCAGCTCTGCTACATCGCAATGACAGGCAGAGCCTGTCATCGCGACGCAGCACAGCTGATTACCTGGTTCCCCGGCGGTGACGTCATCGGACTGACTGCTTTACGGCCGGGATTACCCAGCAGTCACTGCAGTTATCACGAGATACTGCATGTGACCGCCGGGGAGAAGAGGATGGCGGCCATTAAGCAGTCCGGGATGTGACCGCCGGAGATCTTCTGCCAGGTAAGTGCCGCTGACTCCTGACAGACCCGACCGACGGACACTGACAGTGACAGACTCGACCGACGGACACTGACAGTGACAGTGACAAATCCGATTCCGGTATTCGATAAGACGAAAATATCGAAACGAATTATCGAAAGGCCGATAGAGCTAATATCGGCCGATAGCCGATATTTGCATTATCGTATCGCTCAACACTAGTCTCAACGTATCTAATTCATAAATCCATTTTAGTTCTTTCTTTTTAAGGAGATTAATCCTATCACCCCCTCTTCTCTGTATTGGAACAGTGTTGATGATTCTAAATTGTAATTGTTTTTCCGTATGTTTCATTTCTGTATAATGTTTGGACACTGGGAGATCCATTCTCTTTTTCCTAATAGTATATTTGTGCTGACTTATACGTGTTTTAAAATCACACGTAGTCTCCCCTATATACCATAGCTTACAGGGACATTCTAACAAATATATAACATGATCTGACTCGCATGTTAGAAAATGGTTAATTTTATATGGCTTATTGGTTCTTGGATGCACAAACTGTGAACCCTTGATCATTAGGTTACAATTAATACAGCCAAGGCATGGATAACAGCCTTTTCTGGATAGTCCTGTCAATGACGTTTGAATTGTCCTTTTTTGAGGACCAATATCAGATCTGATTAAGCGATCCCTGATATTTTTACCCCTTTTATATGAGAGGAGGGGAGGCAATTTAAACTCATTAATATTGGGAAGACATTTTGTTAACATTCCCCAATGCTTCTTAATAATTCCAGAGATATACCCACTCTCCTCAGTATATGTAGATACAAATGGAATTCTCATCATTTCCTTCTTACATCTTCTCACTTTCAATAAATCTAATCTTTTGTAGTACATTTCTTTTTGTTTGTTCTAATAAATTCAATGGGTATCCCCTGTCAACGAATTTTTTAACCATTGAGTCCATGATCAGATCTATATTTTCCGTTTCACTAACCACTCGTCTCACTCTTAATAATTGACTTAGAGGTATGGAATTTACCATATTTCTTGGATGCTGACTATTGTACAGAAGTAAATTATTTCTATCTGTCTCTTTTACATACAAAGTAGTTGTCAATTCTCCATCATTCTGTTTAACCAAAACATCCAAGAACTGTATTTCATCTCTAGATGAATTCAGAGTAAATTTAATCGTCTGATCTATCCCGTTCAGGTATGTGTGAAATAATTGTAGTTCACTTTCAGTTCCGATCCAGAGGAGAAAAACATCATCTATGTATCGCCACCACATAGATACATGTCAAAAGTGGTGGGACACATAGATGAACTCCTCCTCCAGGACCCCCATAACCAAATTAGCGTAAGCCGGGGCTATATTGGCCCCCATTGCAGTCCCTCTACATTGCAAATAATAATCATCACCAAATAAAAAATAATTTTCTCTTAGAATAATGTTCAATATCTTCAGTATGAATTCCATTGCCTTAAACGAAAAGTCTCCTTTATCTAACACTTTAGAAACTGCTGCCACTCCACTATCATGTCTAATTGATGTATATAAGGAAACTACATCAAAGGAGGCCAGTATCACCTGTTCCCCTATGGTAGCTCCCTCTAACTTGTTCAAAAAATCAACCGTATCCCAAATATATGACTTAAGATTATTTGCCAAAGGATTAAGAATCCTATCAAGAAATGTGCCTAATTTACTAAATACCGAATCCACCCCAGACACTATGGGGCGTCCGGGAGGATTCTTTAATGATTTGTGTATTATTGGTATCATATATAGTACTGGGGTTCTAGGATTGTAATATAAATACTAATGTGATTTTTTCCCATAGATATAGATACGGCAAAATCAAAAGGAGAGGAGGGAGGCATCACCATCGACAACAAAAAAGGCAAGCAGGAGAAGAACCGGTCACAGCCGCAGAGACAAATCACTCTGAGAAAAAAGGACTAGATCTGGTCATAAATATATCCAAAAAGGTATTGACTGATCCACAGATAATGATATTAAGTAAAGGCTTAAGCTTCAGCCCCTGTCTACATGTAAATTGGTTCCAATTGCAATTTGATCTAGAAAGATTTTTTAGGATGATTAAACTCAGGGAGTGGTCATCTAATGCTCTAATACCTAAAGAAGGAAGGGCTAGTGAGTTGAACCTGAAGTCAGTTAATCTAAGAAAGCATAGCACATTTGTCCCATCTAACAATTCTGCTGTCATAGATGCTTATATAGCAGCGGTAAAAATGGATGTAGAGAAATTGAGAAAAATAGGAGTAAAAGATTTTAAACATCCAAATATTACTAAACAGGAATATGATGCATTGCAGGAGTTGGTCCATGACGATGACATAGTGGTGAAGCCTGCAGATAAGGGCGGTGCTGTCGTCGTCATGGACAAACTCCAATATTTGAAAGAAATATATTCACAATTAAACGATAAAGATGTCTATAAGAAATTGGATGGGGATCCAAAATTTAGGATTATGAAGGAAATAAAAACATGTCTGGAGGAAGCATTAGGCTATGAAATTATTGATCAACCCTTATGTGAATATCTACAATTAGAAAATCCTAGAACCCCAGTACTATATGTGATACCAAAAATACACAAATCATTAAAGAATCCTCCCGGACGCCCCATAGTGTCTGGGGTGGATTCGGTATTTAGTAAATTAGGCACATTTCTTGATAGGATTCTTAATCCTTTGGCAAAAAATCTTAAGTCATATATTTGGGATACGGTTGATTTTTTGAACAAGTTAGAGGGAGCTACCATAGGGGAACAGGTGATACTGGCCTCCTTTGATGTAGTTTCCTTATATACATCAATTAGACATGATAGTGGAGTGGCAGCAGTTTCTAAAATGTTAGATAAAGGAGACTTTTCGTTTAAGGCAATGGAATTCATACTGAAGATATTGAACATTATTCTAAGAGAAAATTATTTTTTATTTGGTGATGATTATTATTTGCAATGTAGAGGGACTGCAATGGGGGCCAATATGGCCCCGACTTATGCTAATTTGGTTATGGGGGTCCTGGAGGAGGAGTTCATCTATGTGTCCCACCACTTTAGACATGTATCTATGTGGTGGCGATACATAGATGATGTTTTTCTCCTCTGGACCGGAACTGAAAGTGAACTACAATTATTTCACACATACCTGAACGGGATAGATCAGACGATTAAATTTACTCTGAATTCATCTAGAGATGAAATACAGTTCTTGGATGTTTTGGTTAAACAGAATGATGGAAAATTGACAACTACTTTGTATGTAAAAGAGACAGATAGAAATAATTTACTTCTGTACAATAGTCAGCATCCAAGAAATAGGTAAATTCCATACCTCTAAGTCAATTATTAAGAGTGAGACGAGTGGTTAGTGAAACGGAAAATATAGATCTGATCATGGACTCAATGGTTAAAAAATTCGTTGACAGGGGATACCCATTGAATTTATTAGAACAAACAAAAAGAAATGTACTACAAAAGAATAGATTAGATTTATTGAAAGTGAGAAGATGTAAGAAGGAAATGATGAGAATTCCATTTGTATCTACATATACTGAGGAGAGTGGGTATATCTCTGGAATTATTAAGAAGCATTGGGGAATTATAACAAAATGTCTTCCCAAAATTAATGAGTTTAAATTGCCTCCCCTCCTCTCATATAAAAGGGGTAAAAATATCAGGGATCGCTTAATCAGATCTGATATTGGTCCTCAAAAAAGGACAATTCAAACGTCATTGACAGGACTATCCAGAAAAGGCTGTTATCCATGCCTTGGCTGTATTAATTGTAACCTAATGATCAAGGGTTCACAGTTTGTGCATCCAAGAACCAATAAGCCATATAAAATTAACCATTTTCTAACATGCGAGTCAGATCATGTTATATATTTGTTAGAATGTCCCTGTAAGCTATGGTATATAGGGGAGACTACGTGTGATTTTAAAACACGTATAAGTCAGCACAAATATACCATTAGGAAAAAGAGAATGGATCTCCCAGTGTCCAAACATTATACAGAAATGAAACATACGGAAAAAACAATTAAAATTTAGAATCATCGACACTGTTCCAATACAGAGAAGAGGGGGTGATAGGATTAATCTCCTTAAAAAGAAAGAACTAAAATGGATTTATGATTTAGATACGTTGAGACCTATGGGACTGAACGTTGATTTCAAACTCAATTCTGTTACTTGAATCTATTGTTGTCGACTGATATCTCTGTAGGAATTATTTCCTTAATATTACATGATATGGTTGTTGATGGTGGGGATCTAAAGTAATACTTAATTCAGAACCATTTACTTATTGTGATTTTTTATGTATTTTTTTACAGAAAAATGTGAAGACACTCACTGGGAGAATATAGTACAAAATGGAGGACGCCATTAATACTATATATAAAAACATTATTTTTGTTAATTCTAAATATTTTTTTCCTAAAATTCTTCCTTGAAATAAATCAAACTCACTAATTGAGAGATTTTCTGTGTATTCTTTTATATGGGTAAAAGAAAGCAAGGAGATGGACCCTAGTAGCCCTAGTGACAGCGGGGTTGAGGGAACTGGACCATTGGTTCAGGATACCTCCCCTGTGAGTCACCGGTGGTGGGAAGCTACCCTTGGCGGGGGCGGTCCCACTTATCGGGGTGAAATAGGTGCCCTTATCCGAAGGCTTAGAAAGAAACCCTATTGATGTGATCACTATGAAAAACCTCACAATAATGAGGTATATATATATTGATAAAGACATGTTAACACATCATGGAGAATTTCGGATATAGGAGAAAAGAACAATAGACTAACCAGTATACATGATCGCTAACACGAGATTTAAATTTGAGGTGAATTGTTTGTATCAGTGAAGATTTAAGATTCTGCCACATACAAGATGGCGTTTCGACTAGGACAAAGCGCTAGAGCGCATGCGCAGTTACGGAATTGACACACATACAAGCTGATAGGCTTGTAATGTTCTGAGGTCACTATGACGCAGGGAGACATGCGCAGTAGCCACAAATGCGCATTGTACTAAGCGTCCATGGCGTCCTCCACATGTGTTGTAGGCGTACCTACTAAGTGAGTGTCTTTACAAAAGAGATTTTTACTTCAGCTGTTATAATTACTGAAAATTCAAATTAAGGTTGGATGTGATATCTGGCACAGTATATGAAGTAATATATATTTAAAATGTGACCCTGGATGAAACTATGGGATCAATGTATATATTGATACTATTTGGTAAATGAGCTGTGTATGATATGTAATGTTTTTTTACATGTTTTATATAATTTGAGTTAATGAATTATTGTAACACTGACCATATAAATACCTGCATAGGAGTGTTAGTCAGTGCTTGAAAAAGGCTCATGGAGCCGAAACGTTGCCATATGTGGGTAAAATAAAATATCCACCATCTGCATTATCTATGGAGTGCTGCCTATTTTTTGGATATTGATGTGGGCAAGTATTGGAATTTTGCCAAACAGGATTGCACCCAACTGCTATTTTTCAATGCTGCTCCAGTTTTTGTATCTATCATATCTATCTATCTATCTATCTATCTATCTATCTATCTATCTATCTATCTACTTCTATCTATCTATCTATCTATCTATCTCTACTACACATATCTACTACACAATCTCTAGACAGTCCCAGGGGCTCTATATTATTAAAGTTTCTAGACGTATTTATACTTCATATTAATATGGCCACCTATTAAAAATGTATGTATAGTAATAGCCAACATATTTTCCATAGACTTAACCCTTAGTGACGGAGTCAATTTGCAGCTTAATGACCAGGACAATTTTTACAATTCTGACCACTGTCAATTTATGAGTTTATAACTCTGGAACGCTTTAACGGATCCCGCTGATTCTGAGATTATTATTTCATGACATATTTTACTTCATGTTATTGGTAAAATTTATTCATTATGACTTGTGTTTATTTATGAAAAAACGGAAATATGGCAAAAATTTAGAAAATTTAGCAATTTTCAAATTTTAAATTTTTATGCCCTTAAATCAGAGATATATGTCACAAAAATGTCTTAATAAATAACATTTCCCACATGTCTACTTTACATCAGCATAATTTTGGAAACAATTTTTCTTTGTTAGGAAGTTAAAAGGGTTAAAAGTTGACCAGCGATTTCTCATTTTCACAACAAAATTTACAAAACCAGTGATAAAAAAAACAAAATAGAAAATAACCCCCCCTTTATCACTCCCTTAGTTAGGGAAATATAATGAAATAAAGAAAATATATTTATTTTCACTTTTCCATTAGGGTTAGGGTTAGAATTAGGGTTAGGGTTACAGAGCGAGTTCAATCCGTGTTCATTACCTCTCTGTGAAGCTAACAGAGCTGAGTATTCTGCATTCTGATCATACTGTGTGGTGTTAATGCAGTCTGATTAAGGTGAACGCTTGCTGCCTTGTTCCCTCATTTGGTCACTCTAGCAGCACAGCAGATTCACTTCTGCACAGTGACCCCGGGTTTCGATTGCACTTTATTATTATTTTATTTGGTGCAATCCGCCAACCCTAACACTATTGCCCAAGACTGTGACACCTCCAACAAATTAAGTCCATACCATTAGCCTTTGACAATCCCTCAGGGGCCCCTTGCGACCTCGGACTCACCTGATTTGTAGCTCTATTACTTTTCTTTTGAACCCTGGTACCTCACTATGGGGATGCAACAACAACTGGTTTCCTTAAGGACTTCTCGACCACCTGGTACCTTTCCACCAGTCCAACCAGGTCGTCTGCATTCTGGGGGTCTCCCTGGGCAAATCAGGTTTGCACTGGCCTACGAAGGGAGTGGATAAATCTGTCCATAACAACATGCTCGACTATCTGAGCTGGGGTGGAGAACTCTGGCTGCAACCAGTTCTGTGTAAGATGTGGCAGATCGAACATTTGGGAGGGAGGGGTTTTGTCACCACAATATTCCCAGTGGTGCACCCTTTGTGTTCTGACAGACATAGTTACTCTTCGGTGTGCTCAGTGTGCACTGTTCTGGCGGCAACTTTTCCCACTCTGCTACCTTTTCAATAAGGTTAAAAATGTCTCAACATCATCTCCCGGGGTTATCTTTTGCATGGTACATCTTAACGCCTTCCGGACGTATGAGTCATAACCAGGACTTGAGATAGGGGCTGCTGATTTCCCACGAATGGTTATGCCAAGAATTCCATCTGCCATGTAAGCACATACTGTTGCTGCCGCTGCTGTTTTTGGAACTGCTGCACCAACAGTTTTTTTGTTTCATGTTGTGACAGCTGCTGCTGCTGGGATTGCTGCTGCTGTTGCTGGGCTTAGACCATGTTTGATCAGCTTCTGCATGCTGTCTGACATCACTTCTTGGGGAAGTCTGCACCTCTAGCACCAACTGTGGTAGATCAACTCACTCGGCTTCTTAAAGAGGTAGTCACAGGAGCACTTTCTGTTTAAGTTTTCAGCTTGTTTATTAAAAATGTACTATATAAACCAGTCCAAAATTAGGAAAACAAACATGGCCCTTCTGGCATAATAGGAAAAACAAAAATAGCATACAGTACAGTTTGTGTGGCTGTGTGGATCCGCCCTCTCATTGGAATAAAACAAGGTTCTGTTCTATTTAACATGAGCACAGCTCTGCAGGTCTCATCTCCAGACACACCCAACACTGAATGAGTCCAAAGGCTCCTTGTTTACCTTTTGGACCACACCCTTGGCTAAGACATGGTGAGCAGCCTCCCACTCACTGTCCAGCTGTTCACAAAAACCGAGAATATTTTTTCACTGTAGATAATATATAAAATGCCACAAAAAGAAATACTAATCACCGATCAAAGCACTATGTCAGTAATATTTAAAATAAAACTTATTTATTAATATAATATAAAAAAGAGAGACAAACAAACAATCATACAGCCAAAAAATACTACTTCTGCTGTATGGCTATAATAAAAAAGTGAAAGGTATCTCTAATGTCCAACTGTTACTCCTCTACCTTGCTGTGGTGGATGGCACCCTAGGACCTGTGCAGTGGTACCCCCACTCAACGTAGGCTCTCCCTAATATGCCCTAGTAGGCCCTAAAGTGAAGGAGAGGAAAAGAGTCAGACAGTAGACACAACGATTCAGAAAAAACATGCAAGGTGAAAAGTCATAGAAATGTACTGAATATATTCAGATTGAGGGTATAAGGTGCAAAAGATAAAAGTCCAAATAAATATACACATATATATTGCACATATCCCAAAAAATAGGGCTTCTTATAATAGACAGATAGCCACAGTGGCCATAATAATTGCACTTATTCCCAAGTACATTTCACTGCAAAAAGTGATTTAAGCAGCAGGTAACTTAAGAAAACAAAAAATATTAAATATACAAAAACAGACCGTAATACAAAAAAAAAAAAAAAAAAATAGAAGTAATTAGGAAATCTATTTACATCCAAATTGATAAGGATAATAGACTGGAAGTAACTGTAGTGCTCCTATAAATTGCCCTACCTGGCTGCGGAAGTTGGCACCCTAAAACCTGCGCATTGGTGCCCCCATTTGTCATTGGCTCCCCCTAGTGCACCCTATTAGGCCCTAAGATAGACGTGGGTGTTCAAGAGGTGCTGCAAACAATTAGTATGCCTACTTTTTATGCATATAACTATAAACTCAATGTTCAATCACAAAACAGTAAAACATTTAGGTTACCACTGAATAAGATCACGACTAGTGTTGAGCGATACGATACCGCAAGTATCGGGTATCGGCCGATATTAGCTCTATCGGACTTTCGATACTTAGTTCCGATATTTTCGTCTTATCGGATACCGGAATCGGATTTGTCACTGTCACTGTCAGTGTCCGTCGGTCGGGTCTGTCAGGAGTCAGCGGCACTTACCTGGCAGAAGATCTCCGGCGGTCACGGGCTGGACTGCTTGATGGCCACCATCATCTTTCCCCGGCGGTCACATGCAGTTTCTCGCGATAACTGCAGTGACTGCTGGGTAATCCCGGCCATAAAGCAGTCAGTCCGATGACGTCACCGCCGGGGAAGCAGGTAATCAGCTGTGCTGCGTCGAGATGACAGGCTCTGCCTGTCATTGCGATGTAGCAGAGCTGGATCGTCATGGCACTGTCGTTACTATGGACTGCGTCGGACAGGTGGTATACTGTTGGTTTGTTTTTTTTCTTTTTTTACAGGAGATCGATGGCGTCGCAGGAATGAGTGTATAATAAAATTAATGAAAACTGTGTTGTCTCTTTTATTTCATTAAAATACTTTTTTCTTGCTGTGTCTTTTTTTTTATACATTTAAAAACTTTGGGATTAATAATGGATCGGTGTCTTATTGACACCTCTCCATTATTAACCGGGCTTATTCTCACCGTGCAATCAACGGTGACATTAACCCCTTATTACCCCACTTGCCACCACTACAGGGCAGTGGGAAGAGCCGGGTAAAGTGCCACAATTGACACATCTTTTGATGCGCCAAATGTGGGGCTGCTGTAGCCTGGTATTATCAGGCTGTTGAGGGCAAAATCCATGGGCCTTGACAGTCTTTTAATACCAGGCCGCAGCAGTCTGCATTTTACTTGGCTGGTTAACAAAAATAGGGGGACCCCTACACCGTTTTTTTTTCGAGGGGATCCCCTATTTTTGTTAACCAGCCAAGCTAAGCAGACTGCTGTGGCCTGGTATTATCAGGCTGGCAAGGTCCATGGATATTGGATCCTTACCAGCCTGAAAAACCAGGCCTCAGCAGTCTGCTTCATCTGGCTGGTTAACAAAAATAGGGGGGATCCCACGCCAAATTTTTTTCGAGGGGATCCCCTATTTTTGTTAACCAGCCAAGATATGCAGACTGCTGTGGCCTGGTATTATCAGGCTGGCAAGCAGGGTCGGACTGAGACACCGGGACACCGGAGAAACCTACGGTGGGCCCCAGCTCCTGCGTGGTGGGCCCTGATTTGAAAGGATAGGTCACGGGGCAGAGGGGGCGGTGGCCCGGGCCCCCGCGCTCTGAGGGGGCCCACCCGGAGCTACGATACAGTTACATTCTAGCGGCAGAGCAGGGAGAATCGCTCTCCTGCTCTGCCGCCCGAAGCTATGGGGCCTGAACAGGCGTTGGGGGGGCCCGGTGCCAGCAGTGGGCCCCCCACCCGTCATCGGAGGGTCAGCTGTATCGGCATCCAGCCGATAAAGCTGACCGCATGGAGAGAGAAGGAGCGAGCGCTCCTTCTCTCCCATAATCCCCCTCTCAGCATATGACAGCGGGCGCAATAACATCACCTGCCGGCACCCGCTGTCAGACGCTGAGAGGGAGAACAGTGAGCAGCACAGGAGCCGGGAGGTGAGTTTTTTTTTTTATTTTTTTTTTTAATGGGGGTGCAGTCGAGTCCTGGCTGAGAAGTCGTCATGTCGGTGTGGGCCAGATGGAAAAGACATGAAAAGTGAACAATTCCATTAGAAAGAACATCAGCGGTAAGTCATTATCTGTACCTGTGCTGTAATCTATTATATGTTCTGTAGGACTGGTATTATTTAACACAGACCATATGGCGGTAATATCAATATTGGTCTTTTTATATATAGATTATTTTGGCCAACAGCGCGGTCATTTGCTGAGGTTCTCTGATGATGGGCCCACTCAGATTTTGCCCCCACTAAACCAAAACCCTAGCTACGCCTATAGGCTCTCTCTCTAGTCTTTCTTTCTCGCTCTCTGTTCTTTCCTTCTCGCTCTCTGTTCTTTTTTCTCTCTGTTCTTTCTTTCTCTCTTTTCTTTCTTTCCTCTCTTTCTTTCTCTGTTTGTTCTTTCTCTCTCGCTGCTCTTTCTTTCTTTTCCTCAGTACCAGCCACTGTGCCCTCATTACCAGTCAGTGTGATCAGCAGTGCTAAATGGTTACGCTTGGGGCGAGGATATGGGTGTGATTAGCTGTGAAATGGGTGTTGTCGGGCGTGGCCTAAAATTTTCAGCGGCGCGCAACACGCGCCGCAGCCTTTAATCCTTTTTCCTGTCTTCCAAATTTGGGAGGTATGCTGTATGACCTCCCTACAACTTCTGGCCATGCTCCTGATGAGCGTGACGGATGGTCTCGTGAGGGATCTCCTCCCACACCTGGACTAAAGCATCCACCAACTCCTGGACAGTCTGTGGTGCAACGTGGCATGGCCTAAAATCTTCTGCAGCATGCACAGCGTGCCACAGCCTTTGTCCCTCTTTCCCTTATTCAAAGGTTGGGAAGTATGATGTTGGGCCGCAAGAATATATTTTCTCTGGTGGGCCCAAGGTACTCCAGTCCGACGCTGCTGGCAAGGTCCATGTATGTTGGCTCCTTAACAGCCTTAAATACCATGCCTCAGCAGCAGGGGCGTACATATAAATCATGGGGCCCCATAGCAAAAGTCTGAATGTTCCCCACCCCCCAAAAAAAAAAACCTAGAGGCATTGTAAATGTAAAGTGCCAGCACAGTGAGGGAAGTGAGTCGCACAGAGACAGGGGTTTTGGGGTACTCGGCACCGATCACGTCGACTTCTATGGGGGATGTCACGAGTAGCACAGCTATGTCCGTGCCCTGGTCGCTCACTGGAATGTGGGATATTTCCAGGGGATGATAGAATGTTTGTGTAGTTTGTCGTGACGCCACCTGTAGTACCTGGTCAGGGTGACCAGCGCTGCTGTGCAGGTCCTCTGGCAGGGATGGTGTAGTACAGCTAGGTGAAAAGTCTTCTACAGGTAACACGCTATCCTTCCAGGGCACATAGATGTGAGATAGAGCAATGGTGCAAAGTGATGTATCAGAGTGGACTATGCGACGTAGTAAGAAAGCAGGAAAGGAAACAATTCTTACTACAAAGACATGCAGCATAAGGCTGCCTCAACCCCTCCCATCCAACTAGCTACACCCTGTTCTAACCAGCCTGAGCTAGACCATCCCATTGGGTCCACCTACACTCAGCTGGCATAGTGTACTGTTGAATGCAGTGGTTGGAGTCAATGGGGTGTTTCCTCCTTACCTGAGAGTAAGTTGTCACACCGCTGGGTGCGATGCAACATCTCTGTGGCGACTGGACCCTCGGGTGCTTCTGTCTTTTCACAAATGCCGGCTTTACCCGGCAATTGAATCAGAGGCTATTTTACTATGTAGAAGTGAATAAACTATAAATATATGTATATATATATGTCACAATGACATGTATATATATATATATATATGTATTCTAAGTGTGTATATTTTGTGTTTACAAGGAAAGAAAGTGTTTTTTTAGTTGCGATATTTTGTTCCCATAGACTTACATGGGACTTCCGGTATCGGAATCGGATATCGCCGATATTTAGTGATATCGGCGATACCATTCCGATCCGATATTTTTAGATATCGAGCAGTATCGCTCAACACTAATCACGACCTATAATAAGGCAATTCATATTATGACAGTTCACCTAAAGAAGCAATAAAGTAAAAAATGTGCGATAATAAATGAAAATATAAGCAATACAAGCTATAGTAGAAACCCTTTAGCCATTAAGTATTTAATTCTCGACGCGTTTCTCCGACAATCGGTTCATCAGGAGACATACTTAATGATAGATAAGAGATAATGAAACTTAGCTGAACCATATGAACCAGAAAAGAAGGTTAAGGCAGTTTATGACACATATAAGGCTGATAGAGGCTGGCAAGGTCAGATGGACACTGTTCCCCAATGCAATCTATGGAGCTCCTTACCGCTCTCATCTGTGGAGCTTAACCCTTCCTCTTCTGGTTCATATGATTCAGATAAGTTTCGTTATCTCTTATCTATCATTAGGCATGTCTCTTAATGAGCAGATTGTCGGAGAAACACGTCGAGAATTGTTTAATTAATGGCTATAGGGTTTCTACTATAGCTTTTGTTGCTTATATTTTCATTTATTATTGCACATTTTTGAGTTTTTTGTTTGTTTAGGTGAACTGTCATAGTATGAATTGCCTTATTATTAGTCGTGATTGGGGTCGTTCCCTATTTTCAGTGGTAGCCTACATGTGTTATTGTTTTGTGATTGAACATTGCGTTTATAAGTAGGCATACTAATTGTTTGCAGCACCTCTTGAACACCTATGTCTATCTTAGGGCCTAATAGGGCACATTAGGGGGAGTTGACAACGAGCGGGGGCGCCAATGCGCAGTGTTATGATATGATAGCCGAGGGGACTTAACAAAAGTAGCCAAGGCAGCCAGTCACCCAGAGTGGTTGGTAACTAATGGATTGCAGACCCCTAATCTAACCGCACAACTAGAAGCAGCCGTGGGACGTACCTACGATGACCTCGATGCCTCGACACAGCCGGAGAGTTAGCTAAGCGTAAAGATAGAAAAGGGAAAGCTAACTTCCCCGGAGTAGCGCCCCAAAGGAATAGGTAGCCCCCACACATATATTGGCGGTGAGACAAGATGAAATACAAACACAGGCAGAAAATAGAGTAAGCAAACGCTGGGGCCAAAACTGTCTAGATAGGACAGGACAGAAAAGAATACTTTCTGCAATCCAGCAAAACCCTAGGAAAAATTCCAACACTTCTGATTCCAAAAAATTACTGAGACCACATGATCTCTCCAGCTACATCAGAACTCTGGTGTGAACATGTAGCTGCCCAGCAGCCACTGAAATAACAGGGACTGAACAAATGAACCAATAACTGAGAAACAGAGACCAGCGCAGGCTGCAGCAAGGGGACCCGGCTGACCGCACTCAGAAAGCAGAAAAAAACAAAAGAAAACAAAACCACTGAAACAAGCAAGAAATAGCTTATCTGAAAGTTTGCAGGAGACCGCAGAAGCTGACTTCCAAACTGGACCAGGAAGAGAGAACTAATGACCGGAGAGGATCATGGGAAAGTTACTCCCTTAAATCCCCCAGTCATGACTCCCAGATTGCCAATCGTCAGCAGCTGAAAGGTCTCTGTCAGTCAAGACTGGTTCATTAATATCAACAGCCACCAGAGGGAGCCCCAACTCAGAATCCAGAGAATTCACAACAGCGCAGGTTTTAGGTAGCCAGGTAGGACAATTTATACGAGCATTGCAGTTACTTCCAGGCATTATCCTTATCAATTTGGATGTCAGTAGATTTCCTAATTCTATTTTTTAATTTTTTTTATTTTTTGATTATGGTCTGTGTTTGTACAGGGTCGTAACTACCGAGGTTGCAGCGGTCACAGCTGCAACGGGCCAGGAGTGCTTAGGGGACGGCCCAGCCAGAGGCATATCTAGGGTGGCCGCCAGGGCATGTGACCCTGGCGCAGCCAGCAGGGGCGAAGTCGGGTCAACTAATGCGGCAGTCCGCAGTGTCTGCCCCAGTGGCAGCATTCTGCCACTCCCCGGACTGGGAGTCAGCCATTCTCTGTGCCAGCTGTCAAACTGACAGCCGGCACAAATAATCTGCAGCATGCTAGCTCAGCTCCCAGTGGTCAATTGTAGTTGCATCTTACAGATGTGAGTACAATTGAAACTATGAATGCTGGGTCAGAGCGACGCCAGCAGTGTGATCATGTCATGTGATCACGCTGCTGACGTCACTCACCGGGACGAAATTTGAGGACACAAAATGAGGAACAAAGAGGGAGAGGCAGGGTATATATGAGGAAACAGTACAAGGGAATGGGGGCATGTATGAGGAAACAGTATGGAGGAATGGGGGCATGTACGAGGAAACAGTAAGGGCATGTATGATAAAACTGTATTGGGGAATGGTGGCATGTACGAGGAAACAGTATGGGGCATGTACGATGAAACTGTACTGGGGAATGGGGGCATGTACGAGGAAACAGTATGGGGGCATGTATGAGGAAACAGTACTGGGAATGGGGGCATGTACGAGGAAACAGTATGGGGGAATGAGGGGCATGTATGAGGAACAGTATGGGAGATGGGTGCAGACACAGTATGGTGAGTGGGGATGGGTGCAGACAGTATGGGGAGCTAACGAGAATGTATGTGGACACAGTATGAGTAGCAATGTGAAAAATGTATGTGGACAGAGTACGGGGAGTGAGGGTGATAGGATGTGTGCAGACACAGAGAGGGTATGTGTGAGGTGTATGTGTGAGCAGACAGTATAGAAAGTGAGGGGGTAAATATATGAGGAGACAGTATGGTGAGCAGGGAGGATGTGAGAGGAGACAGTATAAGGAAGGAGGGGAATAGTGTGAGGAGACAGTATGGGGGGAGAAAAGTGAGTGGGCACAGAATAGAAACTGAGTAGTGGGGGCATAGCATAGGGAGACATTGTAAGGGTATAGCCAGGAGGGGACAGGATACCAAGGAGGGGGAGTGTGATGACAGAATACAGTATAGAGACAGGGCACTATGAGGAGGACACAGTGGACTATTCTGAAGTGTCCTTCTATGAGCCCTGACCTAAATCCTATTGAGCATCTTTGGAAAGAGCTGAAACATGCCATCTGGAAAAGGCAACCTTCAAACACGAGACAACTGGAGCAGTTTGCTTTTGAGAAGTGGGCCAAAATACCTGTCGAGAGGTGCAGAAGTCTCATTGACAGTTACAGGAATCGTTTGATTGCAGTGATTGCTTCAAAAGGTTGTGCAACAAAATATTAAGTTAAGGGCACCATCATTTCTGTCCAGGTCTATTTCATGAGTTTTAATTTTTTTTAAATTCTGTGGAAGTATGGTTGAAAAGCAATGTCTGGCTTTCATTTGTTCATTTTCATAGATTTTTGATTTATTATTACTTTTGTCAGGTTCAAGTTATTTCTACAAAATAGAAAGGGATGGATGGGCACCTCTAAGGATGTACATTATCTGTAGGAGGTGCTACCAACATGCGCTAAAGATCAAGAACAACAAAAGAACAAAAACGCAATAAAATGGTGCACACTCAGGAGTAACAAAAGTGAAAATTGGTAAACAATAGTGCAGAAAAATTTAAAACATTTAAAAACAACAGACGAAGCTAATTGTATTAGTGACATGCATTGGGCCAGGCAGGCATTTGTGGACTCGGGCAAGTATGGCTTAATATTCATGCTCTTACGCTAGTTTCACACTAGCGTGTGGCTGCGCTGCAGAGGGCTGCGGACTTCCTCTGTGAAGCTCCGCCCACCGCCGCACCTCCTCCGGTCAGCTCCGCCTATGTTTGCAAGCGGCCTGCATGCGGCCTGAGTACCTATATTTAACATTGCAGATGTATGCAGATGCCGCCGCATGTGTCGTTTTGACGGTGTGGCGACCTGCGCTGAACCCAACATGTTGCATTTTGTTGTGGTCGCCGCACCATCAAAACGACGCATGTGACGGCATCCACATACATCTGCAATGTTAAATATAGGTACTCAGGTCGCATGCAGGCCGCTTGCAGACATAGGCGGAGCTGACCGGAGGAGGTGAGGCGGTGGGCGGAGCTTCACGGAGGAAGTCCGCAGCCCTCCGCAGCGCAGCCTTACGCTAGTGTAAACTAGCCTGATTCATGCTTCTTTTTTAGCTGCTCATTTAATTCATTCTTTATACTATGGTAGCAGGGATATTTCATGTATTTATTGCACTTTATATTCTTTGGTACATTGCACCACATGGCATCAATGAGCAGGTTTCACCAGGCATTTTTTGATGTTCTCGTTAACATTCATTATTTTTACATGATTTGAACATGTGTATCCTGTTGTACTTATAATTACTCTATATTTATTTATTGTTGAAATTATATGGGATTGGGTACATCTTTATTTGATATTGCTTATTTGTGTTGTTCTGTACTGGCAGTTATAATTCATCATTTAAGTACCAAGTTTTTTGCCTTTTTTGAGTCTGTGAGGAACTAAGCCGACCGCCACACGGTAGCCTGGGTATCACAGCTTCTGATCCCACCTCCGCTACCAAATGTGAGGGACGATCCCCTTTCCTCCCACGTCACCAATGGGACGTAACTCCACAGGTACAGCTCTCCGGCGCCCCCTTTGTCTCTCAGGTCAGCAAGGGAACTGCACCTAGAGCAAATGGCCGCTGGGGAGGGTGTCCTGTTACCCAATGGGTATTCTAAGATTCGTGATCAGAGTAAAAGCATCAGCCCAAGATTAATTTTATGGTTTAATTTGCCTTAAGGGCGCACTAGATAATTACAGAAATATACAGTAAAGCTATACAACGTAATTACAATGGATTTGCAGTCAGAGTAAAAACATACAACAATAATGTACAAGGCTTAAAGGTATTAGCTATAGATCAATATTACCGGGTTGTAGTATGGTCATGGGAAGGCAGGGGCTTTGCCATTCCCAGGTAACAGTCTTCAGTTACTGGATAGTCCCTAAAGCATATGTTGCTGCACCCTTGGCAAGACAAATCCGTTTTCTTGTGGTCCTTTCCTAGACCATCTTCTTGGCTTCTGTGTGTGAAATGGAATGACCACCCTGTACATGGCTACAATTCTTAAACCTGCTAGGCCCTTCCCTTTTGCTTTGAAGCACGCATATTAACTGGCCTGCAATTCATATGGAGCAGGAAACAATGGCTTGAGCTTGAGCTATTTACCATACGACTGACCATCTTATTCAGACACTGGCCTCAACTAATTAGCATGCTAAAGCCCCTTTGATTCCTAGTGGACATCAAAACCGGTCGTACTGGATATGCTAATAGGCCCTGTGTAGTTAAAAGTTTGTGGCTGTGTGAACTGACAAAATGGAGGCTGGTATAGGCCCTATACAAAATGGTGGCGGTCCCGACCTCACACCTCCCTGCTTTTGAGGGCGCTAGGGGGTATCTACATTCCTGTGTTCCCCCGTGCGCCCTACCGCACCCTCTCCTTGCCGGGACAACCCATCAGCGTTACCATGGTCCCTGCCTCTTTTGTGGCGAATGGTGAAGTGGTACTGTTGGAGAGCGAGGCTCCAGCGTAGCAACCTCCCATTCGTCCCAGAGACCGTGTGTAACCAGCTGAGGGGGTTGTCGTCTGTTTCCACGGTGAATTGGCGTCCGTACAAGTATGGCTGCAGACGCTGCAGGGCCCACACAATTGCCAGACATTCCTTCTCCATCGTGGAATAGGCCACTTCCCTCGGCAGGAGCTTCCTGCTCAGGTACAAAATGGGGTGTTCATGGCCCGTAGTGTCAACCTGGCTGAGCACAGCACCGAGGCCGAAGTCGCTGGCATCGGTCTGCACTAAGAATGGCCGCGTGAAGTCGGCTGCCTGTAGTACAGGAGAACTAGAAAGGGCGGTCTTGAGCGCCTGGAAAGCTGTCTCAGTCCTTCCGGGCAGGCTGCTGAACAGCTCCCGAAAGGGGTGTAGGGTGGCCCCCAGCTGGGAACGTTGGTCCTCCGAGAGCTGGTGGCCAACCCCCACATCCTCGATGGATCCACCCGCCTTGGCTTGGGTGAGCAGATCGAGGAGGGTTTCTGCCTCTCCTTCCTCTGGAAGGTTGCACACTGGGTGAGCATAAGCCTCCCGCTCATGATGGGCCTTCATCATGTTCACATGGAAGGCCTTCCTCCTTCCACGGGCGTGGTCCAGGGTGACCAGGTAGGTGACGGCGTTGAGCTGCTCATGCACGAGGTATGGACCCTCCCAGGCCGCCTGAAGCTTGTTTTGGGGTACGGGGACCAGTACCCACACCTTTTGACCCACCTGGTAGGTCCGCTCACAAGCATTCTGGTCGTACCATCGCTTCTGGTCAGCCTGAGCTTGGGCCATATTGTCATGCACCAGCCGTGTCAAGGCCATCATTGGTCCCGGAAGCACACGACATACTCAATGACCGACACTCCAGTGGTGGCTAAATCCCCTTCCCATGCTTCCTTCACCAGAGCAAGGGGCCCCCGTACACGTCGCCCATACAGGAGCTCAAAGGGGGAGAACCCCGTTGAGGCCTGTGGGACTTCCCGGTAGGCAAACATCAGGTGTGGGAGATACCGCTCCCAGTCTCTCCCGTGGGAGTCGACCAACATCTTCAGCATCTGCTTTAAGGTGCCATTAAACCGCTCACACAAGCCATTGGTCTGTGGGTGATACGGGCTGGCCACCAGATGTTGCACCTGTACCTGCTTACAGAGAGACTCCATCAGCTGCGACATGAACTGGGTCCCTCGGTCGGTGAGCATTTCCTTGGGAAACCCCACCCTGGAGAAAATCTCTAGCAAGGCAGTGGCCACTTTGTCGGCCCGAATGGACGACAAAGCTACCGCCTCCGGTACCGGGTGGCATAGTCCACTACCGTTAGTATGAAGCATTTCCCGGAGCGGCTGGAAGTGGACAGAGGTCCAATGAGATCCACAGCCACCCTCGAGAAAGGCTCTTCGATGATGGGCAGAGTTACCAGTGGGGCTTTGGGGCGTGGTCCCGCCTTCCCCACCCTCTGACAGGTGTCACACGAACGGCAGTAGGCTATCACCTCGGTCCTCATTCCAGGCCAGTAGAAATGCTGAGCTAGCCTGGCCCTGGTTTTAGTGATTCCTAAGTGTCCGGCCATTGGAATCTCGTGTGCGATCCGCAACAATTCCGCCCTGAACGGATGGGGCACCACTAACTGTCGGTCCCTGGGCCACGCCTCCGGTAAACCCTGCTGGACCGTTACCCGGTACAGCCGTCCCTGGTCCCAAACCACTCGCTCGCGGTCGGACTCCAGGGGAGCCTGTGCCGCCTGTTCCTTGAGAGTCTTCAGGCTAGGGTCAGCTTCCAACGCTGCCTGAAATCCCTGACTTGATGTGGCAAGAATCGATGAAACTGCCATGTCCTCTGTCAGTTCCCCGGGATCTGTCTCATGGCTACTGTCTGACTCGGCAGCCACTTGGTCAGAGAGGGGAAACCGTCGGACCTCCGCGAGGCTCCTTGGGCTTCAGCGCTCCCACTCCTGGTAACAGCGGCCACGACCGCTGAGACCACGGGTAGTGCCTGCTTTCCCTCATCCTCTGACCAAGTCGCCGGGTCAGGCAGACTTCCCTGACTTCCTGACATCCCGGATGTGGGGAACTCCTGACCTGGGTCCTACCTGGTGGCTCCTCTCCTGGGACACCCCCTCCCCCCATGGCCTGTTCCTCTTCCTGCAGGGGCCCTAGACTCAGCAGGCTGGGTTCACTTAGGGGCCCTACACTGCTCATAGCAGCCCCTCCCTCCACCTCTGAGCTCTCCCCTACAGCCTCCTCACCTGTCCTCACTGTGAGCCCTGTGTGTGTAGTGTCAGTGCATGGCTTACCATCAGGTTTCACTCCCTCCTCCACTGTTGGAGGCACATTCAATACATTAACATTAGCATTCACAGTAGAGTCATGACATTCTTGGGGAGCCGAACTTGGAGGTTCAGTGACCACATACTGGGACACTAGCCGCCCCAAATCGGTCCCAAGCAACACATTTGCAGGAATATTCGGCGTTACTCCCACCTCCCGCATCCCCCTCCTGGCGCCCCAGTCTAAATACACCTTGGCAACGGGCAGCGCCGGTTCAACGCCTCCAATTCCGGAGACGGAAAGGGTTTTCCCAGGTACCAAGTCTTGAGGGGACACCACCTCAGGGCGTACCAGGGTTCGTTCAGCGCCTGTGTCCCGCAGTCCCATGACCGCTGAGCGGCCGATGGTGACGGGTTGGTAATTGTCTAGGGACCTCCCACCACCCCCTCCCACACACAAAACAGTGGACGGTTTCTGGGACAGGGATGGGGCCTTCTGGCGCTAGGGACATGCAGCCTTAAAGTGTCCTGGCTGATTGCAATTATGACAATGTCTGGGTTCTGTTCCTGGCCTGGAGAGGGCAGCAGGGGGGTACACCCCTTGCACTCTGGGGGCTGGGTATGGGGCTGGGGCAGGATTGGGCTTACCCCCTCTCCAGGTGCTGCTGGCAGGCTTCTTTGGCTCCAGCGCCCTGTTGTTGGCATACTCGTCTGCCAGGGCGGCTGTAGCAGAAGCCCCCTTTGGTTTCTGGTCACAGAGGAACTGCTGGAGGTCCTCTGGGCAGTTCCACAAGAATTGCTCCATGACAAACAGTTCCTGGACCTCCTGGCAGGTAGTGAGCTCTAGACCCGAGGTCCAGTGCTCCGCAGCTCTCAGCAGGGCCCGCATGTGGTCGGTCCAGGTGTCCTTTGAACCCCGCTGCAGGCTCCTGAACTTCCTGCGGTACGACTCCGGGGTGAGGTTGTAGTGCTGGATCAGGGCCCGCTTGATGCTGTTGTAGTCCTGCTCCTCCCCGGCAGGTAAGTCCCCCAAAACTTCCAGGGACTTACCCTTCAAACGGGGGGTCAGGTACCTTGCCCACTGATCCAGGGCCAGATGATGTTGGAGGCATGTCCTCTCAAAAGCAAGCAGAAAGGAATCCAGGTCTCCATCCTTTTCAAGTAAGGGAAAGTCCTCCGCCCGGACCTTGGAAGCCCTTGTCTCCGATGGGCCTGGTGCGTCCAGCGGGGGCCCGTGCTGAGCCATCTCCAGTCGGTGCCGGTGCTCCGCTGCTCTCTCTGCCGCTGCATGCTCCCGCTCCGCTGCTCTCTCTGCCGCTGCTTGCTCACGCTCCGCAGCTTCACGGCGTTCTGTATGCTCCCGCTCCGCAGCTGCTTGCTCACGCTCTGCTGCTTTCTCTGCTGCCACCAGGAGTCTGTCATAGGCGGCGTCATTACCAGCCTCGAGCTGTGCCATAGCCGCTTGGAAAATGGCCTCCGATCTGGACAGGCTGGGACGGGCAGGGGTGGACAGTCCACTGTGAGACTGAGCACGGGGGTCGGGCTCCTTGGGGAGCCATGACTGAGCTCCCCCTCATCGGTATCGAACCCCTCATAGACCATAGCATTGGCCTCCCCCTTTGCCCTACTCCTGGTGCCTTCCGCCATCTTGGGAACCTTTGGTTACTGACACAGCTGCAACCCTGACCTTGCACACAACTTATTATATTTACACTCTGACCGTCTAGTGCTGGGCTGACCTTAAGACCCCAGCAGTGAAAGTACCGCTGGTAGTCTCTAGTATCTGGGAGTAGGGGTCCCACACACACTATTACTCTGATCCCACCGCTGCCACCAATTTGTGAGGAACTAAGCCGACCGCCACACGGTAGCCTGGGTATCACAGCTTCTGATCCCACCTCCGCTAACAAATGTGAGGGACGATCCCCTTTCCTCCCACGTCACCAATGGGACATAACTCCACAGGTACAGCTCTCCGGCGCCCCCTTTGTCTCTCAGGTCAGCAAGGGAACTGCACCTAGAGCAAATGGCCGCCGGGGAGGGTGTCCTGTTACCCAATGGGTATTCTAAGATTCGTGATCAGAGTAAAAGCATCAGCCCAAGATTAATTTTATGGTTTAATTTGCCTTAAGGGCGCACTAGATAATTACAGAAATATACAGTAAAGCTATACAACGTAATTACAATGGATTTGCAGTCAGAGTAAAACATACAACAATAATGTACAAGGCTTAAAGGTATTAGCTATAGATCAATATTACCGGGTTGTAGTATGGTCATGGGAAGGCAGGGGCTTTGCCATTCCCAGGTAACAGTCTTCAGTTACTGGATAGTCCCCAAAGCATTTGTTGCTGCACCCTTGGCAAGACAAATCCGTTTTCTTGTGGTCCTTTCCTAGACCATCTTCTTGGCTTCTGTGTGTGAAATGGAATGACCACCCTGTACATGGCTACAATTCTTAAACCTACTAGACCCTTCCCTTTTGCTTTGAAGCACGCATATTAACTGGCCTGCAATTCATATGGAGCAGGAAACAATGGCTTGAGCTTGAGCTATTTATCATACGACTGACCATCTTATTCAGACACTGGCCTCAACTAATTAGCATGCTAAAGCCCCTTTGATTCCTAGTGGACATCAAAACCGGTCGTACTGGATATGCTAATAGGCCCTGTGTAGTTAAAAGTTTGTGGCTGTGTGAACTGACAAAATGGAGGCTGGTATAGGCCCTATACAAAATGGTGGCGGTCCCGACCTCACAGAGTCCCCAGCTGGGATTATTTGTTCCATTATGCTTGGCCTTGGATGCTCTTATTGTGAGCTTCTTTTCATCTGTTGTTTTTAAATGTTTTTAATTGTCCTTGCACTATTGTTTACCAATAAAGCTTTTTTCACTTTTGTTACTCCTGAGTGTGCACTATTTTATTGCGTTTCTGTCCTTCTTTTGCTGTTCAAGTAATTTCTGTAACCATTGTGTGTTTTTCTGTCATTAATTGAGGGGTACCAAAAATTTTGACCACATGTGTATGTGCATATTTATTTGGATTTTTATCTTTTTCACCTTATACTTTCAATCTGTATATATTCAGTACATTTCTATGACTTTTCACCTTTCAACCTCCACAGCAAAGGTGCATTTAGGTGGGTGGCTGAGAATCTGTGAAATACCACTCATTCTCAATTATCAGCCTGTGTAAGCCTGCCTGTGATCATTCATCGAATGACCAAATGTTCATTTGTCAGATGATTAGATAGTTAATGCCGACTATCTACTAAATACTAAAAAAAATTTTTTAGGGACCACATCACATTTAAAGTCACTTTGAGGGGTCTATATGATAGAAAATACCCAAAAGTGACACCATTCTAAAAACTGGTGCTCAAAACCACATTCAAGAAGTTTATTAACCCTTGAGGTGCTTCACAGGAATTTTTGGAATGTTTAAAAAAAATGTTTAGAATTGAGAGTCCTCAGTGGTTGATACCTTTTAATGGCTAACTGAAAAGATGGTAACAAATTGCAAGTGAGTCGCACAGCCAGGGCCTGTGGGGTACTCGGCACCGAGCCCGTTCACTTCAATGGGGGATGTCACGGGTAGCACAGCTCGGTCCGTTGCCCTGGGCGATCACCATAAAATGTGGGATATTTACAGGGGATTAAAGGTTTGTTGAAATGTTCGTGACGCCACCTGTGGTACCTGGTCAGGGTGACCAGAGCTGCAGGGTAGATCCGCTGAGGGGTTGTTACTGGGCAGCAAGGTGTTAAGTCTTCCACAGGCAAGACTGATCCCTCAGGGTAAATGGCGGTGTAGGGGTGCAGGAGCAATAAGGCAGACACACACAAGAAAGTCTCTTTCTGTACCTTTACTGATGGTAGATGCAGGCACGTCCCGGGAAGCTGTCAGGGTGGAGGATGCATGTCCAGTAATCCCACTGAGTAGGTGTAGGGCCTCCGTACTCCTGTATGTGTGTGAGTTTCTGACCTGTATAGAACGAAGTCTAACTCTGTCTTTTCAGCTACGCCCAGCTGACTTTGTGGTGGAGCCTTCTCTTGGATAGAACTTAGTCTCTAATGGTTGCGCTGACCAGACTCCTGTTCTTCCTGACCCCGGTTACGTATCAGCACTGCTGGGCCCCTGCGACTTGAAGTCCCACAGGGTCTCCGGTTTCTCCTACTAGTCATGTAGATGCTAGCAAGCTCGGACCCGGTGTCCGGTGGTGCAGAGTAGAGGTAAGCGATCAATGCTGTTTCAACCTCTGTCACTCTCTTTCCTTTTTCCACTCGCCTTTCGTCCTACTCTTACCCTTAATATAAGCACACTCTAGCAGTAGATGGCAGATTCTCCTTTCTCTTCACCGCTCTCAAAGCGTCGGCATGCTTGCTCACTGAAAATACCTCAGTTGACTCAGTTTTGACCAGGCTAAGTAGCAATCTTCCTCCACCATTACTGGACTCCACAAAATAAACTAAGTGCAAGCTGTAGTCTTCAGTCTTTCTGTACTGCTGTTCCTTTCCTTCTCTTCCTTCTGAGGCTCTGTCCGAAGTAGCTATCAGGACCTTCCGTCAGACTGATCTATGCTCACTTCAAGAGCTACTTTCCACTTTCTAGGGTAACAGACAGTCTTTCTACGTTCTGAGGTAAACTGACAATTCCTCTCAGATCAAACTCTCTTCAAGTCTGACTAACATCTCACTGCTGTCTCTCTGAGGTACAACCAACAACTTGCTCTCTTCACAACCCTTATATATCTAGATACTCTTCAAGGGCTCCCTCTGGTGGCTCCAGGAAAAAGTGAAGGTGTGAATGCATATCAGGTGTGAGTGTGGGTTTACCTTCTGTGCATCCTCCAGGGTACATGTGGCACCAAGCGCAGCTGGGCTACACATCCCCCCCTAGTTATCATCAGCACTCCCGGGCTGAAAAAGAAATACATTTTTATATAACATTAACAATAACTCATCCCTTGCGGGAGGTAAGGACACTTCGAACGTTGCAATAAATACAAATACAAGTAGAAAATAGCAAATACTTTCAAGTACAAAATTCACAAGGTTCTTGTGGAGGACCCGTCCAAAAACCTCCCACGGTGGTCCTGGGTGGGCTGCAGGACTTCCCTTCTGCAAGCCTCACTCTAGGCCACACCACACGGGTTTTTCGTCAGAGGTAGAACGGTTTACGTAAAACCAAGATGGGGCACCAGGTGCCAACTATTTACATAAAAAGTTTTTGGGCTGGCAAAGTCCTCAGCCACGCAGTCCTCATCAAAGACATTTCACATCATCAAAACCACATTACCCAACTGGGGTACAATATACATCATCATGTAAACATTTTTACAATAAAGTGCAACTTCTCTGGCAACTTTGTACAGTACAGTAAACACTGCCTGGGTCCTACTGGTCTTCTTCAGTGAACATTGCAGCATCTTCCATACCTGGGGCTGGAAGCACACTGTGGGTTTTAAATTGCATCACCATAAAGTCATGTCCTGCTACCGGTGTCTGGGTAGCCACAGTCCTCATTTCCACTTTCATTCTGCGACTGCCTGGAGGTCTGACAGTTGCCTCTCCTAGGCTTGCGCTTTGCAGGGTGCGCAGGTTTGGCTCAACAGGGGACCCACTAGCAGTCGCTGCGCTCTGTAGCGTTTCAGAATATGACGCAGGTGCACGGGCTGGCGCCGGTGTGGCTGGGGCCTGGGACACAGAGACACGGGACACATTCCCTGCTTCAGGGACTGGGGCGCTGACTCGGGAGACGTTCAGGGCATACCACCCCTTAAGCCCCCAATGCTGCGTGTAGGAGACTACATCCCCTATTAACAGATCCCTGTCCGGGTGCCCCTCAGGCAGGTGAGACTCCACATCCCTCCGGTTGACAAAGACTTCCTGGTACAGGCCGGGTTCGTGGATGAACCCCCAGCCTCCCTGGAGTTTGAAGTCTCGTATTGCCCCCTGGCGCTGTTGTTCCCGGAGCGTACCTTTATCTCGCCGGACGATCTCCTTATCGGCAAGATCCTGCTCCCGGTACCTCTGGCGAAGCCGCTGCGCCTCACGCTGCTCCTGCTCCTCCTGTTCACGGCATCTCCATTCGTTCTCCCTCTGGGCGGCGTACTCCACGTCGTCCAGGAGCTCCATTTCCTCCCAGTCGATCTCCATCGCTTGTGGCTGGGTTTCTTCCGTCGTCCCTACCGGGGGACTGCATTCCGCTGCTACCGCTGCAGCCTCTGGTTCCAGGCCTGGCTGGCGTTCCGGTCCGGGCAAGGTCTCGGCCTCCTCAGCCTCCTCTCCTCCCGCCGCGGCCTCGGCGGGATCAGGTACAGCTCTTTTGAGGCCGGCCTCCGGTTCTTCCTCAGCCGCTGGTTCCAGTGGTGGCGCGGGTGGCAGTTGCGCTTCCAGGGGGGAGAGCAGCCGGTCCCACTGCAGCCGCAGTTTCAGGGCACGCCAGCTCCGCTCCATCGCCTCCATCTCTGCGCGGTGTCGGGCCAGATCCCGCAGCGCCGCATCCACCTCCTCCACACGATACATCATTTCTTCGTCCTCCCGACCTGGGGAAGGTTCGAGCACAGGCTGCACCACTTCAGGGGAACGGGGTCTGCGCACCGCCATTCCCCCACACAGTGACTCATGTCCTTCCGCCATCTCACGCCAGGCCAGACTGTGCTCTCCATCCGGAACGCTCTGGTCTTTTCCGTGGAGGCGGGACTTTCGCTTTCTCTTCCTTGCACTGAGGATGAAGAGGAGGCGGATCTCCCTTGCAGTGGGGCATGCTCTGACATTGTAGAAGCACTTGGATAGGGTGGCCATAACTTTCGCGCCACAGGGGGGGTACGCCCACGAATACACACCCTCCTTCTTCACCAGCGCCTCAGGGCGCGAATATGGCAGCAAAATGGCGGCAATTGGCCCAAAAATCACAAAAACAGCAACACAGTCTTTTTGCACAAAAACAGTCCACTTCAGGCACACAGGACTCACATATAGCGAGCTTCGTATCCTGTTCGTGACGCCAAGTTAGATCAGTCGCACAGCCAGGGCCTGTGGGGTACTCGGCACCGAGCCCGTTCACTCAATGGGGGATGTCACGGGTAGCACAGCTCGGTCCGTTGCCCTGGGTGATCACCATAAAATGTGGGATATTTACAGGGGATTAAAGGTTTGTTGAAATGTTCGTGACGCCACCTGTGGTACCTGGTCAGGGTGACCAGCGCTGCAGGGTAGATCCGCTGAGAGGTTGTTACTGGGTAGCAAGGTGTTAAGTCTTCCACAGGCAAGACTGATCCCTCAGGGTAAATGGTGGTGTAGGGGTGCAGGAGCAATAAGGCAGACACACACAAGAAAGTCTCTTTCTGTACCTTTACTGATGGTAGATGCAGGCACGTCTCGGGAAGCTGTCAGGGTGGAGGATGCACGTGTCATATGTGCATCGCCACGAAGATCGTCGCGGTTGCACATTCTGACTTCTCACAGCTGAGTTGCTGTTTCTTTGTGTTTGGCAGTTAGGGAGTTAATTCTGTCTGTGCTCAGTTCTGGGACTGGGTGCAGTTTCTCCCGGCTGCAATTAATTATTTGTTGATTGGTTTCCTTTAAATCTCTGGTTGTCTGTGTTGGGAGTTGCCAGTGAAATTCTTCATGCAGACCACAGATAGGATTGTATCTGTATAGACTTAAGTTAAAGAGCTCTTTAGTTGTTTTAAGCTCACCTTGCTTAGAGTTTAATATCCCAGATCATTTATGTTCCTTCTGTGTTTGAGTGTGTATGCAAGTCTGTGTTTTCTCCAGTCTGTCTTATATGTCTAATCTGTGTATTTAGCAGAGATCAGCCCATATCCCTTTGGTGGTAATCAGTATCCTTCTTAGGACTGATTACAGGGTTCAGGGACTGATAGGAGACAGGGTTAGGCTGGAGACTTGGACCTCTGAACCATTATCAGTACCTCCAAGGTGAG
Source organism: Oophaga sylvatica (assembly GCA_033576555.1). Lineage (NCBI taxonomy): Eukaryota > Metazoa > Chordata > Amphibia > Anura > Dendrobatidae > Oophaga > Oophaga sylvatica. Next base: position 898,637,460 of record JARQOD010000001.1, read on the forward strand.
GGATTAGTTAGGACCCCAGTTTAGGGTCAGGTTAGACCCCCGGTCCTCCTCTTTCCTGTGACAGTGTATCAAGTCCTCAAGATTAACCTGAGTTCAACGGATATCGTGTCAGGTAAATCTATTCTATATTTACATGCTGATGTTGCTAATCTATATGTTGTATAGAGTGTTGTTCTTTTAAGAATAGTTTACTGACATCGTACACATATCATAAACCGCGTGACAGCACGTCCAGTAATCCCACTGAGTAGGTGTAGGGCCTCCGTACTCCTGTATGTGTGTGAGTTTCTGACCTGTATAGAACGAAGTCTAACTCTGTCTTTTCAGCTACGCCCAGCTGACTTTGTGATGGAGCCTTCTCTTGGATAGAACTTAGTCTCTAATGGTTGCGCTGACCAGACTCCTGTTCTTCCTGACCCCGGTTACGTATCAGCACTGCTGGGCCCCTGCGACTTGAAGTCCCACAGGTTCTCCGGTTTCTCCTACTAGTCATGTAGATGCTAGCAAGCTCGGACCCGGTGTCCGGTGGTGCAGAGTAGAGGTAAGCGATCAATGCTGTTTCAACCTCTGTCACTCTCTTTCCTTTTTCCACTCGCCTTTCGTCCTACTCTTACCCTTAACATAAGCACACTCTAGCAGTAGATGGCAGATTCTCCTTTCTCTTCACCGCTCTCAAAGCGTCGGCATGCTTGCTCACAGAAATACCTCAGTTGACTCAGTTTTGACCAGGCTAAGTAGCAATCTTCCTCCACCATTACTGGACTCCACAAAATAAACTAAGTGCAAGCTGTAGTCTTCAGTCTTTCTGTACTGCTGTTCCCTTTCCTTCTCTTCCTTCTGAGGCTCTGTCCGAAGTAGCTATCAGGACCTTCCGTCAGACTGATCTATGCTCACTTCAAGAGCTACTTTCCACTTTCTAGGGTAACAGACAGTCTTTCTACGTTCTGAGGTAAACTGACACTTTCTCTCAGATCAAACTCTCTTCAAGTCTGACTAACATCTCACTGCCGTCTCTCTGAGGTACAACCAACAACTAACTACTGCTCTCTTCACAACCCTTATATATCTAGATACTCTTCAAGGGCTCCCTCTGGTGGCTCCAGGAAAAAGTGAAGGTGTGAATGCATATCAGGTGTGAGTGTGGGTTTACCTTCTGTGCATCCTCCAGGGTACATGTGGCACCAAGCGCAGCTGGGCTACACACAAGCTTTCGAGACTACTCAGGTCTCTTCATCAGGCATCTTTATGGAACCTTTGCCTGATGAAGAGACCTGAGTTGTCTCGAAAGCTTGCAATTTGTTACCATCTTTTCAGTTAGCCATTAAAAGGTATCAACCACTGAGGACTCTCAATTCTAAATATTTTCTATCTACTGGCTAACACGGAACAAAGATATACATCTTTACTGTGTAAAAAAAATGAACATTTAACTTTTTTTCACAAAAAATTTACTTCAGATACAATTTGGTTTATTTTACCAAGGGTAACAGGAGAAATTGGACACAAAAAGTTGTTGTACAATTTGTCCTGAGTACGCTGGTACCCCATATGTGCAGGTAAACCACTGTTTGGGTGCATGCCAGAGCTCGGAAGGGAAGGAGTGCAGTTTGACTTTTTCAACACAAAATTGGCTGGAATTAAGATCGGACGCCATGTCCATTCGGAGAGCACCTGATGTGCCTAAACAGTGGAAACCCCCCATAAGAGACACCATTTTTGAAAGTAGACCCCCTAAGGAACTTATCTAGATGAGTGGTGAGCACTTTGAACCCCCGACTGCTTCACAGAAGTTTATAATCTAGAGCCGTAAAAATAAAAAATCATATTTTTCACAAAAATGATATTTTCGCCCCCATTTTTTTTTTCCCAAGGGTAACAGGAGAATTCGGACCCCAAGAGTTGTTGTGCAATTTGTCTTGAGTATGCTGATACTCCATATGTGGGGGTAAACCACTGTTTGGGCGCATGGCAGAGCTAACCCTAATCCCAACCCTAATCCCAACCTTGACTCCAACTCTAACCTTAACAGTAACTTTAGCCATAACACTAACGCTAAAATTAGCCCCAACCCTAATACTAACTTTAGCCCCAACCCTAACCCTAACTTTAGCCCCAACCCTAACCCTAACTTTAGCCCTAACCCTAACCTTAACCCTAACCCTAATGGTAAAATGGAAAGAAATACTTTATTTTATTTTATTATTTTTCCCTAACTAAGCGGGTGATAAAGGTGGGTTTGATTTACTATTTATAACTGGTTTTTATATTCGGTTATTACGTTTGGCAGCTGTCACATACTAAAAGATGCTTTTTATTGCAAAAAATAGTTTATGCATCACCACATTTTGAGAGCTATAACTTTTCCATGTTTTGACCCACAAAGTCATGTGAGATCTTGATTTTTGTGGGACAAACTGACATTTTTATTGATATAATTTTCAGGCACATGTCATTTTTTGATCGCTTTCTATTCCGATATTTGGGAGAAAGAAGGAGCAAAAACCTGCAATTCATGAATTTCTTTTGGGGGGTGTTTATACCGTTCCGCATGTGGTAAAATCGATAAGGCAGTTTTATTCTCCGGGTCAGTACGATTGCAGCGATACCTCATTTATTTTTTTATGTTTTGGCGCTTTTATACAATAAAAACTAGAGTTGAGTGAAACAGGTCGGTCAGATTCAAAAGTCGCCGACTTTCACTGAGCGAAACACGACCATAGCGTGAACTTGGCCATACGGTCGTCGACCCGAGCGCCAAAGTTGTTTTCCCATAATGTTTACAGGCGCCTTTTTTCAGCCAATGAGCAAGGACGTACACTGTGGGTAACGAGATGACATGGGCAGCGTCCACCACCATCTTAGAGAAGGGCATTGCAGTGATTGGCTTGCTTTGGGGGCGTCATAGTGTCTATAAAAGCCCTGAGCGCCGACCGCCATTTTACTTCTGCCGATCTTAACAGTAGGGAGACGTTGCTGACGCTGTTTATCAGTAAGGAGAGAGTTAGGGCTGGAAAGAAGTTCTTATGTGCTTGTGCTCATAGCAATTGTGCTGTACAGTTAGTGTGCAGTGACAGGGAGGATTTTCTTGTGTGCAGCAGTGCTGGTATTAGGTACTGCAGTGAAGGGATTTTTGTAGGCTGTATAGCTGCTGCTAGCTGTATTGCTGTGTATACACTGCTGTGCAGACTGCTTTTTACACAGCACTAATACTTTTATTCTTTTTTTCTGCACAGTTACCGAGCGTTCATTTTTTCCCACACCTTATAGAGCTGTACGCTCCTCACACACTTTTAAAGCCGGAGCATCAGGAACAGGTTTTGCTTACATTTTTGAAACAGCCTCCAGCTCTATCGCCTCCTCTTCTCAAGTTTCAAAAATGCAAGCACTGAGTTGTCAGTGCAGCCTCTTGGTCAACAACAACACCTTTCCATGTGTCCTTCACCCCCACCAAAAGTGAAGGATGCGGCAGGCCACACTGCAGATTACTCCATGGAGCTCTTTTCACATACCATGCCTGGGTTATCAAGTCAAATCCTGAATTTCCCAGCCCAAGTTGAATCTGACATGGAATGCACTGATGCACAGCCACTGCTAGATGATTCTGCTGGTGCATTCACCCAGAGAACTACATTGCCCTCGCAGTCTAATGAGCCAGAATCTGACCCTGATGAAACTCAGGTGCCCCTTCCCGCATACTATACCACCTTACACGGTGACACAGAGGAAGGTGCAGATGAAATTGAAGAGGAGGTGATGGATAACCCAGTTGTTGACCTGGATTGGCATCCATTGGGGGAAAAGGGTGCCGCTGGCAATAGCTCAGAAGAGAAGTATCCGCAGCAGGCATCGACATCGTAGCAGCGGTTATCTGGCAAGCCCGTAGCAGTCCAAAAACGTGTTAAAAAAAACAAAAAGAGTTGCAGGACAGCTTGGTCAGACGGTCAAATAAGCACAGCTTGCAAACACTGAAAATTTATCCCATAGTAGGAAGAGTGCAGTGTGGCACTTTGTTGACCAAAATCCTATTGATGATGCAAAGGTTATCTGTAAGAAGTGCGGAAGGACCTTTAGCCGAGGGAAAAATCTCCGAAAATTGAATACCAGTTGCATGCTTAGACATTTAAACACCATGACTTGCAAGTGTAGACAGACTACAAAACCTCAGGTAGCAGATGTGCACCTGCTTCAACTGAAGGTAGCCAGCAACGCTACATCGCTTCCCCCACTGTAAGCCCACTGGTTAGCACATCACCAGCAAGAAATGCTGAGGTGTCGTCGCAAGGCGAAAGCAGTCAGGGAATCACAATGTTTTTGCAACCAAAGACTGAATCTAGGCCATCATCACCACCACTACCTGTCACGCGGTCTTATGATATGTGTACGATGTCAGTAAACTATTCTTAAAAGAACAACACTCTATACAACATATAGATTAGCAACATCAGCATGTAAATATAGAATAGATTTACCTGACACGATATCCGTTGAACTCAGGGTTAATCTTGAGGACTTGATACACTGTCACAGGAAAGAGGAGGACCGGGGGTCTAATCTGACCCTAAACTGGGGTCCTAACTAATCCCTCACCTTGGAGGTACTGATAATGGTTCAGAGGTCCAAGTCTCCAGCCTAACCCTGTCTCCTATCAGTCCCTGAACCCTGTAATCAGTCCTAAGAAGGATACTGATTACCACCAAAGGGATATGGGCTGATCTCTGCTAAATACACAGATTAGACATATAAGACAGACTGGAGAAAACACAGACTTGCATACACACTCAAACACAGAAGGAACATAAATGATCTGGGATATTAAACTCTAAGCAAGGTGAGCTTAGAACAACTAAGGAGCTCTTTAACTTAAGTCTATACAGATACAATCCTATCTGTGGTCTGCATGAAGAATTTCACTGGCAACTCCCAACACAGACAACCAGAGATTTAAAGGAAACCAATCAACAAATAATTAATTGCAGCCGGGAGAAACTGCACCCAGTCCCAGAACTGAGCACAGACAGAATTAACTCCCTAACTGCCAAACACAAAGAAACAGCAACTCAGCTGTGAGAAGTCAGAATGTGCAACCGCGACGATCTTCGTGGCGATGCACACATGACAGTACCCCCCCTTCTACGAGGGGCCTCCGGACCCTCAGGGCCAGGTTTGCCCGGGTGAGTTCTGTGGAAGGTCCGCACCAAACGATCTGCGTTAATGTCAGACGCAGGAACCCACGTCCTCTCCTCTGGACCATACCCCTTCCAATGCACCAAGTAATGAAGGGACCGGCGATTCAGACGTGAGTCAATGATCTTTGACACTTGAAACTCCAAGTTACCATTGACCACCACTGGAGGAGGAGGTAGAGGTGATGGTATGACTGGTGCCACGTACCTCTTAAGTAATGACTTGTGGAACACATTGTGGATTTTAAACGTAGGAGGGAGGTCCAGACGAAATGCCACAGGATTAATTATGGAACTGATCCTGTACGGCCCGATGAATCTGGGGCCCAGCTTCCAGGAGGGAACTTTAAGTTTTATATTCCTGGTAGACAACCATACCAGATCGCCCACATTAAGATCTGGACCAGAAACTCTCCTCCTATCAGCCATACGTTTATAACGGTTCCCCATAGCACTCAGATTATTCAATACACCTCTCCACACTGAAGCAAGTGACGACGAGAAACGCTCCTCCTCAGGAACCCCAGAAGGGCCCCCCCCATTGAATGTACAAAACTGGGGATGAAAACCATATGCCCCAAAAAACGGGGACTTACCAGTGGACTCGCTCCGCCTGTTGTTAAGAGCGAACTCTGCCAGAGGCAAGAAAGAAGACCAGTCCTCCTGGTTCTCTGAGACAAAACACCGAAGATAAGTCTCTAGGCTTTGATTCAGACGCTCTGTCTGACCATTGGTCTGCGGATGAAAAGCCGAGGAAAATGACAATTGCATCCCCCGACGTAAACAAAATGCCCTCCAAAACTTGGACACAAACTGAGACCCCCTATCTGACACCACATCAGAAGGCAACCCATGAAGTCTCACAATCTCCCCAATGAACACCTGCGCCAGAGTTTTAGCATTAGGGAGGGCAGGAAGAGCAATGAAATGTGCCATCTTACTGAACCTGTCAACAACCACCAGTATGACAGTCTTCCCTGACGACTGAGGAAGGTCCGTGATGAAGTCCATAGACAAATGAGTCATGGACGCTCCGGAAGTTTCAAGGGTAAGAGGGTCCCAGACGGACGGGTATGAGGGGTCTTAGAGCGAGCACAAACCCCACAGGACGCGACAAAAGTTAAAACATCTTTATTAACGTTAGGCCACCAAAACCGGCGAGAAAGGAGATCTAAAGTAGCCTTACTCCCTGGATGTCCTGCTAAAGCAGAATTATGATGTGCCTCAATAACCTTTTGTCTCAACTGATTTGGGACAAACAGTCTCCCTGGAGGTCCTGCAGGGGCGTCCCCCTGAGCCTCTAACACCTCCTCCTCAAGCTCAGAACATACAGCCGACACTACCACCCCCTCCTGAAGGATAGGAATCGGGTCATCCATTTTCCCGGCCCCTGGGAAACTGCGAGACAAGGCATCCGCCTTAACATTCTTAGATCCAGGGCGATAAGTGACAACAAAATTAAACCTGGTAAAAAACAACGACCATCGAGCTTGTCTGGAATTCAGACGCTTAGCAGATTCCAAATACAGCAGGTTCTTGTGATCAGTAATGACGGTGACCGGGTGGACTGCCCCCTCCAAAAAGTGACGCCATTCTTCAAAAGCCAACTTAATGGCCAAAAGTTCCCTTTGCCGATATCATAATTCCTTTCGGCGGACGACAATTTTTTAGAAAAGAAAGCGCACGGATGCCATTTACCAGGGGACGGACCCTGGGACAATATTGCACCCACCCCTACGTCAGACGCGTCCACCTCCACAACGAACGGCTGTGATGCATCTGGTTGGATGAGAACGGGTGCCGAAGCAAAACATTTTTTCAAAGAGGAAAAAGCTTGGCAAGCTTTGTCCGACCATTTAGAAAAATCCGTCCCTTTTCTTGTCATGTCAGTGAGAGGTTTGACAACAGATGAGAAATTACAAATAAATTTCCGGTAGTAGTTAGCAAACCCCAGAAAACGCTGCAGAGCCTTAAGATCCTCTGGCTGATCCCATTCAAGCACTGCTCTCACCTTTTCAGGGTCCATACGGAAACCGGAGGCTGACACCAAGAAACCCAAAAACTGAAGTTCCTGTACGGCGAATACACACTTTTCCAGTTTGGCGTATAGTTTATTGTCTCGCAAGATCTGCAACACCTGTCTCACATGCTCCTGGTGAGACACAAGATCTGGTGAGTAAATGAAAATGTCATCCAAATATACGACCACAAACAACCCCACCAGATGATGAAAAATGTCATTAACAAAATGTTGGAATACTGCTGGTGCAGTAGTCAGACCAAAAGGCATGACAAGGTTCTCATAATGTCCCTCCGGCGTGTTAAACGCCGTTTTCCACTCATCCCCCTCTTTTATCCTAATCAGATTATACGCCCCCCTGAGATCCAATTTAGAGAACCATTTGGCGCCAACAATTTGATTGAAGAGATCAGGAATCAGAGGGAGTGGATACGGATCTCGAACAGTAATCCGATTAAGTTCGCGGAAATCCAAGCAAGGGCGTAGGCCTCCATCTTTTTTCTTCACAAAGAAGAACCCCGCGGCCACTGGGGAAGATGAAGGTCTAATATGCCCTTTGGCCAGACTTTCCGAAATATAATCTTTCATAGCCTGCCTCTCAGGACCAGAAAGGTTATATAACCTAGCTTTAGGTAATTTAGCATCAGGAAGTAAATTAATAGAGCAGTCATACACGCGATGAGGAGGCAACTCCTGACAACCCTCCTCAGAGAACACATCCCCAAAGTCCTCCAAAAAAGGAGGCAAAGTACTAGGCACGACAGCACTGATGACTGTGTTCATGCAGTTACTTTTGCAAAACTCCCCCCATTGGCTTATATCTCTGGACTGCCAATTAATCACAGGGTTATGTTTAACCAACCAAGGAAGTCCCAACACAATAGGAGTAGGTAGACCCTCCAACACATAACAAGATAATAGTTCCCTATGTATTGCCCCTACCCGAAGGTCAATGTTATGAACCTCATGAACAAAGCTACCTTGGCCGAGAGGCCTGGCGTCAATAGAGAATATAGGGATCGGTTTGACCAATACACTCAGATGCATACCTTGAGCCTGAGCAAACTGAGCGTCAACCAGATTAGCCCCGGACCCACTATCAAGAAGAACAGAAAATCTCTCCACTCTCGTACCAACCACCACCTCCACTGGTACAAGGAACTGAGAAGAACTAGCGGACGAAATACATACTCCCAGGTTGTCGTCCACCACACAACCTGGGATTAACAGTTTTCCGGCGACTTTTTGCTCAACAAGGCACGGGATGAACATCCCCCAACAAAATGTCCCTCTTTCCCGCAGAAGAAACACCTTCTAGTCCTGCGGCGTACCGCCAATCCCCTCCTACGAAATGATGTCCCTCCCAACTGCATAGGCTCCTCCGAACAGACAAGGGGAACCTCAACATAAGGGACTTTAGTAGTAGGTGGAGTAACAACAGGGGGCGGAGTTACCTCGCACCTCTCCCGGAGCCGTCTATCAGTACGGATAGCTAGGGCCATAGCAGCCTCCAGTGATGGAGGAGAATCATACTGAGCCAAAACGTCCTTTAATTTGTCAGAAAGCCCATGACAAAACTGGCTTCTAAGAGCTGGGTCATTCCACTGAGTATCTGTGGCCCATCTACGGAACTCAGAAGCAAATTCCTCCGCCGGACGATCTCCCTGCTGTATCTTACGTAATTTTGTCTCAGCAAGAGAGACCCGATCTGGGTCATCATATACCAAACCCAGGGCAGTAAAAAATCGATCTACTGACTGTAGAGCCGGGGATCCCGGAGGAAGGGAGAAGGCCCAGGATTGAGGGTCCCCTTGTAGGAGCGAGATAACAATTCCCACTCTCTGCTCTTCACTCCCTGATGATCGAGGCCAAAGCCGAAAATACAATTTACATGCTTCCCTGAAGGTAAAAAATTTGTCTCGCCCACCAGTGAACCTGTCCGGGAGAGCTACTTTAGGTTCAAATCTGGTTTGCTCCGAGGGAGACAAAACTTTGGACTTAATGTCCGTCAGCTCCATGGATAATCCCTGCAACTGCAGAGCCAGCTGGGCTACTGGATCCATGGCAACTGGGAATAATTTTGTGGCCAGTGAAAATGTCACGCGGTCTTATGATATGTGTACGATGTCAGTAAACTATTCTTAAAAGAACAACACTCTATACAACATATAGATTAGCAACATCAGCATGTAAATATAGAATAGATTTACCTGACACGATATCCGTTGAACTCAGGGTTAATCTTGAGGACTTGATACACTGTCACAGGAAAGAGGAGGACCGGCGGTCTAACCTGACCCTAAACTGGGGTCCTAACTAATCCCTCACCTTGGAGGTACTGATAATGGTTCAGAGGTCCAAGTCTCCAGCCAAACCCTGTCTCCTATCAGTCCCTGAACCCTGTAATCAGTCCTAAGAAGGATACTGATTACCACCAAAGGGATATGGGCTGATCTCTGCTAAATACACAGATAAAGACAGACTGGAGAAAACACAGACTTGCATACACACTCAAACACAGAAGGAACATAAATGATCTGGGATATTAAACTCTAAGCAAGGTGAGCTTAGAACAACTAAGGAGCTCTTTAACTTAAGTCTATACAGATACAATCCTATCTGTGGTCTGCATGAAGAATTTCACTGGCAACTCCCAACACAGACAACCAGAGATTTAAAGGAAACCAATCAACAAATAATTAATTGCAGCCGGGAGAAACTGCACCCAGTCCCAGAACTGAGCACAGACAGAATTAACTCCCTAACTGCCAAACACAAAGAAACAGCAACTCAGCTGTGAGAAGTCAGAATGTGCAACCGCGACGATCTTCGTGGCGATGCACACATGACACTACCATCACCATCACCAACCCCCTCTCAGTCCGCCATGTCCACCGCTAGTTCCCCCATTGCAGCTCTCAAGCCCAGCTCACCCAGCAGACACTCTGAGTACACTGGCTTTGAACGCCTACATTGCCAAACTGATCTCATTAGAGATGATGCCCTTCCGTTTGGTTGAAAGCGCAGCGTTCCGAGAGCTCTTGGCCTACGCTGTCCCACGCTATGACCTACGGAGTCGGCACTTCTTTTCTAGAAAAGCCATCCCTGCCCTTCACTTGCATGTGAAAAACCGCATTGTCCATGCAATCAAACAATCAGTGAGTGGAAAGGTGCACCTCACAACAGATGCATGGGCCAGTAGGCATGAACAGGGCCGTTACGTGTCCATCACTGCACACTGGGTTAATGTGGTGGATGCAGGGTCCACAGGGGACAGCGGCGGTGGGACAGTGCTGCCTAGTCCATGGTATAGGCAACAGTTGGCTGTATGCATTCGACACTCCTCCTCCTCCAGAAGCAAAAGCTAGTCGACAGAGAGCAGTCGTACGAGCACTCCATCCGCAGCTGCCAGTGTTGCACACGAGGTGTCCCACTATCGAACAGCTAGTGGTAAGCATCAGCAGGCTGTTTTAAAGATGATGTCTTTGGGCGACAACAGACACACTGTGGAGGTACTGGCCGACTACTTGCAGCGAGAAACTGAGTCATGGCTGGGCACTCTACATCTTGAGCCAGGCAAAACTCAGACACATACCTTGACTGGCTCACACCTTGAACCTGGTTGTGCAGTGCTTCATAAATAATTATCCAGAGTTAACAGCCCTGCTCCATAATGTGCGAAGACTGTGCTTGCACATCCGTCGCTCGCCCGTATACTCCAGTCATATGCAGAGGCTGCAGCGAGCGCTCCACCTCCCCAAGCACCGCCTAATCAAAGATGTTGCAACAAGGTGGAACTCCACCATGCACATAGTTGAGAGGCTGTGCGAACAGAGGCAGGCTGCAATGCATTTGTGGGAGGATACACGGGCAGGCAGTTTGAGGGCAGACATGGAGTTGTCGGGTGCGCAGTGGTCAAAGCTGAAAGACCTCTGTAAAGTCCTTCAGTGTTTTGAGGAATGCACATGGCTGGTAAGTGCAGACAACGCCATCATAAGCATGAGCATCCCACTTATGCGTCTGCTCATGCAAATTTTGACACACATTAAGGATCAGGAGTCTGCAGTGGAGGAGGAAGAGGAGGAGGAGGTGGAAAGGCTTGATGACAGTCAGCCATTGTCTGCTCAGGGAACTGTCCTTGATGAGGTGGAGGAAGAAGAGGAAGAGAAGGAGGATGAGGGGGATGATTATTTTGGGAGGAGGATGCTTCTCAGGGGGCAAGAGAAAATGTTGGCTTGCCAAGGTCAGGTACAGGGTTTGTGCGTGACTGGAGGGATGTGGATTTGGCAGAAAGTGCTCCTCCACCCACCACTGGCAGTGCATCATTGACACCTGGAACATTGGCCCACATGTGTGATTATGTCTTGCGGATCCTAAAAAGGGACCCCCGCATTGCCAAAATTATGAAGGATGACGACTACTGGTTGGCCAGCATCCTCGATCCACGCTATTAAGGCAAATTACAGAACATCATGCCACAGGAGAACCTAGAACTAATATTGGAGAACAAACAAGCAACTTTGGTAAACCGTTTGTTAGAGGCATTACCAGCTCACAGCTGCGGTGCAGGTTCTACCACGAGCCATACTGGGCCAAATGGAAGAGGTGTTCGTGGTGCACACAGCCGAAGTGGTGTTGGAGACAGGCGTTTCATGACCATGTTGTGGACTGATTTCTCGAGTACCGCTCACACGACTGGTAATACTGAATCAATTGCAACAGACAGGAGACAGCAGTTGTCAACTATGGTTCAAAATTACCTCTCCTCCCCTATCGATGTTCTCCCTCACAGTTCATTCCTCTTTGACTACTGGGCCTGTAAACTGGACACCTGGCCTGAATTGGCACAATATGCCTTACAGGAGATCGCTTGCCCTGCTGTTAGTGTGCTATTAGAAAGAGTCTTCAGTGCTGCTTGATCAATCCTGACAGAAAGAAGGACCCGGCTGTCAACCAAAAATATTGGTGATCTCACCTTCATTAAAATGAACCATGCCTGGGTTTCAAAGGATTTTGCACCACTTTCCCCTGATGACACAAAGGTTGCCAGCAAAATGGCTCGCTTTGTCCTCCTCTTCCTCCAACTTCTTAATTTCCTCCATTTGCAGCTGTTGAACGTCCAGCCTACACCTCAACATATGCCAGTTTTTCCACCTCCCTAATTGGGCTGTACCCACCCTCCCAGGGCCGGCATCAGCACCTGGCGCACCTAGGCAAGTGCCGGGGCCCTGAGCAGGTGGGAGGGCCCACTCGCCGTCAGAGACACCGGCGTACTATGAGGGCCCTATGCCTGTGCCGTCGCCAATGAGTGGGCTACCCTGCTTGCTCAGGGCCCTAGCACTTGCAATACTTACCTCTACCTGCTCCACCACTGTGACGTCTTCTGCGTTTCCTGACAGTGACATTCAGGTCAGAGAGCATGATGACATCACGTCTATACGCCCTCTGCCTGAACTGTCCAAGTGCAGAGAGCTGGAAGATGGTGACGCTGAGGAGTCCAGAGTAGAGCAGTGCCCAGTGAGGGGAGGTATTTCATTTTTTAATGTTTGGAGCAATATATGGGCAGCATTATACACTGGAGAATTATATATGGGGCCCATTATATATGGAGTATTATATAGGCCCATTATATACTGGAGCATCATCCATGGGGCCCATCATACACTGGAGCATTATAAATGGGGCCCATCATACACTGGAGCATCATGTACGGGGCCCATTATACACTGGAGCATTATAAATGGGGCTTATTATATATATAGCATTATATAGGACCTTCATACACTGGAGCATCATCTATGGGGCCCATCATACACTGGAGCATTATAAATGGGGCCCATCATACACTGGAGCATCATTTACGGGGCCCATTATACACTGGAGCATCATATGGTGCCCATTATATATGGAGCATTATTTAGGCCCATCATACACTGGAGCATCATCCATGGGCCCATTATA
>JARQOD010000001.1:898650723-898697839 GCA_033576555.1 Oophaga sylvatica
GGGGGACCCCACGCCAATTTTTTTCGAGGGGATCCCCTATTTTTTTATAACAAGCAAAGATAAGCAGACTGCTGTGGCCTGGTATTATCAGGCTGGCAAGCAGGGTCGGACTGAGCCACCGGGACACCGAAGAAACCTCCGGTGGGCCCCAGCTCCTGCGTGGTGGGCCCTGATTTGAAAGGATAGGTCGCGGGGCAAGGGGGCGGTGGCCCCGGGCCCCGCGCTCTGAGGGGGCCCACCCGGAGCTACGCTACAGTAACTGTATCGGCGTGCACAGTACGCCGATACAGTTACATTCTGTGGCAGAGCAGGGAGAATCGATCTTCCTGCTCTGCCGCCCAGAAGCTATGGGGCCTGAACAGGCGTTGGGGGGGCCCGGTGCCAGCAGTGGGCCCCCACCCGTCATCGGAGGGTCAGCTGTATCGGCATCCAGCCGATACAGCTGACCGCATAGAGAGAGAAGGAGCGAGCGCTCCTTCTCTCCCATAATCCCCCTCTCAGCGTCTGACAGTGGGCGCGATGACATCACCTGCCGGCGCCCGCTGTCAGACGCTGAGAGGGAGAACAGTGAGCAGCACAGGAGCCGGGAGGTGAGTATTGTTGTTTTTTTTTTTTTTTTAATGGGGGTGCATTATACTACAGAGGCTGTATATGGGGGCTGCATTATACTACAGAGGCTCCATATTGGGGTGCATTATACTACAGAGACTCCCTATGGGGATGCATTATACTACAGAGGCTGCCTATGGGGATGCATTATAATATAGCGGCTGCCTCTGGTGGTGCATTATATTATAGACTCTGCCTATGGGGGTTTATTATAATATAGAGGCTGCCTATGGGGGTGCATTATACTATATTGAGGACTATCTGGTGTATTATGCTGTATGGATGCTATCTAGGGGCCATCATACAGTGTTGGACCCATTAAATAGTTTGGGGACATTAAGGGGTCAGTATATATCCAGTGAGGGGCATTATTCTGTGTATAGGGGAGATGTACAGGGGGAGACTTGGGACATTATTAAATGTAAAGTGGACACTTATTGTTATAGGGGAACTCAGGTTACTGTGACTGTCAAAGGGGCACACAGGGCATTATTACAGTCTAGGGGACAAAATGTGGTCACTGTTTTCTAGGGCACTTGCACCCGGCATTACTATATTCTAGAGGGGTGCTTTAAAATTTAGAGGTCACACAGAACCACACAGCAGGTGCAGTAATAGGGACACATACGGCAGCAGCAGCAGCTCAGTATTGGGGTATCACGTGCAGTAATAGGGACACATACGGCAGCAGCAGCAGCTCAGTATTGGGGTATCACATGCAGTAATAGGGACACATACGGCAGCAGCGGCTCAGTATTGGGGTATCAGGTGCAGTAATAGGGACACATACGGCAGCAGCGGCTCAGTATTGGGGCATCAGGTGCAGTAATAGGGACACATACGGCAGCAGCGGCTCAGTATTGGGGTATCAGGTGCAGTAATAGGGACACATATGGCAGCAGCGGCTCAGTATTGGGGTATCAGGTGCAGAAATAGGGACACATATGGCAGCAGCGGCTCAGTATTGGGGTATCAGCAGGATGAGGAGTTTGTGCAGGTTGAGAATAGTCCAATTGGTGACCAAGACAGCGCTAAAAATATGAGAAGTGAAATGTGTCTTTGTTGTAATCTCTGCAGTCGAGTCCTGGCTGGAGAAGTCGTCATGTCGGTCTGGGCCAGATGGAAAAGAAATGAAAAGTGAACAATTCCATTAGAAAGAACATCAGCGGTAAGTCATTATCTGTACCTGTGCTGTAATCTATTATATGTTCTGTAGGACTGGTATTATTTACCACAGACCATATGGCGGTAATATCAATATTGGTCTTTTTATATATAGATTATTTTTGGCAACAGCGCGGTCATTTGCTGAGGTTCTCTGATTAGGGGCCCACTCAGAAGTTTCGCCCCCACTAAACCAAAACCCCAGCTACGCCTCTGGCTCTCTCTCTAGTCTTTCTTTCTCTCTCTAGTCTTTCTCGCTCTCTGTTCTTTCTCTCTCTCTTTTCTTTCTTTCCTCTCTTTCTTTCTCTCTCCTCTCTTCCTCTCGTCCGACTACATGCACTACCGACCCCATCCCCTCACATCTCCTCCAGTCTCTTTCTCCTGTTGTCACAACTCACCTAACTACAATCTTCAATCTCTCACTCTCCTCTGGCATTTTCCCATCCTCCTTCAAACACTCCATCATTACTCCACTACTAAAGAAACCCGCTCTTGACCCTTCCTGCACAAACAAATACAGACCGGTCTCCAATCTCCCCTTCATCTCCAAACTTTTGGAGCACCGTCTACTCCCGCCTCACCCGTTACCTCTCCACTCACTCCCTCCTAGACCCTTCACAGTCCGGCTTCCGAACCCTACATTCGACTGAAACTGCACTCATCAAAGTGACCAATGACCTTCTGACAGCAAAACGTAACGGCGACCACTCTCTGCTCATTCTACTCGACCTTTCTGCAGCTTTCGACACGGTTGACCACCGTCTCCTACTGTCCAGGCTCCACTCTCTAGGTATTAAGGACACTGTTCTCTCCTGGTTCTCCTCCTATCTTTCTGACCGCTCCTTCAGTGTTTCGTTCTCTGGCTCCACTTCATCTCCTCTCCCTCTCACTGTCGGTGTACCCCAGGGCTCAGTCCTTGGCCCCCTTCTCTTCTCTCTCTACACCTCCCCAATTGGACAGACCATCAGCAGATTTGGCTTTAAGTACCATCTTTATGCTGATGACACACAATTATACACGTCATCCCCGACCTTACCCCCGCTGTACTACAGAACGCCACCGACTGTCTGTCCGCAGTCTCCAACATCATGTCTGCTCTCTATCTGAAACTCAACCTCTCCAAAACTGAACTTCTTCTGCTCCCGCCGTCTACTAACCTCCCTAAATCTGACATTTCCCTCTCAGTGGGCGGCACCATAATAACACCCCAGCAGCAGGCTCGCTGTCTGGGTGTTATGTTTGATACCAATCTCTCCTTCACCTCCCATATACAATCTCTTGCCCGCTCTTGCCGCCTACACCTAAAGAACATCTCTAGAATCCGCCCTTTTCTCACCATGGAAACAACAAAAACCCTCACTGTAGCATTGATCCACTCCCGCCTGGACTACTGTAACGCTCTATTACTTGGCCTCCCCATTACTCGACTATCCCCTCTCCAGTCCATCCTTAATGCAGCAGCCAGGGTTATCCATCTGGCTAATCGGTACTCGGACGCGTCCGCTCTTCGCCAGTCCTTACACTGGCTGCCCATTCATTATAGGATCCAATTCAAAGTACTTGTTCTCACCCACAAAGCTCTCCACACTGCAGCACCCCCCTACATCTCCTCCCTCATTTCTATCTATCGGCCTAACCGACTGCTGCGCTCTGCAAACGACTTTCGACTAACCTCTGCACTAATCCGTACCTCCCACTCCCGACTCCAAGACTTCTCCCGGCTGCGCCAATCCTCTGGAATGCTCTACCCCAAGAAATTAGGACTATCCACAATTTGCATGGTTTCAGGCGCTCCCTCAAAACACATCTGTTCAGAGCGGCCTATCACATTCACTAATCAAAGTCATTCTATGTGTAAGTGTGTGTGTGTGTGTAGCCCATTCACTATCTCCATCCATCCCTCACTCCCTTAAGATGGCTGGACCATCATTGTAAATGCACCATTGTATATACACACCTGTATTTTGTATCTCCCCCACCTCATTGTAGATTGTAAGCTCTCACGAGCAGGGCCGTCTTATTTTGCTTTAATTACTGTATTGTTAACGTTGTTACTTATGACTTGTGTTTTGAAACTGTTAAACTGTAAAGCGCTGCGGAATATGATGGCGCTATATAAATAAAGATTATTATTATTATTATTCTCTGTTTGTTCTTTCTCTCTCGCTGCTCTTTCTTTCTTTTCCTCAGTACCAGCCACTGTGCCCTCATTACCAGTCAGTGTGATCAGCAGTGCTAAATGGTTACGCTTGGGGCCAGGATATGGGTGTAATTAGCTGTTAAATGGGTGTGGTCGGGCGTGGCCTAAAATTTGCAGCGACGCCCTACGCGCGCCGCAGCCTTTAACCCTCTTTCCTGTCTTCAAAATTTGGGAGGTATGCTGTATGACCTCACTACAACTTCTGGCCATGCTCCTGATGAGCGTGACGGATGGTCTCCTGAGGGATCTCCTCCCACACCTGGACTAAAGCATCCACCAACTCCTGGACAGTCTGTGGTGCAACGTGGCTTGGCCTAAAATTTGCTGCAGCAGGCACAGCGTGCCACAGCCTTTGTCCCTCTTTCCCTTCTTCAAAGGTTGGGAAGTATGATGGTGGGCCCCAAGAATATTTTTTCTCTGGTGGGCCCAAGTACTCCAGTCCGACGCTGCTGGCAAGGTCCATGGATATTGGCTCCTTAACAGCCTTAAATACCATGCCTCAGCAGCAGGGGCGTACATAGAAATCATGGGGCCCCATAGCAAAAGTCTGAATGGGCCCCCCCAAAAAAAAAACCCCAGAGCCATTGTAAATGTAAAGTGCCAGCACAGTGAGGGGACACATTAAACAAAAAAATATATTATGCCCCCATAGATTGTGCCCCCATAGATGCTCCATAGTATAGGCCCTTATGCTGCCGCAGCTGCTGCAACCAAAAAAAAAAAAAGACATACTCACCTTTCGTCGCTGGGGGCCAGGTGCCGGTGTCCTGAGCAGGGGGTGACACCAGGTGCCGATGTCACCGCTCGCTCAGGGCCCCGGCACCTGAGATATTTACCTGTCCTCTCTCCACTGCTGAGTGCCGCTGTCTTTGGGGTCCTCCAGCAGTGAATGATGAGGCAGAGGGCGCGGCGCGCACTAACGACGTCATCGCGCCCTCTGACCTGAACATTGCAGCAAGAGGACGCGAGCAACGGTGGAACGGGACAGGTAAATATCCCTTATACTCACCCTTCCGCCGGCGCGGTCTGTGCAGCCCCTGCTCTTCTCCCACGGTCTCCGCCGCCAGTGTTCAGCGGTCAAGCGGGACAGCTCATTAAAGTCATGAATATGTGCGTATTCATGACTGTAATGAGCGGTACCACCTGACCGCTGAACACAGGCGTCGGAGACCGTGGGAGAAGAGCAGGGGCTGCAGAGACCGCACCAGGAGGGGTGAGTATATAGAAGAGCTGCGCTCTCCCTCCCCCGCCGACCCCCTGGTAGTACTGTGTCAGCACAGCTACCCGACCGTCGAGGGCCCCCTCACCTGTCCGGGCCCCATAGCAGCTGCTTGGTCTGCTTCATTCACGGTACGCCACTGCTCAGCAGTCTGCTTCATCAGGCTGGTTAACAAAAATAGGGGGACCCGACGCCATTTTTTTTTCGAAGGGAACCCCTATTTTTGTTAATCAGTTCCCTCTGACGTCACTGATTGTGTCCCTGGCTGACCTGAAGTGAAAGTGGAAAGCAATCAATTAAGCTTTCCACTTCCTCTCCTGTCAGCCAGGAGAGGAACTCATTCATTTGGGGGTTTACTGTGAGGCTGCAGCATTAGCTGCGGTCCCTGCAGTAAACATTAACCCTTTCTGAAGGATTACACCGTGGGACCTGACTGTGCATGGGATAGGTAAGAATAATTTTGCTTTTTTATTTTATTTTTATTACAGGAAATGGTTTTTGCAGTCAAATAAAAGATGGTCAAAAACATGTGTCTTTATTTCATTAAAATGATTTTTAATTAAAGTGTGTGTGTTTTATTTTTATTTCATGCAATAGGATTAATAATTGATAGTTGTCTAATTGACAGCTCTCAATTATTAACCTGGCTTAAGGTCACCTTTCAATTGCAAGGTGGCTTTAACCCCATATTAACCCATTCGCCACCGCTACAGGGCAATGGGAATAGACGGCAAAGTGCCAGAAAGGGCGAATCTAATTATAGATTTGTCTTTTCTGGGGTGTCTGGGGGCAGATGTTAGTAGCCAGGGGGGGGCAAAAATAATGGTCCCTCTCTGGGCTATTATTATCTGCCCCCATTCGCTGGCTTTGTCTGTCTGGTTGCGAAAATAGGGCGGGAGCCCACGCATTTTTTTTAAACAATTTTACACCTCATATATTTATATATATTACATGTCATTGAATTTGTGACACATATATATATATTTATATTTATAGTTCATGCACTTCTACATAGTATAATAGCCGCTAATTCAATTGCCGGCTTTTGTGGAAATGCAGAACCCGACATGAAATGACACTTGGTGTACATAGGGTTAACCATGTCTTTTCATGTCCTTTGCTATCTGATTTGCACAAACAATTACATCAGTCTATGTGTGCAAAATTTCACACCTGTAGGGGTTAATTAAAGGTGTAAATTCGTAGCAAAAAGTCCTTTTTTTTACAACGAATTTACACCTTTAATTAACCCCTACAGGTGTGAAATTTTGCACACACAGACTGATGTAATTGTTTGTGCAAATCAGATAGCAAACGACATGAAAAGACATGGTTAACCCTATGTACACCAAGTGTCATTTCATGTCGGGTGCTTCTGTCTTTTCACAGAAGCCGGCTTTACCCGGCAATTGAATCAGAGGCTATTTTACTATGTAGAAGTGTATAAACTATACATATATGTATATATATATATATATATGTCACAATGACATGTATATATATATATGTATTCTATGTGTGTATATTTAGTGTTTACAAGGAAATAAAGGTTTTTTTTAGTTGCGATATTTTGTTCCCATAGACTTACATGGGACTTCCGGTATCGGAATCGGATATCGCCGATATTTAGTGATATCGGCGATACCATTCCGATACGATATTTTTAGATATCGAGCAGTATCGCTCAACTCTATTCTCCAGCCATTTAGGCATAGACTTATTTTTGCCTTTTTGCCTTATTACTTGAGTCATTCCTCTTAAAATATATGGGTAAAGTGTGGAATTCAAGATTTCTTCAGCAATTTCAAGTTGTTCACGTTCTCAAGTAGCACAACATCCCCATTACTATCAAATGCTTTGCTGTATTTGTTTTATGGTTGACATAATGTAACATATTTAGTACATAGGATTCCACCTTTGGTTCTTCTGTTCATATATTTTTCCATAAAATTAAACTCATAGGGACCAGCCAGGCATCAGCAATGACAAGACTAATAGGGCAAAAATGGGAGGCCTATCCTTTGTTTAGAATCAATAATTAACATGATTATTACTGATTGAAGCATCTAAGGGATTAGATTCCCAATTCTTTCCAAATCTGGCCATTGTGCAGAAGGTTGGCTTGTAATCAGAACCACCCTTCTTTTGGTCAACTGGAGGCCAGTGCTACTGTGCCCACATGATACCTTTGACATACAGCCATGGCCAAAAGTGTTGGGACCCTTGAAATTGTCCCAGAAAATGAAGTGTTTCTCCCAGAAAATTATTGTAATTACATATTTTGTTATACACAAGTTTATTTCCTTTGTGTATATTGGAACAGCACAAAAAAACAGAGAAAAAAGGCAAATTGGACATAATACCACACAAAACCCCAAAAATTGGCAAGATAAAATTGTTGACACCCTCAACTTAATATTTGGCTGCAGCCTCTTTGGAATAAATAACTGCAATCAATCATTTCCTATAAGCATCAATAAGATTCTTACACCTCTCATTGGAATTTTTAACTACTCTTCTTTTGCAAACTGCTCCAGGTCTTTCATATTTAAAGGGTGTTTCCTCCCAACATCAATTTCAAGATCTCTCCACAGGTGTTCAATGCAATTTAAATCCGGACTCAATGCTGGCCACTTCAGATCTCTCCAGTGCTTTGTTTCCATCCGTTTCTAGGTGTTTCTTGAAGTTTTTTTGAGGTCATTGTCCTGCTGGTAGATGCATGACCTAGGACACAAACCCAGCTTTCTGACACTGGGCACTACATTGCGACCCAAAATCCGTTAGTAATCTCCAAATTTCATGATCTCTTGCACCCAGTCAAGGCACCCAGTGCCAGAGGCAGCAAAACATCTTTGAACCTCCACCATATTTAACTGTAGGTACTGTGTTTTCGGTAAACAGTAGAATGATGTGCTTTATCAAAAAGCTCTATCTTGGTCTCATATGTCCTCAAGATGCTTTCCAAGAAGGATTTTAGCATATTCATATACATTTTGGAAAACTACAGTCTAGCTTTCTTATGTTTCTGTGTCAGTAGTGGGGTCCTCCTGGGTCTATTGCCATAGCGTTTCATTTCATTCAAATGTCGATGGATAGTTCGCACTGACACTGATGCACATGGAGCCTGCAGAACAGTTGAATTTCATTGGAATTTTATTGGAGCTGCTTATCCATCATCGAGACTATCCTGTGTAGCAACCTTTCATCAATTTTTCTCTGCTGTCCACGTCAGGGAGATTAGCTACAGTTTGATATGTTGCACACTTCGTGATTATGTTGTAGACCATGGACAAAGGAACATCCAGATCTCTGGAGATGGACTTGTAATCTTCATATTGTTGATATTTTTCAACAATTTTGGTTTTCAATTCCTCAGACAGTTCTTTTCTCCTCTTTCTGTTCTCCATGCTTAATGTGGCACACATAAACACACAATGCAAAGATTTAGTCAACATCTCCCTTTTTTATCTGGTTTCAGCTGTGATTTTCATATTGCCTACACCTGTTACTTGCCACTGGTGAGTTTGTTGTTTACCCACAATTTTGAAAAGGTGCCAACAATTTTATCTGGCCCATTTTTGGGGTTTGTTGTGCAATGATGTCCAATTTGCTTTTTCTGTTTTTTTTTTGCTCCAATGCACACAAATAAACACATGTATAATAAAACTTGTGTAATTGCAATAATGTTCTGGGAGAAATGATTAATTTCCTGGAGCAATTTCAAGTGTAGCAAACACTTTCCGCCATGACTATACTATATAAATCTATCATGGAACCTATCTTATGAAATATTATTCAAGAAAGTCAACATTTTTGCCAGAAATTACATAAACTGAAAAATGTAGGCCTTTGGTTTTTATGTATATCTATAGATCCCTGGATTTAATTAAGCTTTCAAATAAATTTTATTGTGCTGCACAGATCCTTCTATGACTGTAGCAATCTAGTCTAAAAACAGAAACATCCAAAGCATCAATTTCATTTATGCTTATGTTAAGATAGGAGAGATAAAGGAAGGGTGAATTCATCAATATTATTTTTATTATCATGAACTTTGACCACTAATGGTGTGGACCAGGCATTACTAGGTCTTGGTTGGTGAGGCGCCAGTAAGAAGCCCTTGTCTAGGGGACCTGTTATTTGTTCTTTTATTTCAATAGTGTAGAACTAATTGCCTGAGCACTTGAGACAGCTGGCTTATCTTAATTTAGACCATGTTACAACTTTACAGGAAAAACAGTCACATTTCCAACACCTAGTCACAATTTTAATGCATTGCAAGATGTAGCATGCCTCTGTGACAAAAGGTAGAAGAAGCAAAGGTGCAAAACACTAATGAACAATCACTCACATGTCTATCATTTAAGGGGGGTGGGCGGTTGCTTAGTATTGCAAAAATACAGGATTAATGAAGGTGCTCCCTCCCCCATGGCGGTAAGCCTTGGAATGGTTGTTCCTCAATATTTTTCACCCATGCTTCCTATACCTTTTATTATGGAACTTGGCTACATACTGCAGTGAATTAGTAATGTGACCTGGTGTTGGTAAATAAAGCTGTTTTTTTCTGTGATTTTTCTGGGGAGGATTTTCGTTCCTTTTCTGTGATTTTAATGTTATAACTTTGACACAAATTGTGGCTATAGATGATTCAGTGTAAAGTGGGCAGACAGTGAATACAGACTTGGAGTATGCCACATCCATGTACAGTATATGGCTCTAAGAATCCTTACATAGAAATTAATATAAGCTGCAACAATCTTAAAACCAATTTCAGAGAAATGATGTTTTACTTTGTACAAATTTGTGTGCATCCCAACCTATTTCAGCAGATTTTCCAGGGGAGGCCGCAGATAAACAGGCATTCGAAGGTAATTAAAGTATTATGTTACACTTATTCAGATGAATAGTTGTCCGTGTACAGTATTACATAGATAGAATACACCAGACCTAGAGCAGCTGCATGGTAGCTTCTATCCACTGTGGCTCAGAGATAGGGCTTCTGAGTGGGAAACCCCACTCCATGACCTCCAGAGATAAAGCTTAGTTTGTTTGGTCAAAATCCTTGAAGAGGTGGGCCACTAGATTTTATTGATGGTCTATGGTTAGGATAGATTATCAATATCTAAATGGTGGAGGTGCACCACCCGGCAGCCACACTGATCAGTTGGTGCCAGTGGATGGCAGACGTTCTTGGACGCTACCGGAACATAGCAGCTCCGACAAAACTATAGTGGCTGCGGTTATCTACTATAGAGCCACCCGCTATTTTTATGAGCAGGGGGTGGATCTGCAGTACCTGGTCACTGTCACTATACAAATTGATGGAGTTGATGTGTCCTGGCAGCATCCAAGAACTTTTAGCCTGGGTCGGTAACAGCTGATCGGAGGGGCTGTTGCACCCCCACTGATCAGATATGATGGCCTATCCTAAGGGTAAGCCATCAATAACAAGTAGTGGCCAATTGCTTTAACATTATAGTTGTAGCAAAAAATTCAGGACAGTGGGGGCAAAACACATGTGAGTGGGCCCAAAACGCAGACACCTATCCTTACAACTACAGTGGTACACCTGAATTATAATGAATGTTAGAGGTCATGTTAGCAGACAACATTGTTGTTACTAAATATAATTCACTATACAAAGACAAAAACCGACATTTCCACCATAAACACCAGAGAAACATGATAAGGTGACACTAATAGTGAATACAAAAGCTATGTAAATATCACGTCCCCTTTTTTATGCTAATCTTTATAAAAAAAATTGTATATAGTAGGTGGGTCTTTTTTAGTTTTAGTTGATGAAAAAGCACTCTATGCCTTTTGCATGCCCAATGATCTGGAGAGCGCCCACCGATCACATTACCAATTGCTATTTCTGCATGGTGTCCCCCCACGTTAGTAAAAAAAAGTTTCAAGGAAGAAGAAGTGGACTTTACAGTATCTAAACATTCCATCTGAAGTGCACCCAGTACCACATACAGAGCCATGACCGTTCCAAAAGCATCAGAAACATTTTCAGTCGAGTCAAGTGAGGAAGAAGAGGGCACTTGGTGTCATGAAGCATCTTCCTCTCACGACCCAGACTTTCTTTTCAGCAACCTCAACTGTACCACATCATATAACACAAAGTGAACTGAACAATCTTGTTAAAGTTGTGGATCTGTCCAAGTGTAAGGCTGAGCTCTTAGGTTCCAGGCTACAGCAATGGAATCTCCATGTGGGCAATGTTCGAAATTCTTTGCTCCGCAACCGTGATAAAGATCTTGCCCAATACTTCTTCATGAAGCGTGATCTGGTGGAATGCAACAACATCAATAGTTTAATGGAAGCATAATGGCAATGCACTGCCTTCAATTCCAGTTGGTTATGCAGTCCACATGAAACAAACGTATGACACATGAAACAGCTGTTGAGGTGCCTGAACTATGATCAACATTTATGACCCCTCTGTGATGACGTAAAGGATGTTGACCTCTTATTTGTTCTCCAGGGTGGGTACACAAAATGCTGCTGTTTTCTGTGTGAGTGGGATAGTCATGCAAGAGAATATCACTGCAATAAAAGAGACTGGCCTCTCCAACACTCACTTCAGTCAGGGAGTAAAATGTCCTTGACTTGTTGACCCACATAAGTTTTTGATACCACCATTGCATATCCAGTTGGGCCTATTGAAGGACTTTCTAAAAGCAATGGATAAAAATGCAAAATCATTCAAGTATCTCATTGATAATTATTTTTCAAGGTTGAGTTAAGTAAAGATAAAGAAAGGAGTTGTTATTTCTAAGCTTCTTTAAAAGTAAATTTCTCCATTTATTGCAGGGAAAGGAGAAGGCTGCATGGGTAGCATTCGCATTATGGTAACTAATTTTGGAAACTCAAAAGCGGATAACTATAAAGAGTTGGTGGAAATTGGAAAATCACCTCCAAACAAATAAGGCTCATGGCTGTAACATGTCCTTAAAGATGAATTTCTTACATTCACATCTAGATATCTTTCCTTCAAACTGCGGAGCAGTGAGAGATGAGCATGGTGAGAGATTTCAAAAAAGATATTGCGGATATGGAAAAAAAGATATCAGTGAAAATGGAATCGATCAATGCTTGCAGATTACTGTTGGACAATTGTAAGAGATGGTCTGATGCAGGAGTACAAGAGACAAGCAAAAGAGTTGTCACTGAATGAGGACCACATTTTAGAGTGCAATTTCTTTAACTGTAATTTCTTTAACTGTTTATAATTCGCAATAATGTTAAGACGTGTTTTAGTTATTTAAACTGTTGCTAAGTTTCCTCTAAATGAATATAAGAAAATTGGCATAACAAAATATTATGCATCTTTATACTTGCAAAAATAATAATGTTTCAAAGTACTGAACCTTTTATGCATTAATTATATGTTGCAGTAAAATGAAAACTCTCAGATATCAGAGAAACAAGAGCCAACTAAAAATTTCCATTGACAGATTTGAATTCAGGAGGTCAAAATCATTAAGAAATGGCTTATTTCATAACTGAACTAGACAACTTTTCAAAATATGTAGAACATTGTTTTTTAAGATCTGAAACAGGATTTTTTCTTTTGAAGACAAATACCTTTGTACAGTTTTAATGCATGTGTAATTTAACAATAATTGCAACAAATTCTCCAACTGTCAGTCACATTTGCTTTGGCACAAAA
The DNA here is from genome assembly GCA_033576555.1 of Oophaga sylvatica. Classification (NCBI taxonomy): domain Eukaryota; kingdom Metazoa; phylum Chordata; class Amphibia; order Anura; family Dendrobatidae; genus Oophaga; species Oophaga sylvatica. The sequence continues at coordinate 898,663,597 of JARQOD010000001.1, forward strand.
ATTAATATAAGTAGAACGTAACACACAAAATGCATATTATAAATCATAAAACAGCGCTAAATATACAAGTACTGCTGTAAAAGGATCCATGTTCTGGAGGCTACACAACATAAACCATCTGAAATCATGCAATGTCATTTATTGACAAAAAATATTTCTTACGCTTGGTATTGTGAGTTCAATTTTCATACATTACTATTCACAATAAGGATTTATTTTAAAACATTTTGATGTGACATTGTTTCTACTCTGTTTATAGCTGACAATATATGCGTGGGTGTCTAAGCATAAATCTTCTATATGTAATATGCCAGAGACATTGCATTTAATTGTTGGGCTATATAAGTCAGCTGTAGCTGCCAGTGTAATGTAGCATATACGATGCTGATCTGTTTTACATTTGCTTTAAAAGTAGATATTGTAGAATGGCTCTCATAACACTGTATATCTCAGGTATACTGAACATGGCATGTTCAGTTACATTTTTTAAGGTAATGTACTACCCCCATAAGGTTGGAATCACATACAGTATGAAATTATTGATGTAATTCATGGAGTCAGGTGTGAGGGGTTGACACGCTTAGCTGCTTCTTCAGGTACACACAGAAACACTTCCATAGTGAAACACCTTCTGGTTTATTAAAGTCAGCATAGACCAAGGCAGGGTTCAGGAAAAAAAAGCAGAGCCTGCCTGGTTTAACGGAAAACCAAACAAACAAAGTGCAACAGTCCTTTCTCTGCAGGTTCCACCTGCAGTCACCTGGCAATGTCCTCCACTCCTCTTGGTGCCACACACCAAACACACCATCCAGACTGTCTCTCATATCCAGGTATATAACCTGGACCATGTGATGATCACATAATCGTGACATCACCGCAGTTCCTGCTAGTACACATGCCAACGTCCTCTCTGCAAGAGGGGATACGGTGAGCCCCCTCCCTCCCACTCCATGAGTGCTCACATAAAACCAGCCCATTGAAACTTTAAAATTAACCCTCTCAGCACTTAGCATGCTGGAGGTAAAAACAATCTGGTTCTACATCACTGACTGTAGTATACGCAATGACACATATCTCCCTTCATACACTGTGCCAGTGACTCTGTCACACAGGAGTAGATTTAAAAGCAATGGGTCCTATAAAGAAAGCCCTTATGTCTCCTTTATGCTGAACCCAGTCCTGACTAGGTCTACTAAAGAAAACAGAACAAAAGAAAACTACATCATAAAACTATAACTCAAACTGCATCAAAACTGCACATGTGTTTCCAGGGGACAACCATATTATCAGAACCGTATAGGAGCAACAGAGACAGAGCCCCCATAACAGTAATAACTTATGTATCTACTGCAATAGAAGTGTAGTCATCACTACAGCCATGAGTTTGATAATGAAAACATGCCTAAATGATTGCAGGGTACTGTTAAGAGCAGAGGTCCCCAACCTTTCTGACCTTGTGAACCACATTCAGCTATCAAAGAGGGTCATGAGCAACATTCAGCTCACAGAGAATCATGAGCCACATTCAGGTCCTGCCCCACTCACAGCAGGGACACCCAGAACCCCCTATTACCAGTATAATGACAGCCAAAGCTTTTACACTGAAATCACACCAAGGCAGTATGCCTAGATACTAATAATAATAATAAGTTTTATTTATATAGCGCCAACATATTCCGCAGCGCTTTACAGTTTAACAGTTTCAAAACATAAGTCATAAGTAACAACGTTAACAATACAATAATTAAAGCAAAATAATCCGACCCTGCTCGTGAGAGCTTACAATCTACAATGAAGTGGGGGAGATACAAAGTACAGGTGTGTATATACAATGGTGCATTTACAATGATGGTCCAGCCATCTTGAGGGACTGAGGGATGGATGGAGATAGTGAATGGGCTACACATACACATATAAACATAGAACGACTTTGATTAGTGAATGTGATAGGCCATTCTGAACAAATGTGTTTTGAGGGAGCGCCTGAAACCATGCAAATTGTGGATAGTCCTAATTTCTTGGGGTAGAGCGGGAGAAGTCTTGGAGTCGGGAGTGGGAGGTACGGATTAGTGCAGAGGTTAGTCGAAAGTCGTTTGCAGAGCGCAGAAGTCGGTTAGGCCGATAGATAGAAATGAGGGAGGAGATGTAGGGGGGTGCTGCACTGTGGAGAGCTTTGTGGGTGAGAACAAGTACTTTGAATTGGATCCTATAATGAATGGGCAGCCAGTGTAAGGACTGGCGAAGAGCGGACGCGTCCGAGTACCGATTAGCCAGATGGCTAATCGGTGGCTAGATCCATGGTTTTGTGTCTTACCCTTATTAAAATCTGATCTTCTGTGCAGAGCTACACACAAAAGTCACCAAGAGATCTACTCTTAACTGTTTGCTACACATGATGCTAATACACTGGAAGACAGATGAGAGCCACACATCATGGGCCCGTGAGCCATATGTGGCTCTCGTGCTTCAGAGAAGAGCTGTTCACACATTCTATTCAATGGGCATCAGAGGTCTGCTCCAAATATTCATAGAATCCAAAGGAGGAAAGCATCTGCACCATGGTCAAAAATGTTTTTCTGTTGGATTTGGGACAGGACGAAGTAGGGTCTGAGCAGAATCCAAACCTTCATCACCAGATGTTAACTTTAGGGGTGGAGGTGTTCCTGATGAGACTCATATACATGAGGAGAATGCAGACTGTACTGTGCTGTCAGAGCAGGAAGAGGAGGAGGGTGACTCTCAGAGCGAAGAGTGGGAGAGCAGAGAGGATGAAGATGAGTTAATAGATCCCACTTGGTGTGAACCCAGAGGCATGCAGCTGAGTAGCTCAGCAGCGGAAGTGAAGGAGAAAGGTGAGGAGGATACGTTGCGGGTAGTGATGCAACCACGACAAGCACTTCATCCTGTGGCCAGCAGCGGTTACGAGTCTGCAGTTGCAGGGGCAGAAAGGGTTGCCTAGTCTGGGCCTTTTTTGACACTGCAAAGGATGACTCAACTCACATTATCTGCCAACTTTTCAAAAAAATATATATCTGAAAACACTCCCTGACAGAAGATATCCATGTTATGTAAATAAAAGCTTATAACCCGACATTAAATTCATCCATTGGTAGTATAAATTATTCTTTTGAAAGCTGAAACCCTCTGAAATGTGTTTTAGGTTAAGAAAATAAATTGGCATCAATACAGAAATATTGATCATTTAATGGACACAGAATGGTCAGATTTTGGCAAGACAAAAGTTTTGTCGCCCACAGAAAGTAATGTGATATTCAAACAAATAATTAACTTGAAATACAAATATATGTTGCATAACATTGGTGAATGAAGTTGTGGTGCTATTAGCGTCATATTTAATATTTTGTGTGACTTCCATGAGCTTGAAGGACTGCATCCATGCGGTTCAACAATAATTCATACAATTTATTAATGAAGTTATCAGGAATAGCAAAGAATGCAGTCTTACATGCCTCCCAGAGTTCATCTAGATTATTTGGTTCTGTTTCCAAGCTTACTCTTCCATCCTATCCCAAACATGCTCAATGATGTTCATGTCTGGTGAGTGGACTGGCCAGTCTTTGAGCACCTTGATCTTTTTTGCCTGGAGGAATTTTGTTGTAGAGATGGATGTATGAGATGGAACACCATCTTGCTGCAGAATTTGACCCCTTTTATGATTTGGAATATAAGAGGTAGCTAATACTTCTTGATATTTTAGGCTATTGATATTGCCTTGCACCTTGTAAATGTTTCGCACACCCCCATACTCAATGTAAACTCAGACCATAATCTTTCCACCACCAAATTTAACTGTTTTCTGGGTGTATTTTGGATCCATACGGGCTCCAGTAGGTCTCCTGCAGTATTTTCGGCGGCTGTGGCGTAATTCTACTGAAGATTCATCAGAGAAATCCACCTTCTGCCACTTTTCCAGTGTCCATCTGTTTAGCAGGCTGTGGGACTTTGCAAATGCCACATGTTTTTTTTTTTTGCCTTTTATTTAGTTCTGGCTTCTGGCACTGATTCGACCATGGAGGACATTTCGAGACAGAATCCTACAAACTGTTCTAGTTGACACAGGGACTTGAGGTGGCCAGGCCTGTTGGAGCTCTGCTGCAGTGGAAGAGGGGCTTGCTTTGAATTTTCTAACCAATAAAGGTTCCTCCTGAGAAGTTGTCTTGAGGGGTCTGCTGGACCTGGGCTTGTCAAACACATCTCCAGTCTCTTCTAATCTTTTTTTAATTCTTTGTACTTGACGCTGAGACACATTAAAGGTGCCAGCCACCTCTGCAGTGGATCTGGTCTTCAGCCTCTTGATAATCCAGGCTCTGGTCGCAGGGTGGATTTTTGGCATGTTGTCAGAGCTCAAGTTGCAGCTCAAGTGAGGGTCCGGGGTGCTGGGTTTCTTTTTATACACACCCACTAATTAACCGATCATTTACTGAGCACAGGTGAGGATGTAAACTAGGATTTGGTGCATTATATGACCAGATGACAAAACTTCTGTCTTGACAAAATCTGACCATTCTGTGTCCATTAAATGATCAATATTTCTGCATTGATGCCAATTTATTTTCTTAACCTAAACCACATTTCGGAGAGTTTCAGCTTTCAAAAGAATAATTTATACAACCAATGGATGAATTTAACGTCAGGTTATAAGATTTTATTTACATAACATGGATAAGCGACATAACTTCTGTCAGGAAGTGTAGAGGCAAAAATTGCAATAATATGACAACTGCATGCATGAACCTGCACATGCACGATCAACATGCTTTAGTCTGGAAATCTCACCACGCAAAAATGTGGACAAGCGGGCATTGCCAGTCAACAGCTGTCCAATCAACTGCATCTGCTGCTTCTTCCTCCTTCATCACCGTGGCAAGTATTGTTACACAGGTCTTCGGCCACAGAACCTCCACTTGTTTACCCCCAACAGTCGGGTTGAGTGAGAGCCCGTCAGCTGTTATGGAAGTGGAGATGCCTGCTGTTTTTGTTTTACCGAGCACACCACATCTTTCTCAATCCACCATAGCATCTCCACCTGCATCTGACTCACAGTACTGCAGTATGTCGTGTCCACCCTTCTCCACCATCTGTCAGCACAGCAGTCAGCCCTCAGTCCAGCAGTTGTGGTCACGAAAATAAATAATGTTTTATCCCACACATGCCAAAGCTAGGAGCTTGAACTCCAATATATCCAATCTGTTGGCCACGGAATTGCTGCTTTTCTGCCTGGATGATGCAAATGAGTTCTGAAAGTTGATGGCTGTCACAGTCCTCCAGTACCAGTTGTCCAGTCGCCATTACTTCTCTAAGAAAGCTGTGCCTGCTCTACACCAGCATGTCACCTACAACATTCCTGTTCCTTGAAAAAATCTATGTCTGCCAAGGTGCATTTGACACCTAGACAAGCAATCATGGCCAGGGGCGTTACATCTTTGTTGAAAGGGCACTGGGTGACTCTGGTGGCTGTGTGGGCAGGCAAGGAAAAGGGGCTGCTTCACAAGTTTTGGAATCCTCAAGGTTTGCAGGACAAACCTCTGTATCTAAGGCTGTGGTTCCACGATCCGGAACCACAGCGCTTTGGACGGAGCGGAAAGTCCACTCTGCCCAAAGCCCCGCCCCTTGTGAACGCGCGGTCATTCCGGATGTGTTCATCGAACATATCCGGAACACATGCGGAATGACCGCAGGGCTACACAGGTCTGTGTTATTTCCCTTGCGGCGACGCAGCGTCGCCGCAAGGGAATAGGACATGCTGCGGTCTAAAAAGACGCGCCGCATGTCCGTTAACGCAGGTCTGCTGCCTGTGTGTTTTTAAGCATAGTGGAGACGGGATTTCTTGTAATCCCCTCCACTATGCTGTAACATCTGGACGCTGCGTGTTTGACGCTGCGCCAGCGCACAGCGTCAAACACGCAGCAATTACTGAAGCATTCCGGATCGTGGAAACACACCCTAACACTTCCTCTACTGATTCTGCCTCCACCTCCTCTAGGTCCTCTACCTGTGCCCTCAACCTTTCCCAACAGTGCAGAGAGAATCCCTCCCACCTCTGTACTGCACAGTCAGGGCTCACTGCAATCAGGCAGTGTTTTAATTAATATGCCTTGGAGATCACAGTCACACAGCTCAAGAGTTGTGGACAGCTATCCAGACCGAAATTAAGCAAAGACTGTCTCCACTGAACCTGGAGACAAGGAAGGCAGCGTGCAATAATTGTGTGAACCAGGCGGTGGCCCTATGCCTGGGCAACATGCATTGTCAAGCATTGATCTTATTGTTATTGCAGTCTGTGAGACCTTTATCATGGCTTCTTTGCCTGCTATTGCTACTGCTGCTGATTTTACAAACAATTTTTTGAAATGTGGAGACTTCAAGTTGTGTCTCCATATGGTAGGTTGCCTGTAGTGGTAGGGGTGTCAGATTCCCATTATACTATTTCTACTCTGGTGAAATTGATGCCATTTTAGTCGTGTGTGGCAATTATTTTTTGTAATGTGGAGACTCCAAGTTGGGTCTACTTCTTCTCTTTTCCTTATAGCAGAAGGGCTCCCAGACCGGCAGGCCTGCACTTACTTTCAGTCAATTACCTGTGTTACTGTGCTTTAATGTTTCTAACAATAGTAGTCTACGAAGCTGATATTTGTGACACCTGAGTGTGGCTGAGCAAACAACCAGTTTGAGCTATTTCATAAGGTATCAGGGCTCCCAGCAAAGCAGGTTTACACCGGTTCCTCACACACCTCATCTTAATTTAAACTTAAATTCAAAGCTGTAAATGCTGGCCCAGACCCTGATACCTCACGCATGGCCCATGGCTGGATGCTACTGTTACATTATCAAATTTCTACTGTGGGTCAATTGATGCCACTTTTCCTGTTGTCTGCCTCTAATTTTGGGAAATGTTTGGGTCTCCTTCATGTGTGTTGCCCGAATTTGGCAAACTTCTCAGAGCACTAGACCTATTCATGTCACTCATCCACCTGTTAATAATCAGCCTTTCAGCTAGAAATGCTGGTCCAAGCCCTGTCCCATGCATCCATGCTTCGCAATTTTACTATTTGTACTCTGAGTCAATTGTTGCCACTTTTTCTGGTGTCTACCCCTAATTGGAGCTGTTTGAGAAGCTTTTTGCCCCCTCTTAAGGTGTTGCCTATGCATTTGGTTTTGGTTTCCATTGTATTCAATAATGTTCAGGTGTGTTCGACAAACTGTTCGGTGAAAATCGGGACGTTCACGGAACTGAACCAAATCTTGAAAGGTTCGTTCATCTTTATTCTGTATCAGGAAAGATTTCCATCTTTATTGTTTTATAAATTGAGATTTGATGAGTGATTTAATTGTTTTCTTTAGTTGTCATGTGAATATATGTGAATATATGTGAATGTGTTATTTCTTATAATAATTTTATTTTGTTTAGGTTGCTTAGGTCCTTCAGGGTACATAGGAGGGAAAAATTAGCAATCACATTTTTGAAGATTTATGCAAATTTCACTTTATACCATGCAAAAGGTAAAATATGTACAATAAATTAACAAGCAGCAGATGTAAAGTCTTGGTTCAATTTCCATGTAGATGTTTTACACATCGTGTGTATGAGTCTTGTGAAACAGGTGGGAAAATGTACATGAAATATAAAAAAAAATGCTATTACTTTTTAATACATTAATAAACATACATATAAAAGGCTTGGAAGCTTGTTGACTTATTTCAAGATTTACAGACGAAGCTGTCATTCTGCAGGTAGGTACAACAAGGTAGGATCCCATTGTAAGAATCAGGGGATCCTTTGTAAACATTGTAAGAGTAGAAATGCTTAATGAAGTCTGCACCAAATTTATTTATTTTTTCCGTGAATTTCAATTAAATGCACTAAATTATTAGAGTTACTTAGTAGATTTTTATTAGAGTTCATAGGGACTGATGGTACTTGGATAATTTCTGATGGTAGATTTTCTTTAAATTAAATTTCTGGAATTAATTTTAAAACACATTTGTTTAACCCCTATCCGACATCGCGCATAATAATAAGCCAATGTCAGACACCCTCCCTTTGATGTGGGCTCCAGCTGTAAGCCAACGTCTTTCCTGGCACATGTCAGCTGTTTTGAACAGCTGACATGTGCCTGGCACAGCCTCGCATGGAATCGCGGTCCACCCACAGCTATTAACCTGTTTAATACGCGCTTCCGGTCAGTTCGCCTGAAATCCGCCCATCGGTGACCCCCGTGATCGCAGGTCACTGATGGGTTGGCATGACAACCAGCAGTCTCCTGTAGACCTCTATGGTTGTCACTGCTTGATTGCAAGTGAGCAGTTCTGCTACATACAGGCGATTTGATCATTGCCTGTATGTAGCAGAGCTGATCAGGTTATGGCAGCTTCTAGCCTCATATGGAGACTATGGACGCATGCCAAAAGTAAGAAAATACGTTTTTAAAACAATAAAAAAATAAAAAAAATAAAAGTTCAAATCGCCCCTCTTTCCCCCCGTTCAAAATAAAACAATAAAAATAATCAAACATACACATATTTGGTATCGCCGCATTCAGAATCACCTAACCTATCAATAAAAAAAGGATTTATCTGATCGCTGTATGGTGTAGCAATAAAAAAAGTCAAAATGCCAGAATTACGTTTTTTGGTCGCTGTGACATTGCATTAAAATGCAATAACGGGCGATCAAAAGATAGTATCTGCACAAAAATGGTATCATTAAAAATGTCAGAATGGCACACAAAAAATAAGCGCTCATCCAACCCGATATCAAAGAAAAATGGAGACGCTATGGATATCGGAAATGGCACATTTTTAACCCCTTAATCCCCAAGGTTGGTTAATGACCGGGCCAATTTTTAGAATTCTGACTACTGTCCCTTTATGAGGTTATAACTCTGGAAATCTTCAATGGATCTTGGTGATTCTGAGAATTTTTTCTCGTGATATATTGTACTTCATGTTAGTGGTAAAATTTCTTCGATATAGCTTGCGTTTATTTATGAAAAAAATGGAAATATAGCTAAAATTTTGAAAATGTTGCAATTTTCAAATTTTGAATTTTTATGCCCTTAAAACAGAGAAATATGTCACACAAAATAGTTACTAAATAACAGTTCCCACGTTTACTTTATATCAGCACAATTTTGGAAGCAACATTTTTTTTGTTATAAGGGTTAAAAGTTGACTAGCGATTTCTGATTTTTACAACACCATTTTTTTAAAGACCACATCACATTTGAAGTCACTTTGAGGGGTCTATATGACAGAAAATACCCAAAAGTGACACCATTCTAAATACTGCACCCCTCCAGGTGCTCAAAACCACATTCAAGAAGTTTATTACCCCTTCAGATGCTTCATAGGAATCTTTGGAATGTTTAAAAAAAAATGAACGTTTAACTTTTTTCACAAAATATTTACTTCAGATAATTTTTTTTTATTTTACCAAGGGTAACAGGAGAAATTGGACCACAAAAGATGTTGTGCAATTTGTCCTGAGTTCGCTGTCACCCCATATGTGGGGGGAACCACTGTTTTGGGCACACGGCAGAGCTCGGAAGGGAAGGAGCGCCGTTTGACTTTTCAATGCAAAACTTGCTGGAATTGAGATCTGACGCCATGTTGCGTTTAGAGAGCTCCTGATGCTACTAAACAGTGGAAAACCCAGACAAGTGACACCACTTTGTAAAGTAGGCCCCCTAAGGAACTTATCTAGATGTGTGGTGAGCACTTTGAACCCCCAAGTGCTTCACAGAAGTTTATAACATAGAGCAGTAAAAACAAAAAATCATAATTTTTTAACAAAAATTATCTTCTCGACCACAACTTTTTATTTTTGCAAGTGTAACAGGGAAATTGGACCACAAAAAATTGTTGTGCAATTTGTACTGATTATGCTGATACCCTATATGTTGGGCTAAACCACTGTTTGGGTGCATGGCACAGCTTGGAAGGGAAGGAGTGCCGTTTGACTTTTTCAAAGCAGAATTGGCTGGACGCCATGTCGAGTTTGGAGAGCCACTGATGTGCCTAAACAGTGGAAACCCCCACACATGATACCATTTTGGAAACTAGACCCCCTAAGAACTTCACAAAAGTTTAGAAACCCCCAAATTCTAACTACAACCCTACCCCCAACACACCCCTAATCCCAACCCTAATCCTAGCCATAAAACTAACCCCAAACCTAACCCTAACATACCCATAACCCTAATCCCAACCCAAACCCTAACGGGAAAATGGAATTTTTTTTTTTTTTAATTTTATTATTTTTCCCTAACTAAGGGGGTGATAAAGGGGGTTTGATTTATTGTTTATAGTGGGTTTTTATAGCATTTTTTTTTGTTTGGCACCTGTCACACGCTAAAAGATGCTTTTTGATGCAAAAAATAGTTTTTGCATCGCCATATTTTGAGAGCTATAATTTTTCCAAATTTTGGCCCACAGAGTCATGTGATGTCTTAATTTTTGCGGGATGAGTTGACGTGTTTATTGATACCATTTTTGGGCACAAGACATTTTTTGATCGCTTTTTATTCCGATTTTAAGGAGACAGAATGAACAAAAACCAGCAATTCATGAATTTCTTTTGGGGGGTGCGTTTATACCGTTCCGTGTGTGGTAAAATCGATGAAGCAGTTTTATTTTTCGGGTCAGTACAATTACAGCAATCATTATTTATGTTTTGGTGCTTTTATACAATAAAAACAAATTTATATAAAAAATAATTATTTTTGCATTGCTTTATTCTGCGAGCTATAAATTTTTTATTTTTTCGCTGATGTTGCTGTATTATGGCTCATTTTTTGCGGGACAAGATGACGTTTTCAGTGGTATCATGTTTATTTATATCCGTCTATTTGATCGCGTGTTATTCCACTTTTTGTTTGGCGGCATGATGATAAAGCATTGTTTTTTTGCCTTGCTTTTTTTTTTAAGGGGTTCACTAAAGGGGTTAACTAGTGGGACAGTTTTATAGGGCTGGTCGTTACGGACGTGGCGATACTAAATATGTGTACTTTTATTGTTATTTTATTTACATAATAATAATGTGTTTATTGGGGAAATATATATATATTTTTTTTATTTAGGGATTTTTAAAAATATTTTTACACATGTTTATTCATTTAATTTTTTACAGTTTTACTTTTTCCCAGGATGGGATATCACTGTATAGTGTCAGATCGCTGATCTGACAGTTTGCACAGCACTCTGTCAGATCAGCGATCTGACAGGCAGTGTAGGAGGCTTGCCGGCGCCTGCTCTCAGCAGGCACTGACAAGCCACCTCCCTACAGGACCCGGATGGACCCCATGGCCATCTTGGATATGGGGGGCCTAAAGGGTGGAGGCCCTCGGAGCAACGCGATCACATTGCGTTGCTCTGAGGGTCCCAGGGAAGCATGCAGGGAGCCCCCTCCCTGCGTGATGCTTCCCTATGCCGCCAGAACGCTGCGATCATCTTTGAATCTATTTCGTTTTGACAATCCACCATCTTGTGGTTTTCTGGCTGCTGGTCTTTTTCCCCTGGTGCTGGGTTTGTCTCGGTCAGGTGATTGCATCATCCTTTATTACCCAGCACCTGCCTCCCAGTCCTTGCTGGACAACAGTATTAATCCACTAGATTTCTGGCTAGGTGCTTTGATAGCTTTCTGTGTTTAATACTGTGCAGTTCTTGGATCTCTACTTCTGCCTGCTTTGTTTTTTGTTTTTCCTTTTGTTTCTGCAGCTTCCTCTATTTTCCTACTAGGAGGTTACTGTTTTTTGTTCCCAGTCCCTAGATCGTTCAGGGATACCATTCCCCTACCTTTAGGTCTTCGTTTGAGTTTAGCCTAGGAAACGTCGGTGGGTGTACTCACAAGGAATAGGTCTCCCACCCCATCGTAGGGCTTCAGCCTAGTCCTAGTACAGGGTCAGCTTCTCCCCCTTCTGCCCTAGTCCTGAGTTGTGGATCCGTGACAACCACTCCTGGCATTTAGTGCCGGGTGTCAGATCAGCTGCGCTCCCCCCGTGAGCATGGCTGATCGCGTATGACGTAAAATTCCATCCTTGGGAATTAAGTCCCAGGTCACATGGATGGAATAGTACGTCAGATGGAAGAAAGGGGTTAACAAAGTTTGGAATTTTTTTTCACCATTTAGATAAAAAAGAATCTAGACGTGTTTGGTGTCTATTAACTCTTAATGACCTAGAGAATCAAAATGGCAGGTCAGTTTTAGTATTTAATGAACATAGTAAAAAAGCAAAACAAAAAACAATTGCACTTTTTTTTGCAATTTCATCAAACTTTGAATTTTTTTTACCATTTTGCAGTACACGATATGTTAAAATCAAAGATGTCGTTCAAAAGCACAACCTGTCCCGAAAAAAATAAGTCTTCACATGGCCTTATTGATGAAAAATATAAAAAGTTATGGCTATGGGAAGAATGGGAGTAAAAAACGAAAACGCAGAAACGAAAATACCTCAGGTCATGAAGAGGTTAAACATTAAAAGGACTGAATTTCATTTTTAAGTCGCGTTCATATATTTTGACCGAACTGTGCCAACAAGGAAACCGATTACAGCTAAAATTATTCATATTGTTAATAGACGCGTGATAAACTGCTTTTCATTGCAAACTATTTCAAAACTAGAACAAGCTAGGGCTGCATTCACACTGTCACGGTCTGTGATTCATGAACTGACTGTGGGTCTCCCTATCTGAATTCAACACTCTCATGGACAAATATGATGTCATCAAGTTTGGGTCAGCAGAGGTATTGCTACACTGAACATTTTGTTTGTACTTGGACCCCAACACACGGTTGTGTAAATGTAGCCTTAGGGATTCTCCTCACTACTTGTGCTTCTCAACCAGTCATCCAGTACTTTACTGTGTGCTATTTTTGACCAAATATTTATTATAAGTCATGTGGAAAGGATTTGCTTGGAGTTGACGTTTGCTTATGGTGAAGCTACCTCTAATGGGTGGTAATGAAGAGACATCGGTCTTTGAGTGGTTTTGGCTGCAATGTCTCAATGTCTCAAACTCAACGTGGACAAATATGAACTCAACATCTTTCCCCCATCCCACAGATCTTCCTTACCTGACCTATCTATCACAATTAACGACATCACGCTTTCCCCCGTACCGGAAGTCTGCTGCCTCTGAGTAACCCTTGACTCTATCCTGTCCTTCAAACCACACATCCAAGCTCTTTCTACCTCCTGTCGCCTCCAGCTCAAAAATATTTCCAGAATCCGTCCTTTCCTCAACCCTCAACCTACTAAAATGATTGTGCACACCCTCATCATCTCCCGCCTCGACTACTGCAACACCCTTTTCTCTGGCCTCCCTGCTTACACCCTCGCACCTCTCCAGTCCATCCTTAACTCTGCTGCCCAACTAATTCATCTCTCTCCTCGCTACTCTTTCGCTTCTACCCTCTGCAAATCTCTTCATTGGCTCCCATTCCTTCAGCGTATTCAGTTCAAATTACTAATACTGACCTACAAGACCATCTATAACCTGTCTCCTCCATATATCCCTGAACTAATCTCCCGATATCTTCCCTCACGTAATCTCCGATCCTCCCAAGACCTCCTTCTCTCCTCCACACTTATTCGCTCCACACCAAACCGCCTCCAAGACTTCTCCCGAATATCCCCCATCCTCTGGAATTCTTTGCCCCAACACATCCGACTATCAACCACATTTGGATTCTTCAGACGGAACCTGAAAACCCACCTCTTCAGGAAAGCTTACAGCCTGCAATGACCCTGCTACCTCCTCACCACTACCGGAGATATCGCCTCAACCAACACCGGAACTGCTGCGACCCACCAACCTGCTGTCTCCTTCCCCACTATCCTGTAGAATGTAAGCCCGAAAGGGCAGGGTGTCAGTCTGTCATTGTTAGTTTGTTTACTGTAAGTGATACCTGTAATTTGTATGTAACCCCTTCTCATGTACAGCACCATGGAATCAATGGTGCTATAGAAATAAATAATAATAATAATGTCTGCACTAAGTCTTCCACAAGTGTATTACTATAGCAGTAATGCATACAAATGTGCTGCTGAAATTTTTTGTCCAGCACTGTAGATTTGCAATGCAAAGGGAGAAATTGTCAGCTTAATAAAACCATTTTTTCAATGATGTTAACAGCAATATTTACTGGATTTTGCTGCAGTTTTGCTTAGAAAAGTTTGCAGAAGAAATGCACAGTAGGAACATAACTAAAAGACATTTGCTTGAAGGGAATCTATAACATGATTCATACAGCCCAAACTACGAGAAGCTTGAATCAGACACCGACTCCTACTTTGCAAACATATATGTTCTACCCTGAAATGCCACGGGGTTGGGGACAAGGAGACTAGAAATGGAGTAATGTTTCCGTCTGCTTCTCCCTGTGTCTCCCTAGGACTGAGGCCCTAACTATCACTGCTCCCAAAGGTACCTCTGAAGGTGAGGAGGTTTGAATCACCAGCCTCACTGTTTTCCTGTTATTCCCTAAGCTGTCCCCTTCTCCTCCCACAGTAGGCCGGGGATCGAAATGCTAGTGTATCAACACGTTGTTAGGGGTCAAGTTCCCACTTCTGAACAGGGGGAGTCTCGAACCAGTCCTGCTGCGGTCCCCCATTCGTCTCCGTCTGCAGTGGAGCCTGCTCAGCTTAGACGTCGGTCCCAGGGTCACGCCCAGTCTGGCAGTGTGCAGAGGATTACTGCTGCTCCTCCAGGCTCTGCTATTGTGGCCAGTACTGGTTAGCAGCGAGCAGACGTCTTTAGGACAAAGTCCTTGTTTTCCCCTTCTGAGCATGCCCAGAGTGAGATCTCTCATTGGAGATCAGGGGTCACATGCTCAGGTACTGCAGCAGCTCCTATTGGTCCGCCTGGAAGGTCCTGTGACTACTGGTGTTCTGGAACAGGTTTCATTGGTCCTTGTTTCTGGCAGGTCCTGTAGCTGTTACTATAAAAGGGTAGCATGGCTGGGCCGCCATGCGCTAATATCAATCTTTATATGCTATGCGCCAGTGTGGTCATGCGTGTGTGTGGTTAGGGCCCGGCTGAAATAAGCCCCTAGAATACCGACTTAATCGGTGAGGAGTTTGGTATGCTAGCTGGTCAGTGTCGGTGTCGTAGATGCCCTAGATTACCGGCATAACCGGTGAGGAGTTTGATTGCCGTATTCAGGGTCTGGCGTTCAGACGCCATAGATTGCGGGTGTCTCCCGCGAGGACATTAGCACATGATCACGTTCTATGATAGCAGTTAACTGTGTACCTGGGTGCCTGACAGGACACAGAAGTTTGTCTCAGCAGCTCTGTGACGTAACAGGGTTCGCTTTCAACGCTAGACAGCGCCCTAGCGTGTTTATTTTGCGACTCAGTTGTGCTGCGGCACTCCTTCTAGTGGCTCTGTGGATTAACAGAGTTCGCACATATTGCCACAGCACGTTACGGCGTTTATTTTGGCGACTCTGCGGGATAACAGAGTTCGCTTCTTGCGCCATTTTACTAGCAGCAGGCTCCGCCTGCACGGTGTACCCCGGGCTGCGAAACCACCTCTCCACATCATATATTTGGTGCGTTCCGCAGACCCTAACACACGTAAGACAGACAGGGATAACAGAAAGCAACTAACATACAAAATACTCATCACAGGTAGAGATGTTTATAGGGAAGGATAGGAATGTAAGAACCAAATGGGAATAGGACAATGAGGAACGCATACACCCAAAAACAGCACGCAACAATCTCAGTAGCAACAAAGATCTTCAATTCAGCACAGTGTCTCCAAGGAGTTAGGATGCAAAACTTTCACTGGCAAGGAAGAGAAGGTCTGACCAGATTTTATAGGGAAAGGAAATGACCAGGTCAGGAAAAGCTTTGAGAGGAGCTACAGGTTTCTAACCAGCATAGAATGGGTCATTAACCTCTTCAGCACCAAAGGAAACAGAATCCATTAATATGAAACACAAACACAATGGCTAAATGGAAGATATGCGATTCACAATAGATAGTGATTTTGTTACCCCAGATCTCACAGAATTAAGTGACCCGCTCGTGACACCCTGCCCACTCAGCTACAGTCACAGCCCTTTTTCTATATACACATATGGAGAGACTTGTAAGTTTAGCTGAGCAGGCAATGAGGAGTCAGTGGGGAAAAACCTCCATAATTAGGTTCCTTTTCCCTGACCCTGCTTTTAAATATCGGATCTTGATTATTTGTGTGCCCAAGTGCATTCAGCAAGCCAGAACATTCTTCAAACAACCATTAATAAACTCAGTGACAGCATGCCAAGATGTGTAAGCGCGAGGATTTCTGTGCTTGCGCTTATACTCGATACTGAATAAATTGAGAGGTTTTACATTTTTTGTTTTTATTTTTTTCTCATTAGCATATCATTAACCTGTCTATTGATCCTGGGATTTCCATAATTGTATGACTTTTCCTTCCTGGTGTTACAATTTCAACATTGAGGTTGTGTATAAATATATTTGCCACATTGCCTTGAAAAGTTGGGTATTTCGGCGAATTCAGTAGAAATTCTCTGGTCTGCAGAATGATAAATTGACATGTACTAATTTGCACTAATTGCCTTCTTGTTGCCTGCAGAGGAAACCTTTTTGCTTTCTAAGAGCTTGCATGAAAACACGACTGTGGTCAAGAAGTTTGAAACAGTGAGCATCAACAAACCCCTGTGTTTTTTCTTGAACATATGTAGCAGACATGCTGAATAAAGGTTAACCATCAAAGAACATCAATACTTTCTGCAGTAATGTACATCAGGCTGTTAGGAGGGAGTTTTAATGATTAGTGATATTTTGTAGCCATACATGCGGGGCTGAAACTTCACAAGTTAATATACCACCAAAAGATTTTTAGTAATGTGGATTTTACTATATAATTTTTTTTTAATTTTCTGTTAAAAAAATTCTCTATAATATTTATTCTAATGTCACCTTAGCTGTCATTTCTGTCACAAAGATTTACACAATCAAATGAAAAATGATCATTAAGCAACTATTTACTGTGTAGTGTTAGAATGGAATTATCAAAAAAGGAAATATACACTGTATATATTTCTTGAATGACCTCCTGTTGAGAACTGCTACAGTGGTTGTGACAGTCACACTGAGGTCCTGGTGTCCACCCAAATGCCAGTCATGCTGTCCATTTGGCAGTTTATCTTCAAAATCCTACTTGTAACGGTGGTAATAATAGTTTGTGGAAAGCAATAGAGGGGTTACCTCATCTTATTAAGTGGGAAAAATTGTAAAAACAAGCAACTTTGCATTTTACCTCTCATGTAAAATCCTCTCCATTCTCATGAATGAAGAGATCTTCAATTCCATAGTTTACCAATTTTATCTAGGTTATCGAACACCTCAACTATACCACCATTCCACACATGAAGTGCACTCTATCCACATCAATCTCCTATCCACATCTCCTCCTATGTACAATTTGCATGCTCTACTCACTTTCTTAAAACACTAAAATCCATCCTCTCCCACAATAAAGCTAGTGAATGCTTTAATAAATCACTAAACCATCTGTTCACTCTATCGATTTTCCTTCTTTCAGCAGCAGAAGATATCTTCCCTAATACCGGCTCTACCCACTACACATATAACATCCCGGCACAGACGACGGCAAGCCTAGAAACTCGGCAAATGTGTTTTCTCAAATGATGATCTACCTGTGCCGAGGGCCTGTGGAAAAAAATCACTCTTGGCTGAAGACATATAACGCTGCCCTTCATCTCTCCATACAACCTACTTAAACACCATCATCACCCCACTATTTAACAATCTTTAAGGACTCATTGATACTTTTCACTCCTTCTCAGTCATAAAATGCATTGTCCTATAACCAACCATAGCATTGTCTGGCCATTTTTTCAAAAGAAATAAATGACTATATCCGACAGGAAATATTTCTCTCAATCCTCAAATAGTACAGATTCCTCTAACTCACACTTCATTAAGTTCACTTTCTGTTTTTGAACTGGACACAGAAAAAATTACCAGACTCTTCCCTTCTCACTCTACTTCATACACCAGTGACACTATTCCTACTCACCTCCTCCAGACCCTCACCCAACTGTCACTACTCACCAAACTAAAATATCTAAAGGGAACCTGTTAGCAGGATTGTGCACAGTAACCTACACACAGTGTCAGGTCGGTGCTGTTATACTGTTTAGAATGATACCTTGGTTGATGAAATCTGTCTTGTGGTTGTTCTTTAATCTTTATTTTCAGTTTGTAGTTAATGAGATTCTTGTGCCCTAAGGCAGGGTTGGTATATGTGGTGCTCTGATTAGATATTCATAATGCAGACTGATGACAGGTCACTGATCCCTCACTGACCTGCCCCCTAGTTAGCATAATGAATACCTAACATACTGAAGAAAGACAAAAAACGCTTCTGCAGGCAGGTGCATGTTTAGTGTGCCAATAATAGGAATGCAACACTTGTAGCCCATGTCCTGGATACGTCTGTGTGTGGTGACTCCTGAAGCAATGACTCCAGCAGCAGTCCACTGCTTGTGAATCTCCCCCAAATTTTTGAATGGCCTTTTCTTAACAATCCTTTCAAGGCTGCCATATTTTTCCTTCCATTCAACTTTCCATTAATATGCTTGGATTCAGCACTCTGTGATCAGCCAACTTCTTTAGCAATGACCTTTTGTGCTTACCCTCTTTGTGGAGTTTGTCAATGACTGCCTTCTGGACATCTGTCAAATCAGCAGTCTTCCCCATGATTGGGGAGCCAACTGAAACAGACTAACGGACCTTTTTAAATGCTTAGCAAGCCTTTGCAGGTGTTTTTGTTAATTTTCTAATTTTCTGAGATAATGATTTTTGTGTTCTCATTGGCTGTAAGCCATAGTCATCAACATTAAAAGAAATAAACCCTTGAAATAGATCATTCTGTTTGTAGTGGCTCTACATAATATATGAGTTTCACTTTTTGTATTGAAGAACTGAAATAAATTAACTTTTTGATGATATTCTAATTTTGTGAGAAGCACCTGTATATGGTCACCTAAACGTTCAGGCAATCTATAACTATGTCATTATTTGTATAGGATGTGCTGTGCTGCTGGTCGGTAGGAAATAAGGGTACGTTCCCACTTATTATATTGATGTTTGGATTATACACAAGACCTTTCTACTTTTCTATCTCCCATATTTCCTCAAAGATGATAAGCTTGCAAGCAGGACCCTCACACCTCTTGTAATTGTTGAATTATGTATTACGCTGTAATATCTGCTATGGTCTGGATAGCTCCACAATGAATTGTAAAGTGTCGCAGAATATGTTGGCACTGTAGAAATATAGAAATAAAGATTATTATATTATTACCTCTGCAGTGCCATCCGATGACATTTAATTGTAATATCGAGAGAGTAAAACCCAATGATTGAGCAGCTTAAATCTAATAATTCCCATTAACTTGTTTAGGGCAGATTAGACAGAATTTATAAAAGTTAAATTGTGAAGGACCAAATGCTTGTGACTCCATTTTGTTGCTTATGAGATAAATTCTGATACTTAACTAGGCTATAGTTTGTGGCTGTTATAAAGCCAAATTGTTCTTCTGTAACTTAACTAGAGCAAAGTTCACGGCTGTAATAAAACCAGACTGTTCTAGCCTGAATAAGATATGAGACCCTGGGATGTATCATTGTGTAAGAATCTGATGAATGTGCTATTGTAATTTTTTTTCTATGCCACGTAGATACGGACATATATGTAGTTTCTGGTTTTCCTGCATTTTTATAGGTTAAGTGCTACAAGTGTGTTTTTATACTATTGGTTGAAGTACAACTTGCTAAATACTATAAAAGAGATGATATAATAAATGGGGTAGGAATCCGCCTTGATTCTCCCAAACAGAGACTCGTCTCCGTCTGGTCATTTTCTGTTGCTGGCAACGTCCTGTGGATAAATTTGGAAATCACTTGGTCAACCGTGAAGGGTCACTCCAGATCCTCCCCAACAGCTTGGTGCCCAACGTGGGGCCCCCAAATAGGGACGCCTCTGCCCCTGGAGGACAGCAAGACAAAGGACCCTCGGACCGGACACAGGCACTGGAAAATTGGGAATGATCATCCCCCACGATAACAACCACTGTAAGTTGGCAGTTATACTGTTCAGACTGACCGTTTGGTGTGGTTTTCCTGTGTTTGTTGCTGCAAAGAGGATCTGAGGTTTGTCCCCGATGGTGAGGTGATTCTTGGGTGGAATCATATAGAGGTGTAGTTTCGTTGGGGGCCCAGTGTTCGAACCGTACCTCATAAGGGACAGACACCCCGGATTGACCAGTTTTTGTAACTCTCTTTTTAGTCAAAATATCCTGAAATCCTGATCACTGTTAGAATCAGGCGTGGTGAGGTGATCGAAGATTGGATAGGATACGTAACTCCGGAATATATATATATATATAACCAGAAGTGTCCGGAGGGATAGTCTTAGACGCCCTCCTCCTTTCACTGAGTACCGTGTTGGAATTTTGGGGTCATCCCTGTGGGGGATAGACCCAGTGGAACAAACTGTACGGCCGCTCTAGTACTGTGGACAACTGAAGTAAGGATATTTAGCTCTAAAAGAGAATCATGTTTCTGTGGAAGAAAAAGAAGAATTTGGATTTGTGTGATGGATCGGATACTGTTAGTCTTATGGTTCAGAGATGGAGAAAGAAATCCGTCAGAAATGCAAGAAAAATATTTTCGATTATGGGAATTCCTAAGGGCGGGAGGCTACAGCCTACGCTATGGGACGAAGGTATTAAGAAGAACAAAGGAAGGTTGATTGATGATGGTTTGTTTAAAGATGCTGAAGAATTCCATGGCTTGGCACATGAATTGTGTGATGAAGGTTATATGGAGGTAGAAGAGGAAGTGAATTCTGGTTGCTTCTGTTATGTCGAAAAAGAAAAGCTGTCTACTACTACGACAAAGACTGGATGTTTTGTGGAAGGAACTGAGAAAGTGACTGAGAGTAATGTGCCAGAAAGAGTAATAACTAAAAATGATGATCTGGAACAAGGGGTCACCCTGCTAGATAATAAGGTACCTCCCCAGGAAATCAAGCCTCTCTTCCCGACTGTAAGCTCTGTGCCCCTCAACCCCAGGGCACCAATATATCCTGGGTTGCCAAAACCAAGTGCGCCCCCACCCTATGATCCTGCCGGGTGGATTTGTAACGTATGTGGAGTTACTAATCCTCAGTGGAGAGAGACCTGTTGCAGTTGTGGAGCAAGGAGACCCAGAGTCGTAGTCCCAACCTTTCCCTTGTTAAACGCTGACTGCACTTAATATCAACCACTGCCAGCACCAGTCCCTGCTATGCCTAGTATTGCTAGTGGTCATGAGTATCCACCCCCTCCTACTTTAATCACCCGGTCAGAGACAGGATACACAGAGGAGTTAGAAGATTTCCAAGAAATGTATTCCAATGTTATTCCTGGACCCCACCGTCATGATGTGCTCTTTAGGATAGGGACAGGAGATCTTACGAAGCAGCACATTGGGGCCATAGTAAATGCAGAGAATAATCAACTCCGCCATGCTGAAGGACTGGCCGCACCAATTTCACAGAAATGCAGACCCATGATACAGGAAGAATCTAATTCGTATATACCAATGTACTGTAAGGCCAGGTTGAAACAGGACAGGTAGCAGCAACCAGAGCAGGACAGCTGCCGTGTCAATATGTAATACATGCAGTGGGACCACGATATAATCCTACCAATATTCCTAGGTCCCACCAATTGCTTACTGAGGCTGTCCAGAACCCAATCCTGTATGCTTCCTCTGTCCCCCCCGGTACGATGCCTCAACGTACAATGGCCATACAATTAATCTCTGCCGGTATCTTTCAATATTCCACGAAGGATGCCGCCAAGGTTATAGTATCAGCAATAGAGCAGTGTATACAGGAAAACCCCATAAAATTGGAGGAGGTCCAATTTGTCCTTGACAGCCGCCTAATGGCCCATCAGGCAATACAATCTATAACTGTGACAGAGCCTCCTGTCCCGCTTCCGCAGCAGATGCCTCTTGTGCCCGTACTACCACCACCTCCTCCCGCCCCCGAGTCAGTAATATCCGAATTTGAAGAGGATGATGTGGAAACTACTCCTGACAGGCCAAAGCATACCCCCTTTTCTCCATCCCAAATAGGCACCCTCTGCAATCAATTACCTGATCCAGAGACTTCCCCCATGGCCTTCTACAGGCAAATGGCAGCGAATCGAGAGATTTAGTCCACTCCCCGAAGAGATCTATTACACTTACTTCGAGTAAAATCTGGGGAGCGGTATTTTCCAATTATTGAGGGTGGCATAATGTATAATGTGAACCTGGATTGGGGAACCTATGAGAGTGGTATTGATTTCTGCAATGCTTTAAAGGTTTGGGCACAAGATAGACTAGCGGACCAAGCTACCTCTCTCACAGATGTCACACAGGACAAGGGGGAGACTGCCGAGAAGTTCTATGGGCGTCTTATGGTAGTATTTAAAGATCTGGGATTCTCATTGTATAATAAAGCCCACTCACACCTTTTTGTGGCAGCTTTGATGTCCGGAATTAAACCCGAATTGAAAGAGGCGATAATGTCAGTTAGACTTGATAATTTAGCCCGCTCTGCATCAGCAGGAAAATCAAAAAGCAAACCATCAGCTGCAGCAAATCCAGCTCCTACTCCAACCCAAGCCCCCACCTCAGCTGCAAGAACACAGCTCGTTCCTTATCATTGGCCCACACAGCAGACTCCAGCTTTCGCCCTCCAATACACAAACTTAACCCCCTACTCCATAATCCCTTCCAATCCTATGATTGAGAACTCTGCTTCCCAGCCCCGCCACGCCAATTCTTGTCTGCAATGCTGGCGCTGTGGCCGACCCGGTCACTTTCAGAGAGTTTGTCACACCTCCGCTGATAGATACTACCCTCAAGTTCCCCCTTCCAATCGTAACCTAAATACTGGGAACCCTAGAGGATACCCCTGTTACGGACAGCCCCAAAATCCTGATAATCGCCCATACTGAAGGGGAGGCCAACCAGGGTCTGCCATCACAATATCCTCCACCAAATCTGGGGCATGCTCATCTGTCACGCTTCCTGTAGAGGACACCCTTGTTAAGTTCATGGAAGACACTGGGGCGGCCAATTCCATAATCAAGTCATCAGATGTACCTACGGATATCACTATTCAATTCTCAGACCAAGAGCTTGTTTTAATCGGAGTAGATGGTAGACCTAATAAACATACTCTTACAAAACCTATCCTTGTGGGACCTTTCACGGAAGTTACTGCTCAGTTCGTAATCTCTCCCACATGTCCAGTAAATTTACTAGGGGCAGATTTATTATCACGGTTCCGCTCCAGAATACAATTCCAAGAAGATGGTCAGAAGGTTCTTACGTTATATAACCCTTATGCAGATGAAGATAGCGTGGAAATCTGTATTTTACATGCCCTTCCTATGGTTATGATGGCCCTGATAGGCTCAGACCCTCCCCTGATGGTGCCTGAGGATCAACGACTTGTCCCATTTCTCTCAGAGATACCATCTAAACTTTGGTCAAAAGGGCCAGATGATATAGGGAAAATGCCTGCAGAACCAGTAAAAGTGTTTCTCAAACTTTGTGCCCCTTTTCCCCAAAGTCCATCAATATCCTTTGAAAAATGATCAGGAGCGGAGCCTCAAGGGACAAATACAAACGTTACTCGATAATGGTGCCCTGGTACCCTGTGTTTCCCCATGTAACATGCCCTTGTTTCCCGTTAAGAAAAAGACCCCACACGACCATCCCCCTGTGTACCGGCTGGTACAAGATCTACGGGCAGTTAATGCAGTTTCTGTTCTGGAAACTCCGGTGGTGCCTAATCCACATACTCTTTTGTCCCAGATACCTCAAGATGCTGCTTGGTTCACAGTCATCGACTTTGCCAATGCCTTCTTCAGCATTCCGTTACACCCAGATTGCCAGTTTCTGTTTGCATTCACTTATCAGGGTGTACAATTGATGTGGACAGTTCTGCCACAAGGGGCCCAAAACAGTCCCAATCAGTTTGCAAAAAATATGGGCGAGAGTATTTTACCCTGGCAATGGGACCACCCCCATGTCACGCTGCTTCAGTATGTGGATGATCTTTTGTTGTATGCATGGACGGAGCAGGAAGTCATTGCTGCCACTGTTAGTCTCCTCAAGTATCTGGCAGATCTGAACTGTCGGATTTCGGCCTCGAAACTTCAGTTCTGTCTTGGTCAAGTGATATTTTTGGGTCACTGTCTCCTTCGGGTTGTCAGACACCTCACAGAAGAAAGAAAAATAGCTGTCAGCTCCCTTCCTTTTCTAAAAGATGAAACTGAACTCCAGAATTTTCTTGGACTATGTACAGTGGTGGCCAAAAGTATTGGCACCTCTGCAATTCGGTCAGATAATACTCAGTTTTTTCCTGAAAATGATTGCAAACACAAATTCTTTGGTATTATTATCTTCATTTAATTTGTCTTCAATGAAAAAACACTAAAAGAATTGACCTAAAGCCAAATTGGATATAATTCCTCACCAAACCTAAAAAAGGGGGTGGACAAAAGTATTGGCACTGTTTGAAAAATTATGTGATGCTTCTCTAATTCGTGTAATCACCAGCACCTGTAACTTATCTGTGGCACCTAAAAGGTGTTGGTAATAACTAAATGACACTTGCAGCCAGTTAACATGGATTAAAGTTGACTCAACCTCTGTCCTGTGTCCTTGTGTGTACCACATTGAGCATGGAGAGAAGAAAGAAGATCAAAGAACTGTCTGAGGACTTGAGAAACCAAATTGTGAGGAAGCATGGGAAATCTCAAGGCTACAAGTCCATCTCCAAAGACCTGAATGTTCCTGTGTCATCAAGAAGTTTAAAGCCCATGGCACTGTGGCTAACCTCCCTAGATGTGGAAGGAAAGGAAAAATTGACGACAGATTTCAACGCAAGATTGTGAGGACGGTGGATAAAGAACCTCGACTAACATCCAAACAAGTTCAAGCTGCCCTGCAGTCCGAGGCTACAACAGTGTCAACCTGTACTATCCGTCGGCGTCTGAATGAAAAGGGACTGTATGGTAGGATACCCAGGAAGACCCCACTTCTTACCCTTGGACATAAAAAAGCCAGGCTGGAGTTTGCCAAAACTTACCTGAGAAAGCCTAAAACGTTTTGGAAGAATGTTCTCTGGTCAGATGAGACAAAAGTCGAGCTTTTAGGGAAAAACCATCAACATAGAGTGTACAGGAAAAAAAAAAGAAGCATTCAAAGAAAAGAACACGGTCCCTACAGTCAAACATGGCGGAGGTTCCCTGATGTTTTGGGGTTGCTTTGCTGCCTCTGGCACTGGACTGTTTGACCGTGTGCATGGCATTATGAAGTCTGAATACTACCAACAAATTTTGCAGCATAATGTAGGGCCCGGTGTGAGAATGCTGGGTCTTCCTCAGAGGTCATGGGTCTTCCAGCAGGACAATGACCCAAAACACACTTCCAAAAGCACTATAATATGGTTTGAGAGAAAGCACTGGAGACTTCTAAGGTGGCCAGCAATGAGTCCAGACCTGAATCCCATAGAACACCTGTGGAGAGATCTCAAAATGGCAGTTTGGAGAGGGCATCCTTCAAATATCAGGGACCTGGAGCAGTTTGCCAAAGAAGAATGGTCTACAATTCCAGCAGACCATTGTAAGAAACTCATTAATGGTCACTGGAAGCGGTTGTTCGCAGTTATTTTGGCTAAAGGTTGTGCAACCAAGTATTAGGCTGAGGGTGCCAATACTTTTGTCTGGCCCATTTTTGGAGTTTTGTGTGAAATGATCAAGGATTTGATTTTTGCTTCATTCTCGTTTGTTTTTTTTTCCTTGCAAGCAAATTAAATGAAGATAAAAAAAGCAAATAATTTGTGATTGCAATCATTTTCAGGAAGACACTGAGTATTATCTGACAGAATTGCAGGGGTGCCAATACTTTTGGCCACCACTGTACTTATTGTCGTCAGTGGATATCGGATACATCCCGCATAATGCAACCTCTTTACAATGCCTTAAAAGATGGTATAATGAACTATAAGGAAAGATCACCGGTTTGTATGGAAAGCCTTTATCGTGCCTTCTCTGAATTAAAGTGTCTTATTACTTCCGCCCTGCCTTGGGCATCCGAGACTATACTCGACCGTTCCATTTGTATGTGTCTGAGAATGAAGGACATGCAGCAGGGGTACTTACACAATCACATGGCAGTAGGCAACGACCAGTGGGCTATTATTCGGCCCTCCTCGACCCCGTGGCCCGAGCATCACCAAGTTGCATGAGGGCAGTTCACGCCACTCACTCGTTGCTTGACAAGACTGCAGATATAATTCTTGGACATGAAACGCACATTTTTGCCCCGCATGATATTGCAGCAATACTAACACTCCAACAGCCAAGACATTTGATTGTACAATGACATTTACGGCTGCAGTGTTCACTACTTTTGCCTGACTATGTCAAGTTGCATCGCTGAACTACAATCAACCCCGCTACTTTACTGCCGGTCCCCAAGAAAGATGGCAGTAATGAGGATTATCTCCAACATGATTGTTCCCAACTTCTGACTGAAGAAACAGCTACTCTGCCAAATGTCAGTGAGAATCCACTTCCAAATCCCGATCTGGAGTTATACACAGATGGTTCAAGATATGCTGATGAGTTTGGTAGTTTCCACACGGGATTATGCTGTTACCACAGAGGACACTGTAGTGCACGCATCTGCGCTCCCACACTCACAGTCTGCACAAGAAGCAGAACTTCAGGCTCTGTCTACTGCATGTACTTTGGCCAAAGACAGGCGGGCTAATATATACACGGACTCACGGTATGCATTTGGTATTGTTCACGATATTGGGGCTCAATGGGCCAATCGAGGGTTTATTACTACTGCCGGAACTCCAGTGAAAAATGCTGAAGCTGTTAAAACCCTCATGGATTCGATCAAATTGCCTACTCAGGTGGCCATTATCAAAGTTAAGGCGCACGGTCCTAGGAACAGTCCACAGACTATTGGCAATGCATTTGTGGATATGCAAGCAAAGGCCGCTGCTCTTCTGCTCGTTGAACTAACGATACTAACTATGGTGACCACACGCTCTCAGCATAAACAGTTGCAAGAGAAGCTGACTCTACAAGAACCTGATGATCTACGACAGATTGAGGTTTTCTGTCGGACCCCACGAGACCACTTAATGATGATGCAAAGAATGTCTCCAAAGGAAGAGGTGAAGCAGTGGAAGGCTGATGAAGCATGTATGGACAATGGTCTCTGGAAAAAGGACCAACTTGTGAGTCTCCCTAAGCGGATGTACTTGCTATTGCCACGTGGGCACATGCACCCATACATCGAGGAAAAAAACAGGCCCTAGCCCTGGTTCAAAAATTCTGCTAGGCTCCAGGTATTTCTACAGTCATGACAGCACTCAACCGTGCATGTAATATCTGTCAGACCTGCAATCCCGGTCAATTTCAACGTGTACCTCCGAAACACCTTGATAAGCCCGACTATCCTTTCCAATGGCTCCAGTTGGACCATATCACGTTGCCTAAGTCTGGAAGGTATGAATATTGTCTAGTGGTTGTCGACATGTTCTCCAGTTGGCCGAAAGCATTTCCCGTTACCAACATGACTGCAAAGACCACAGCAAAGAAACTGGTGATGGAAGTTATATGCAGATATGGAGTTCCAGAAGTCGTTGAAAGTGACCAAGGTCCAGCTTTTTCTTCTCATGTGTATCAGAAGGTACTGACAATGCTTGGATCCACTGTAGCCCTCCATACTCCGTACCATCCACAATCCAGTGGATTGACCAAAATGATGCAGGAGACTACGGCTCCATGGCCAGAGCTCCTACCCATTGTACTATACCACATTCATACCACCCCTATTGCAAAACATGGCCTGTCCCCATATGAGATATTGTTTGGTGCCAGGCCCCCAGTTGCAAACTTCCAGCCTCAGCAGTTATCAGAAGAAACTGACCGTGCTGTTCAATATGTTATTCAGCTTAGTAAAAATCTTGCTAACACCCATGCTCTACTTTCTTCTTCTCTTCCAGATTCAGCAGAAACCGACACTTGTCACAACTTGAAGCCTGGTGATTTTGTGGTCGTGAAAAGGCATGTCAGAAAACACGGACTAGAACCCTTGTATGATGGTCCCTATCAAGTCCTCCTCATCACCCCTACGTCAGTGAAACTGGAAGGAAGACCGACTTGGATTCATGCATTGCACTGCAACCTGGTTAAACAAGCCAATAGCAAACAAAGGGGACATAATGTTTTGGTTTTTCGCATTTTCTATGTTTTTATTGGTAACCGCATGGGACAGCCTAAATTCCCCAACGTCCTTGAATAATAAGTTTATACAACATCATGAAAAATTACTGAGAGATTTGCTGGATAATTCCCAGTCTCTGGCAGACACTTTCTCCTTTCTCAATCCAGCCAATTGGTTTAAGGGAATTGGGGGCTGGATAGCTGGAATCTTACAAAGTTTGTTACATATCTCTGCCTTTATCCTTGTCATGTATGTAATAATAAAACTTGTTTTTTGGTGTATTTCTGTATGTATTAGGAAATTCTGTACTAGGACAGCTAATGATGATACTAAAGGCTTTTTCACCCCTGCTCTTCTCTACACCGATTTCAAGAAGTTACCTGATGAAGATGTTGAAGCCAAGCGCATGGCTACCTTCAAAAGATCCCCACCACCATTATCAAAAATTGTTATTCGTAAATTGTATCATACAGGGGGGATGGGTGCGCCGCAACAGACATGGCTGGTAACATGGCATCAGACATGTGAAGACCAGTACCCCTCGAGCTTATAGCTTGGGACAGTACCTCTGATGCTGGACATAAGTTAACAAAATTTATCTAGGGGGGATTGTGAAGGACCAAATGCTTGTGACTCCATTTTGTTGTTTATGAGATAAATTCTGATACTTAACTAGGCTATAGTTTGTGGCTATTATAAAGCCAAATTGTTCTTCTGTAACTTAACTAGAGCAAAGTTCACGGCTGTAATAAAACCAGACTGTTCTAGCCTGAACAAGATATGAGACCCTGGGATGTATCATTGTGTAAGACTCTGATGAATGTGCTATTGTACTTTTTTTCTATGCCACGTAGATACGGACATATATGTAGTTTCCGGTTTTCTTGCATTTTTATAGGTTAAGTGCTACAAGTGTGTTTTTATACTATTGGTTGAAGTACAACTTGCTACATACTATAAAAGAGATGATATAATAAATGGGGTTAGGAATCTGCCTTGATTCTCCGAAACAGAGACTCGTCTCCGTCTGGTCATTTTCTGTTGCTGGCAACGTCCTGTGGATTAATTTGGAAATCACTTGGTCAACAGTGAAGCGTCACTCCAGATCCTCCCCAACAAAGTTTTCACTTGATAGAGTAGCGTGTGATAACAGTAAGGCAACATTTCCGCCTTCAGAATTTGGTCAATATTTTACATCAGTATTTGTAAACCAAAACCAGGAGTGGATAAAAAATGCAAAAGTGGTGACGTGTTTCTATTATACTTTTTGTGTCATTTTCCCACTCCTGGTTTTGGTTTACAAATACTGAAGTAAAAAAAATCAACAAATACTCAAAATGTGCAATTTTGATTGTGTAACAATTCACATCGGAAAATAGGTAAAACACTAAAAACTGCAACTGACCCAGCCGGTTCCTGTATAGAGATTCTGAATCCGCAGCCCTTAGTTGTTCCTATGTGGTCTGGAATAGCCCTAACAACAGACTAAATGATTGCAGCTCAGACCTATGCTGCCTGAGATGCCATCAAGCTCTTCACGTTCTTCCTAAGGAATTGAAGGGCAGAGTAGAGTACAAATTACCTATATAAGGGAAGTAGTGCTGAGATAGAAAGAGATCCCAGAGCAAGTTAAAACAAACCATGAAATACAAAATGAAAATATAAGGTATCACTAAGGCATGCAATATTCTCTTCAGTATTTCGTATTGCATCTGATTTTTGTGGATACAATGCCATTATTAACATATGAAACTGTGTTTGATCATGTAGATTTTAAATTGTTGATGTATAAATACAGATGCCACACAGATGTCACATGGATGTGATAAAGGACATTATGATGTCACCCAGAATACAGATGAAAATCATAGTAGCTTTTTGGATGAAAATCGGATGATTTCTCATATGCTCATTTGAACCTGGACTTACACTGACCAAATGCTTTAGCAATAAAATCTTTTGCTATACCAACATTGCTATAAAGAATTTTAGCATTTTGGATTGACAAGTGGATAGATTATTGCCAAGATTAAGAATGAGTTGGAGAAAAAGGAACCACAAATTTTTGTAAAGACAGTATTACTGGGCATAGTTTAGGGTCAAGCATCCTTGCTAATTTGTAATCTTGAAAGTGCAATATTCTACAAACCCTAAATTCCTATTAGCGTGACAACATTTTTTTTATACCAGACCAGTATATCTGATAGACCATCTGTTGTATTCAAAGGGAACCTGTCAGATTTGATAATGTTATTAATATTCAGATATAGTGTTAATCTGTACTTTAATAGCATAATGACAGTGCTCAGCCGAAGCACAGAAAACACCACACCCAGGAGAAAAATAAATTTATTTCTCCGGGAAGCCCCCAACCTTCAGTCATGCAGGCATGCTAGTGTGGCTAATACGACTCTGTTGTTGGTTGTCCCAGGACCAAGGGCTCCTTTCCTGTCCCTAACACTAGGGGCACTCTAGATTGCCCTGTTCCCTGGATTACTTCTGAAGGTGAAGATGCTCGGGCCACATAACTTGCCTTAGTTCCTGAATCAGACCTCAGTCTGTACCCTTCACCCACCCAGGGAAGAGGGGAGTAGTAGTGTAGTGTAATGTACCAACCAGACTAACAAGATAAAATGAACAGAGATA
This sequence comes from Oophaga sylvatica, assembly GCA_033576555.1. Classification (NCBI taxonomy): domain Eukaryota; kingdom Metazoa; phylum Chordata; class Amphibia; order Anura; family Dendrobatidae; genus Oophaga; species Oophaga sylvatica. The sequence continues at coordinate 898,694,613 of JARQOD010000001.1, forward strand.
AAGAAAAATGCCAATCATACAAATATACACACATAAACAAAAGAGGTCAACACTGGGGAGTGAAGGATGGGTTAAAACAAAGTAGGAGAAGAAAGGGAATTATCACACACTCAAAACCTAGCAACAGTCACAGACAAATCCACCAAATGCCTTCTCCAACAGCAACCACTAACAACCTCCAGTCATTCAGTATAAGCTAACTCTGACAATGATTGCTAGCCAGGACCCAGTTTATATAGGAGATGGGAGTGGCTAACACTGCACAGCTAAGAGCCTTAATATAGGAAAGCTTCCAGGAGCTCTAAACTGAGCAGATTAACCCCTGCACTGTTAAAAGTAATTTACTCCATTTAATATGAAGGTGAAGTGCTTCTAATCAGTGCAGGAGTAGGAGAAATCAGATGCTGTACTCTTCTGGCTCCTCTCTGTCCAGTAAACCCATGGCAGTACCCCCCCTTCTACGAGGGACCTCCGGAATCTTAGAACTGGGTTTATCAGGGTGTGCCATGTGAAAAGACCAGATCAGCCTGGCCGCATGAAGTTCAGATGCTGGTACCCACATCCTCTCATCAGGACCGTATTCCTACCAGTGGACCAGATGCTAAAGCAACCAAAGAACTAAGCGAGAATCACCAATCTTGGCTATTTGAAATTCCAAGTTTCCATCCACAAAGACTGGAAACGGCGGTAGCAGTGATGGTACAAAGGACGCAACATATTTTCTTAGTAGAGATCGATGAAACACATTATGGATCCTAAAAGTGGGCGGTTATGCAAGTCGGAATGGTACGGATTGACGATGATCAGAATCTTTTAAGGACAGATGAACCTGGGGCCCAGTTTCCAAGAGGGAACCTTCAACTTAATGTTCCTTGAGGACAACCACACAAAGTCACCAACACACAGGTCCGGATCTACCAAACGTCTCTGATCAGCCACACTCTTATATTTGGACCCCATCTTCCTCAAATTATCAATAACCCCTTGCCACACAGATGTAATTGATTATGAAAATAGTTCTTCTTAAGGTATTCCTGAAAAATGATTCATTTTAAATGAGCTGAACTGAGGAGGAAACCCACATGCCCCCAAAAAACAGGGACTTACCAGTAGACTCATGACAACAATTATTTACCGCGAATTCAGCTAGAGGTACAGTGGGGGATATAAGTATTTGATCCCTTGCTGATTTTGTAAGTTTGCCCACTGACAAAGACATGAACAGTCTATAATTTTAAGGGTAGGTTAATTTTAACATTGAGAAACAGAATATAAAAAATAAAATCAAGAAAATCACATTGTATAAATTATATAAATTTATTTGAATTTTGCAGTGAGAAATAAGTATTTGATCCCCTACCAACCATTAACCCCTTTTCCCCCAAGAGTGGTTTGCACGTTAATGAATGGGCCAATTTTTACAATTCTGACCACTGTCCCTTTATGAGGTTATAACTCTGGAATGCTTCAATGGATCTTTGCGATTCTGAGACTGTTTTCTCGTGACATATTGTACTTCACGTTAGTGGTAAAAAAAATTCTATATAACTTGCGCTTATTTTTGAAAAAAATGGAAATATGGCGACAATTTTGAAAATTTTGCAATTTTCAAATTTTGAATTTTTATTTCCTTAAAACAGAGAAATATGTTACACAAAATAGTTAATAAATAACATTTCCCTCATGTCTACTTTACATTAGCACAATTTTGGAACCAAAACTTTTTTTGTTTGGAAATTATAAGGGTTAAAAGTTGACCAGTGATTTCTCATTTTTACAACAAAACTTACAAAGCCATTTTTTTTTTGGGACCACCTCACATTTGAAGTCACTTTGAGGGGTATATATGGCAGAAAATACCCAAAAGTGACACCATTCTTAAAACTGCACCGCTCAAGGTACTCAAAACCACATTCAAGAAGTTTATTAACCCTTCAGGTGCTTCACAGCAGCTGAAGCAACGTGGAAGGAAAAAATGAACATTTAACTTTTTAGTCACAAAAATGATCTTTTAAAAACATTTTTTTTATTTTCAAAAGGGTAAAAAGAGAAAATGGACAGATAAAGTTGTTGTGCAATTTCTCCTGAGTATGATAATACCCCATATGTGAGGGAAAACCACTGTTTGGGCACACGGCAGAGCTCGTAAGGGAAGGAGCACCGTTTGACTTTTTCAAACCAAAATTGGCTGGCTGGAATTGAGATTGGACGCCATGTCACGTTTGGAGAGCCCCTGATGCGCATAAACAGTGGAAACCCCCCACAAGTGACACAATTTTGGAAACTAGACCCCCTATGGAACTTATCTAGATCTGTTGTGAGCACTTTGAACCCCCAAGTGTTTTACAAAAGTTTATAATGCCTGGGTGAGAAAAAAAAAAAAAAAATTCCACAAAAATGATTTTTTTAGTCCCCAATATTTCATTTTTCCCAAGGAAATTGGACCCCAAAAGTTGTTGTCCAATTTATCCTGAGTACGCTGACACCCCATATGTGAAAGGAAGTAATAACGTTTTGGAATGCAGACATTCATGGGTGTCATGTTCCGTTTGAAGAGCCCGAGATGTGCCTAAACAGTGGAAACCCCCCCAAGTGACCCCATTTTGGAAACTAGACCCCCTAAGGAACTTTACTAGGTCTGTGGTGAGCACTTTGAACCCACAAGTGCTTCACACAAGTTTATAATGCCAGGGCATGAAAATAAAAAATCCTATTTATTTCCCACAAAAATGATCTTTTAGTCACCAATATTTTATTTTCCCAAGGGAAGGAGAAGAAACAAAAGTTGTCCAATTTGTCCTAAGTACGCTGATAACCCATATGTGGGGGGGAACCACTGTTTGGGCGCTCGGCAGAGCTCGGAATGGAAGGAGCGCCATTTGACTTTTTCCATCAAAATTGGTTGGAATTGAGATTGGATGCCATGTTGCATTTGGAGAGCTCCAGATGTGCCTAAACAGTGGAAACCCCCACAAGTGACCCCAGTTTGAAAACTAGAGCCTATAAGGAACTTATCTAGATCTGTGGTGAGCAATTTGAACCCCCAAGTGTTTCACACAAGTTTATAACGTAGCACCGTAAAATTAATAAAATCATATTTTTTCTCACAAAAATTATCTTTTCACCCCAATTTTCATTTTCCCAAGGGTAACAAGACCCCAAAAGTTATTGTGCAATTTGTCCTGAGTATGCTGAAACCCCATATGTGGGGGTAAACCACTGTTTGG
>JARQOD010000001.1:898697939-898786575 GCA_033576555.1 Oophaga sylvatica
AAAGCAGTATACGGGTTTCTCTCGGCGGGAATGGGGAAAACATTAGGGTTTTTTCACTTGTGTCGGTACTCCCCCCATTTTACGCCCCCCGGGTTTTAAAGGTGTTTTGGGGGGTTTGTAATTTTTTCCCGGGTTAGGGGGGGCAGGGGGGGGGCACCCTTTAATAAAGAGTGGTGGGAATGTGGGCGTCGGGGGGGGTCGTTTCCAGGCACTGCAGCAGAAATCAACCATGTGCTGCAGACTCACAACGGGCCCCAAAGAAACGTTTCCCCCCCCCGGCCAAGAGGCGTCCCCCCCCCGCCTTTTCGCATCCCCCCCCCTCGTAATTTTAATGACTAGGGGTTTTTTTTTGTACCTCCCTCTGGAGCGATTTTTTCCCCCCTCCATTGACTCCTCCCCCCTCCTCAAAAAGTGACCCCCGCCCCCCCCTTGTGAGGAACCCGTTGGGGCCGGCCCTTGCCCCCCGAAGGTGAGGGAAAATTTGTGACTCCTCACCCCTCCCCCTTTTTTCCAAAACCTAAAACCCTTAGTTTTTTGTTTTTTTTTTTTTTGAAGGGGGGGAGATAAGGGGGACAGTCAGGTTTTTACTAGGGGGTCATTTTTCCTCGCCCCCCCCCGTTGACTCTCAACGCACCAAAAGTGGCAGTCCCCCTTTATTGATTTTCCTTCCGCCGTCCTTTCACTGGTGCCCATTCATTATAGTATCCAATTAAAAGTAAGGTTTTTTTCCCCCCCAAAAAATCTCCAAGTGCAGCCCCCCCCCACATCTCCTCCAAATTTTTCTTTCTTTGGGGCCCAACCGATCCCCCCGCGCTCTGCAAACGACCTTCGACCCCCTGCCTAACCCCCTACCCCCCAAATCCCAAAACAAGACTTCCCCCCCTTTCTGCCCCCAAACCTTTGGGAAAAGCTCTACCCAAAAAAAAAGGGGGTATCCGCAATTGAAGGGTTTTTTAGGCGCTCCCTCAAAAAACTTTTTTCGGCGGCCTATCCCCATTCACTAACAAAGTCTTTTTATGGAAAATCGGGTGTGTTTAGCCTATTCTTTTTTTCCCCCCCCAAAAAAACCCCCCAAAAAAGGCCGGCCCCTTTTTTTAAAAATACACCATTGTTTAAAACCCTGTATTTGTATTTCCCCCACCCCTTTTTTAATTGTAACCGCCCCCGACGGGGGGGGGGTTTATTGCTTTAATTATTGTTTTTGGGTTTAACGTTTTTTTTCTTATAAATTGGTTCTAAAAACTTTTTTTAAAAAGTAAAGCGCTGCAAAAAAGTTGGCGTATATAAAAAAAGATTATTATTTATTTTTTTTAGAGGCCCATTTAAGTGTGGTAAAAATAAAAAGGGGGGCCCCCCAAATTTTTAAATTTTTAATTTCCCTTTTGAGCTGATACTCCATTTACTGTTGGCGCTGTGCTCCCCAAAACCGCTCCAACTTTTTTTAAGTCGAACCCCCCCCTGGTGGGTTGGGGAAAAATTTTATGGATTTTTTTAGGAAGGCAAAAATCTGCGTTGCAGACCTGAAACGAAATTTGGGCCCCCTGCGGGAAAAGTCGCAATGAGCCCCCCCCTAGGGGCCCTTTTTTGCGGGAGGGGCCATCAAAACCCCGGTTTTGCCCCCAAAAAAATTGCACGACCAATTTGGGAAGCACATGTGACGACAGGTTTTGGGGAAATGAGGTTCCCAAGGGGCCCAAAAACTGCCACCGTTTTTTTTGGGTTTCATTGTCACCCCTCCCAAAAGCCGGGGGGGAGATTCGCTCCCCAAAAACCCCGTCGTTTCTCCTGGTTGATGCTTTCCCCGACTCCGCGCGGTGGCTTCGACCCACAGGGAAAAATAAATTTCAGAGGGGCTGTTAAATTTTTTTTACACGGCGGGGGGTCATATCGGTGAAAAAGGTTAGCGTTCAAGGGGGGTCCATGTGGAGGTGACCGTGAGGGGGTTTTGCGCGATGATTTGGGGAACTGGAAAAAAAGGGGGGAGGAGGGGGTCAATGTTACAGACTTGTTTCCCTGAAAACCTTGGATTTTTGGGAAAAAAAGTCCCAGCCCCCACGGCAAGCGTCCCGGTCCACAAAATTGACCCAATGGGCAGTGGGGAATTTTTTTCGCCCCCCGGCCCAAGGGTGTTAAAAACCCTTTTTTTGGGTTTTGTTTCGTTTATGGTCCATAAAAATTTTTTTCCCTATTTTTTTTGGTTTTCCCCCCTTTTTGGGTTTGCTTGACTTCATTGTATTTTTTCCCCGTTAAGTTTTTCCCGGGGGGTTTTTTGGGGCCCTTTTTCCCCTCAGTTTTGCTTTTTTTTGGGTTTTAAAAAGTATTTTGTTTTCTGTTAAATTACCCCCGTAAAAAATTTTTGTTAGGGGGTGCCCCCCCTTTTCCCCCCCAGCCCCCAGTTCTTGTGGGGTTTTTCCCTTTCCCCCGCAAAAAAATGGTCTTCGTTCAGACTAGCTAGGCCCTTTAGCGGGCGGGTTCCCGTGATAGGTTCCCGTTACATTAGGGGATTCAGCTTAGTTCTATTTAGGGACAGATTCCCCCTTTTTTTTTGTTGTTTGCAGTAATAAAAAAAGGGAAAAAAAGGGCCACGCACCCGGGGTAGGTGGACCTTGCTACCCGAGGGCTTTTTTCTAGAAAAATTTTTTTTTTTTTCCCTCAACAGGGTTTTGCAAAACCAGGGACGGCTTGCCCCCTGGGAAAAGAAATTTCCTTGGGAATTGTTTGTGGGACTGACCCAAAGATATTAATTTTTTTGGGAAAATGCAGTCTCCACCAGCCAAAAGACAGATTTCAAGGGACGGGGGTTTTCAAAAGCCAGCTTCAGAGCCTGGGTTTTTTTTTTTTTTTTTTGCCGAGTTGGCCGTTTTTTTATCCCATGCCTGTGTTCCGATGGTTTTTTTTTTGGGGTAAAAAAAGTTTAGGGTAAAAGGGAAAATTGTGCTGTGTGTTTGGAAAAAAACACTTTGTCTCTGGACTTTTATGATTCGGTTTCTGAGGAGTGCAGGTAAAAAAAAGGGGAAAAACACCAGGCAGTTGGGGGAAAATTTTAAAAATTTTTGTTCCCCCCTTTAACCCAAAAAAATGGGGGCGCCGTTTGGGGGTTCCTACGTTGGTCCTAGACGCCCCCTCCAGCCCTGGAAAAACAATCACCTAAAAAAGAAAGAGGGAAAAAACCCCCCCCCGCCCCGGGCAGATCCCCCAAAAAAAATAGAAACCCCCCCAAAAAATGTAATGGGGTTAGACAAGAGGAAAATTTTCTGAACAGACAGAAAAAAATTTGGAAACGTTGGGGCCCAAAAATACCCAAATTTTTAAAAAAGGTAGGAAGGACAAATTTTTGCAAAACCCAAAAAAAAACCCGAAAACCCAACTCTACTAAAATTTTTTTTTAAAAAAAAATGAGATCACCCCGACTCTACCAAATAAATTTGTTTCTCTGGTGGAAAAAAAAAACAAAAAAAACGCCACTGAAAAAACTGGAAAAAGAAATGTACAAAAAATAGTGGCTGAACAAACGGGGAAACCAAAAGCCCCCCCGGGGGGGGCCCAGAGGGGGCCCCCCCAGAAAAGGCAACAAAAAGCAAAATCAAGCACAAAAACAAAAAGAAAAAAAAAAAAATTTTTCGGGGGAGGAGATGCAGAAAAAAAACAAAAGCAGGCTACAAAGGAAAAAAGGGGAAACAAAAGGGGGGAGACCAGAACAAAAATTTTATCCCCGGGGGCCTGAGGGGGAAAGGGGCTCCCTAAATAAAAACCCGTCCCCCAAACACCTGATTCCCCAAACCTCACAATCTTCATGGACAGTCCCCCCCCCGCTTTAAAAACCAGGACCACAGCCTTTGCCGGTTAGCAAAGGGGGGCCCCCCTCTCCGAAGGGGAAACCTCTGCATCCCCGCCCCAAATCTGCTGCAAGCTCACAACAAGTCACACCAAGAAAAAAGGCCTCCTTGTCCGAGAAAATCGGGGTGAAACCCCCGAATTCAGAAAAAATGGAGACATCAAAGTGGCAAGCTACCCAAATTTTAAAAAGAAATCCCCAAAAAGCAAAAAAGACCCCCTCCTGAAGCGACAAAAAAATCTTTAAGTTAAAAATTTGATTTTTTTTCCCCCAAATTTGACCATTGGCTGGGAAAAAAAGCGAGGGGAAAAAACAATGAACCCAAAATTTTGAACAAAAAGTCCTCCAAAAATTTTGGAAAAAAAAATGGCTCCCCCTGTCAGGGGACAAAGTTTCAGGAACCTGCAAACGAACCACGTGCTGAAGGAAAAAAAGGGACCCCAAATTTGAGGGAAGGAACTTAGGGAAGCACAAGTGATCATTGAAAACCTATCACAAATCCCCAGTACGGCATTTTTTGAAAAAAAGGGGGTTGGAAAAGAAACCTAGGATTGGGTCCATGGTCTCTTGGGCAACAATGGGACAAAAACCACTAGAGCGGGGCAAGCTTGGCGAAAACAAACCCCCCAGGGACTGCACAAATTCCCCCCCATCCCGAGACAGGGGCCCCCCCAAAAAGGGCCACTCCAAGCTCTGGTACCAAAATTTGGGGTGACCGCCAAAGGAAAATGAACCAGAAAAAAATCTTTTTCCAGTCGTCCGGGACAAACAATTTCCCCCCCAAAAGGGAGGCTCGGGCCTTCCTCCGAACCCCCCCAAGGCCGTTTCAAATTGGGCGGAGGGGGAAAAAACTCCCCTTTTTCAAAAATAAAAAGGATCAAAAACTCGGGATTTTCCCAAGGGGGAAAATCCTTTAAAGGGGGGCCCCTTAACTTTTTTTCCAAGAAAGGAAACCACAAAATTTTTTTCGTGGGGGGAAAAACAAGGCCCCCTGGCTGTTAGGATTAAGTCGCGGGATTTCCGATAAACAGATTTTATGGTAGAAGGACCCCACCTAGGTTTAAATCCCCCCCGCCAAAGTCTAAACCCTTTAAACCCCCCCTTTTGGAAAAAAATCCCATTCCCAGTTAATTACGTTCGAGGGAAATTTTTAGAGAAAAAGGCACAAGGTTACTTTTAAGGGTTTTCTGGCTTTGGGCAAAAGGCCCCCCCCCCAATTTGAGGCACCCCCCCCACCGAAATGGCGAAAACATCAGGCTCCCAAAAAAAAGGGGCAGAAGTGAATCTCGCTTTAAAATTCCTGAAACAAGGGCGCCTCAGGGGGCCCTTTTACCACATCGAACCCTTTTTTTGGGCAAAAAACGTTAATGGGTTTTAAAAAAAACCCAAAAAATTCAAAAAATTTACGAAAAAAATTTGGGAAAACCCAAAAATCTTTAAAGCCTTTAATTTAAAATGGTTGGCCCAAAAACAAGGGGCCCGCCGGGGGGGTCCATTTTAAAACGATGGGAAAAAAAACCCAAAATGAGTCCTTTTCGCCAAAAAGACACTTTGCCCTTCCATTAAAAACATTCTCCCCTCAAAAAATTGGGGAATTTCGTTCGAACTGTTTCACTGGAGTTCCAGTCATTGGAAAAAAAAAAATATCCCAAAAAAAAAACAAAATTTACCAAAAAAATTTTCCCCGAAAAGGGCTTCATAAAGTTTTGGAAGAAAAAGGGGCATTGTGGCCAAAGGGCTCACAAGGTATCAAAAACCCCCGGGGTTTTTTAAAGCCGTCTTCCCTTTTATCCCCCTGTTAAGGGAAAAAAGGTTTATCCCCCCCCGGGTTTAAGTTGGAAACCAAATAGCTTTTTCCCCGGAAAAATAGGTCAGAAATCAGGGGAACGGGGATTGATTTTACAGAATTTGTTCAAAAAAACTTTTAAAAATTCACGGGCCCTTTTTAAAACCCTCCTTTTTGGCTACAAAGAAAAAAAACCGGACCTAGGGTGAAGAGGATGGTTTTATATGACCTTTCTCCAATGACTCCTTGATATAAGACCGCATAGCATCATGTTCAGGTCAGACAAGTTAAAAAGGCGACCTTTAGGGAATTTACTACCAGGCACTAATTCAATAGCGCAGTCATAGCTCCTATGGGAGGCAAGGATGCAGATTTACTTTCGCTAAACACATCAGAAAAATCAATCAAAAAGTCAGGAACATCCTGAGCCTGAGGGAGGCAGAAAAAACAGGAGTGTTGGTATTAACACATTGGCAGCCCAACTGATTACAGACACAGAATTCCAATCCAAAACAGGATTATGAGACTGTAACCAAGGGAAACCCAGCACGATAATGTCATGCAGATTATACAGAACCAAAAAATTTGCAGCTCTCCTGATGATCAGGTTCGACCCTCATTATCACCTGAGTAGAGAACTGAGGTTTATTCTCACCAAAGGGGTAGAATCGATTCCCAGTTGGGGAATAGACTTCTGTAGGGTTATCAAGGAAACCCACAACGTTTAGCAAAATCAAAATCCATCAGGTTAATAGCTGCTCCAGAATCAACAAAAGCCTGAGCAGAAAATGAGGACAGAGAGCACATCAGAGTAACAGTCAACAAGAACTAGTCTGAACACTATCCAAGACAACTGAGCGTGCAAAACGTCTTCCCCGCTTAGGGCAGACTGAAATAGCATGAGAGGCATCACCACAGTAGAAACATAACCCATTGCGCTTTCGAAACTCATGACGCTGTGTCCCAGAAACCACTCTATCACACTGCATGGATTCAGAAGCAGGTTCACAAGGCAACACTATTCCACGCATACTTCTCCGCTCACGCATACGTCTGTCAATTTGAATCGCTAATGACATAGAATCATTGAGACCAGAGGGAACAGGGAATCCCCACCATAACATCCTTTACATTATCTGACAGACCCTTCCGAAAAAGGGCTGCCAAAGCGTCGTCATTCCATTTGGTCAGGACTGCCACTTTCGGAATCTCTGACAGTATAACTCAGCGTCATCAAGCCCCTGATTTAATGCCAGCAAGGCCTTTTCAGCTTGATCAGTGACATTAGGCTCATCGTACATAACCCCAAGGCCTGAAAAAATGCATCAACATCACTCAAAAACAGGATCCCCAGGTGTCAGGGAAAAAGCCCAATCCTGAGGATCGCCGCGCAGAAGAGAGATGACAATTTGAACCTGCTGCGCTGCGTTTCCCTGAGGACTTAGATTTTAAGGCAAAAAACAATTTACAATTATTTTTAAAATTCAGAAACTTGGCTAGATCCCCCAAAAACAAATCTGGCATGGGAATCCTAGGTTCCACAACAGGCAACCTAGCAAGATAGGTAGCAATACTCCGAACCTCAGTGGCAAGCTGATCCACAAGGCCAGATAACTGTGCAAACTCCATTGAGAAAAAAAAATCCTCCCCAGCACCCAGAGATACAGAGGGAAAAAAAAAAATGCAACAAACAGAAAAAATTTCTGACAACTCTGACAACCTTTTTTTTCTTTCACAATATTTTTCCCTTCTGTGAGTACCATTCAATTTTTTAGGCCGGTGATACTGTTATGATTCGGTAGCTGAGGAGTGCAGGTAAAAAAGGGAAAAACACCAGAGCAGTTGGAATCTATGAGATTGCAGTACCCTGACTAACCACCACAACTAGAGGCAGCCGTGGAGCGTTCCTACGTTGGTCCTAGACGCCTCGTCACAGCCTGAGAAACTAACTACACCTAAAGATAGAAAGAGGAAGCTATCTGCCCCTGAGCAGATCCCCAAAGAACATAGAAAGCCCCCAAACATGTAATGGCGGTTAGACAAGAGGAAATACTGACACAGACAGAAAATAGTATGAGCAAACGTTGGGGCCCAAACTACCTAAATAGAAAAGGATAGGAAGGGCACTTACTGCAATCCCAAAAAACCCTGAAAAGCAACCAACTCTACTAATTTCAAAAAACAAACCTGAGATCACACGACCTCTACCACCTAAATTAGTTCTCTGGTGTAACAAAATCAAAACAGCAGCCACTGAAAAAACTGGAAAAAGCAAATGTACAAACATCAGTGGCTGAACTAAACTGAGAGAGCAAAAGCCCCGGAGGGACCCAGAAGGCCCCCACAGAAGTGCAGGACAAAATGCAAAAATCAAGCACAAAAACAAAAAGAAGAAAAAGTCTTATCTGTTAGCAGGAGATGCAGAAACGACACAGCAGGCTACAAAGGAAACAGGAATCAAGGATTGAGACCAGAACAATTGATCACCGGGAACCCTGATGGAAGGCGACTCCCTTAAATAAACCAGTCCAGTAACACCTGATTCCCAATCCTCACAATCTTCACTGGACAGTCCAGTACCGCTTGTAACCACCAGAGGGATCCTCTGCTCAGAACTAATTTCAAGTCCATTCACAACACTGGACAACAGTGACCGAGGTTCTTCCATGGCGATCCTGTGAGGAAGCAGAACCAGCTGTGTGTGAGCTCGATGAAGAGGCTTCAACACAACCTGAAGATGTAGGTGCTGCTGTAGGTTGGCCTATATCTCCAGTGTGTCTTTGTAACTCAACTACGTGTTTTGTCCGCACATGTTTCCACATATTAGTGGTATTGAGGTTACTGACACTTTTACCTCTTTTTACTTTTTGATTACACAGTTTGCATTTGACATAGCAAATATCATCTGCAAGTGTGTCAAAAAAGGACCACGCAATGGAAGTCCTGGGAGTGCACGTTTTGACTTTTGGAAGACAACTGCTCCGAACAGGTGGCAAAATGGAGGCTACAGGCAACCGTGTCTGCAGCCTAACTCTCCCTCCTGTTTGTACCGTTGGGGCAATGTCTTCCTCTATCTTCCTTCTATCACTAACCACTTCTCTAGGCCTCTCACAGCTTTCAAGCTCTGAGACACACAAGGATGGTAACACCCTTGACCTGGTCTTTGTCCGCCTCTGTTCAATCTACTACCTAAATAACTCACCGCTTCCACTGTCTGACCACAACATTCTCTCCTTCACGCTCACAAATCCTCCACCACCCCAGCGCACTCCTACCTACCACACATTCAGAAATCTACAAGCCATTAACCCTCAGACACTTTCAGATTCCCTAAACTCATCACTGTCCCCAATCTCCTCTTTTTCCAGTCCTGATCTGGCTGTTCATCACTACAATGACACTCTTAGAAGCACCCTTGACCAAGTAGCGCCGCTCACCCTCAGAACTTCCAAACACACAGTAAAACAGCCCTGGATCACATTGCAAACTCAACTTCTTCAGCGATGCTCTAGGAGTGCTGAACGCCTTTGGAGAAAAACCCGCACACCACAAGACTTCATCCACTTTAAATTCATGTTAAGAACTTATAATGCTGCCCTTCACCTCGCCAAACAAACCTACTTCACCACCCTGATCTCCTCACTAGCCAACAACCCCAAGAAAATGTTTGACACTTTTCACTCCCTCCTCAGGCCAAAAGCACAAGCCCCTATCACAGACATTTGTGCTGACGACCTGGCCTCCCATTTTATATAAAAATATATACTATCCGTCAGGAAATCTGCTCTCAACCACCAAGGGCTGTGACTCCCATCCCACCCTGCTGTTCCCCTGGCTAACTTTCCACATTTGATCCCATCACAGAAGAAGAAGTCTCCAGAGTCCAGACTCCTCTCTTCCTCTCGTCCGACTACATGCACTACCGACCCCATTCCCTCACATCTCCGCCAGTCTCTCTCTCCAGTTGTCACAACTCACCTAAATAAAATCTTTAATCTCTCACTCTCCTCTGGCATTTTCCCATCTGCCTTCAAACACTCCATCATTACTCCACTACAAAATAAACCCGCTCTCGACCGTTCCTGTACAAACAAATACAGACCGGTCTCCAATCTCCCCTTCATCTCTAAACTTTTGGAGCGCCTAGTCTTCTCCCTCCTCACCCGTTACCTCTCCAATCACTCCCTCCTAGACCCTTCACAGTCCAGCTTCCGCCCCCTACATTCGCCAAAAACTGCCGTCATCTAAGTGAGCAATGACCTTCTTACAGCAAAACGTAACGGTGACCACTCTTTGCTCATTCTTCTCGACCTTTCTGCAGCTTTCGACACGGTTGACCACTGTCTCCTACTGTCTAGGCTCCACTCACTAGGTATTAAGGACACTGTACTCTTCTGGTTCTCCTGCTATCTTTCTGACCGCTCCTTCAGTGTTTTGTTCTTTGGCTCCACGTCATCTTCTCTTCCTCTCACTGTCGGTGTACCCCAGGGCTCAGTCCTTGGCCCCCTTCTCTTCTCTCTCTACACAGCCCCAATTGGACAGACCATCAGCAGATTTGGCTTTCAGTACCATCTTTATGCTGATGACACACAACTATACACGTCATCTCCTGACCTCACCCCCGCTGTACTACAGAACGTCACCGACTGTCTGTCCGCAGTCTCCAACATCATGTCCGCTCTCTATCTGAAACTCAACCTCTCAAAAACTGAACTTCTTCTGCTCCCGCCGTCTACTAAACTCCCTAAATTTGACATATCTCTCTCCGTGGGCGGCACCATAATAACACCCCGGCAGCAGGCTCGCTATCTGGGTGTTATGTTTGACACCAATCTCTCCTTCACCTCCCATATACAATCTCTTGCCCGCTCTTGCCGCCTACACCTAAAGAACATCTCTAGAATCCGCCCTTTTCGCACCATGGAAACAACAAAAACCCTCACTGTAGCATTGATCCACTCACGCCTGGACTACTGCAACGCTCTATTACTTGGCCTCCCCATTACTCGACTATCCCCTCTCCAGTCCATCCTTAATGCAGCAGCCAGGGTAATCTATCTGGCTAATCGGTACTCGGACGCGTCCGCTCTTCGCCAGTCCTTACACTGGCTGCCCATTCATTATAGTATCCAACTCAAAGTACTGGTTCTCAGCCACAAAGCTATCCACAGTGCAGCACCCCCCACATCTCCTCCCTCATTTCTATCTATCGGCCTAACCGACTGCTGCGCTCTGCAAACGTCTTTCGACTAACCTCTGCACTAATCCGTAACTCCCACTCCCGACTCCAAGACTTCTCCCGCGCTGCGTCAATCCTCTGGAATGCTCTACCCCAAGAAATTAGGACTATCCACAATTTGCATGGTTTCAGGCGCTCCCTCAAAAGACATTTGTTCAGAGCAGGCCTATCACATTCACTAATCAAAGTCATTCTATGTGTAAGTCTGTGTATGTAGCCAATTCACTATCTCCATCCATCCCTCACTCCCTTAAGATGGCTGGACCATCATTGTAAATGCACCATTGTATATAAACACCTATACTTTGTATCTCCCCCACCTCATTGTAGATTGTAAGCTACAAGTATTCAAGCAGCTGACAGCACTCGGGAGTTAGCACGGATGCACGTACAGGCGTTCAAGGATCCAAATGAACAACAGTCCAACGAAAAAATAGGAACAGCATCCAATCCAGGTGAAGTATAACAAGTCTTTATTCAGTATTTTATGGTGGCTGAATAAAGACTTGTTATACTTCACCTGGATTGGATGCTGTTCCTATTTTTTCGTTGTAGATTGTAAGCTGTCACGAGCAGGGGCGACTTATTTTGCTTTAATTATTGTATTGTTAACGTTGTTACTTATGACTTGTGTTCTGAAACTGCTAAACTGTAAAGCGCTGCGGAATATGATGGCGCTATATAAATAAATATTATTATTATTATTATTCCTCTGAGCTGCTCCCACCACCTTCCTGTTCCTCACGCCATGTTGGTCTTGGACCTCATCATCTCCACTACCCTCTTCCAACACCTGCTGCTGTTGGGTGGTCTGGCCAGCACCATGCTCAACAGAAACTGGCACCTGAGTCTCATCATCATCAGATGCGTTCTGCGGTGTGCTGACCATCGGCACTGTCTCACCTGCCTCTTCAGATTCAGAGAGACACAGCTGTTGTGCATCACTGCATACTCCCTCTTCTTCACATTCCAGAATGCTGCTTGGCTGGGCCCCTGTTTGCAAGCCAACAGATTCTGAGAACAGAAGCTGACACTCAGCTGGCTCCTGTACAGAACTCTCTGACTGCCTGGGCAATTTGGCAGGCGGTGAAGAGACAGATGGTTGCTCAACAGTGCTGTGGTCCTGAGAGGAGGTGGAAGCAATTGAAGTCGATGCATTGGCTGCCATCCAACCAACAACGGCTTCAATTTGTTCTTCCCGCAGCAGGGCCGTACGCCGACCTCCTACAAAAGTGCGCATAAAGGAACGCTCACGGGGAAAACTGGTGGATGCTGTGTCACTGGGGGCGGCAGCAGCCACAGAATCCACACGTCCTCTCCCTGCTAAAACTCCACGGCCACGACCACATGCCTTACTCCCTGCCTTCTTCATCTTGGTAGATTGATAAAGAAAGTCTGAAAAGTTATAAGGCCTAAGTGTGGTTATTCCGCAGAGACTGCAGTGAACACTGCACACAACTGTTCACTAGGTGTGAAAGGCCCCTTTGTGTACTTCTATAGTGTTTGCAACCAATGTATTGCCTGGAAGTGCTGTTAGCACAGTCAACAATTGCTCCTGTGTTACTGGGGTTCAGTAATGTCAGCTGTTCCCCTGCTGTGTGTACGGCAAAAAGTCCTGCTGCCTCCACCCTGTTCTCATCCGTCGGCTCCAACACCGCCAGTTGTTGCTCGGAAGTACTTGGCACGGGTACTGACTCCTGCCCTGCCTGGTTACAGCACGACAGCTGTTTCCTGGCAGTGTCAACGTCAATTAGCCTCCAATAAGTTGTCCTGTCGTGTTGCATTCTGGTTAGCCGACTATATGGTGCCTGCAGTTTAGGTCATTCCTATGTGTGCTGTGGGATATGTAAATAAAGGCTGTTTCCGTTGTGACAACAGGACAAGCACCCACTGTAGGACTGTGTGATTCGGTAACTGCGGACGGCTTGCGGACTGTCAACTTACATTTTCATGGGTGCCTTCTGCTACCCGTCGGGTTCCAGTACCGTCAACTGGTTCTCCGCAGTGCCTTTGGCCTAGGTGCCTCCATCTCGGTATCCGAGTTCCAGCAACGTCTGCTGGTCCTTGGTAGTGCTTTGGAGCACAGGTACCTCCTGCTTAGTAACTGTGTCCCAGTAACGTCAGCTGGTCCTCGGTTGTGCCATTGGCTCTTTTCCTTCTGCTGCCCCTCCGGGTTCCAGCACAGTCAGCTGTTCCTCATTACTTGCATTGGCTCTTGTACCTTCTGCTACCCGTCCGGGTTCCAGTACCGTCAACTGGTTCTCCGCAGTGCCTTTGGCCTAGGTGCCTCCATCTCGGTATCCGAGTTCCAGCAACGTCTGCTGGTCCTTGGTAGTGCTTTGGAGCACAGGTACCTCCTGCTTAGTAACCGTGTCCCAGTAACGTCAGCTGGTCCTCGGTTGTGCCATTGGCTCTTTTCCTTCTGCTGCCCCTCCGGGTTCCAGCACAGTCAGCTGGTCCTCGTTACTTCCATTGTCTCTTGTACCATCTGATACCCGTCCGGGTTCCAGTAACGTCAGCTGGTTCTCGGAAGTTAGTCAGCCTTCTTGTACCTTCAGCTACATTTACAAATTGAATATTTTTTAAATGTTTTGTTGGGTAATCACTATGGATCTCCAACAATGAAGAAGACGACCCTGATGACCACCCCGAAGAAGATGACGACCACAAGGACGACGAGCATGAAGCCAACCAGCCTGAACACCATCACAAAGAAGAAATAAAAGATTACCCAGAAGAAGATCACCAACAGGACAAAGAAGGTTAAGACAAACTACAAGATACAGAACAAGAGACAGAAGAACAATAAGCAGAAGATGAAAAAGCATAAGAACATGAAGTATAAGACCAAAATGAAGAGCAAAATATATGCTCTAAATTATAAGCAGAAGAAGACTAAGCAGTGTATGGGGGTGAGTCCGTTCCTCCTCGTGGTGCCCCTGGAAAATGCCTGCTGCTGCAGGCTAAACTGAACACGGACAAATACTGTTGTAATTTAAATCTTTTGTGACAGCAAGAACGCAAGGATGAAAAATTCATACTTTTACAGATTACAAGTGCAGGAATCTCTGTCACAAGTAAGAATATGATGAAGATGAAGTAGAATATGAAGAAGAATAATAGTTTAATAAGAACAATATGAGTAATGTTAACAAAAAGATGAATAGCAATAAGTTTAAGAAGAAGATAAAGAAGGTGAAGATGAAGAATAATTTGATGAAAAAGATGATGCTGCTGAAGATCATGAAGGAGAAAGTGTGGCAAAAGTTAAAAAGGTGAAGAGCATGGAAGTTGTGAAACATACATATTTGCCAAAATAGAAAAAGGTTAACAACATTGTCAATTTGTTAGTCAATGCGAACATCTTTAAAAAAAAAATATTAATGCTATTCCATTTGATTGGGTTAAATATCTATGCCTTTAATGTCTCCTCAACCTCCCCCAATACATTCTACATTATTCTTTGTTGTTTTCCTTCATGTACAATTAACCAACAAGGCAAGAATGGGCTTTTTTTAATTCCGATATTTTTTTCCCATAGACTTACATTGGATTTCCGGTATCGGTATCGGGTATCGCCGATATTTCTTGTGTATCGGCGATACCATTCCGATCCGATACTTTTGGATATCGGAAAGTATCGCTTAACTCTACTCATTACCCAAAACAAGCATGCGAGTATTAGGAATTGGTCGGTTCGAGCAATGAGCACCCGAGCATTTTAGTGCTCGCTAATATCTAGTGGCCACCGATCAGTTATTTACTGCCAGATTGTCATTGCATTGTCTTACCTGCTTTGGACATTCCTGTAGGGTTTAAATTGGCTGGACTAATGGTACAAATAATGGGGCATACTGGAAAACTACATTACAAGCTATAGACAAAGGTCTCGGCATTCTCTGATCTGCTATTGCACTAGTTTGGCTCAAATTCATTGTTTGAAATACTCCCTGGCTGTTTTGGAACTGGTCATCTAAACTTCAGAATTATGGATTATGGGACTTCTTTTATTTTGAATTACTTCTTTGATATATTATATATGTTTTTTTGTGACCAAGTTTCTCCCTTTTCTTACTGCTATTATCTGTATTTCTTTTTTGTATTACGTCCATGTATGCTATTGTGGTTTATAATTGTCCAATAGATTAGCATTTTTTGACTTTTAGATTATTATCCCTGAATTAGAGCAAAGAATGAACTGTATTTGTAGTTTGGTAAACAGGGGTTTTAGTGATTATTTATAAAATTATGTTTTATATCATCATCCTAGTTGATCATGTTTAGCGTGCTGTTTAAGAACTGGATTTTTGTTTAGTGACAAATTTCCCGGGTCTAGTATTCATACTCTCTAAAATAACAAGGGGGAGGGGAATAAACCTTTAGGCAGACTGTGCTGTTTAAATGTCCACCAATGGGTTTTATTTGAATATAGGCCCCTTCTTCTCTGTATACTCTGACTTTAAATATATTGCAGTCATCATAGTATATAGCATTGTGTACTTACAATTACGCATTTTGATCATTCTTCTCTTTTCCATTAGGTATATGACATCACATGATTAAAAATTGACTAGCTGAAGCCTTCTTAGCTCTATGTAGAAACAGGAAGTCTCTTTTCACCACATGAGTCATCATTATAACTACAATTCTATTAAATTCTACCCAGAGAATAAATTAACT
The DNA here is from genome assembly GCA_033576555.1 of Oophaga sylvatica. NCBI lineage: Eukaryota > Metazoa > Chordata > Amphibia > Anura > Dendrobatidae > Oophaga > Oophaga sylvatica. Next base: position 898,713,480 of record JARQOD010000001.1, read on the forward strand.
GGGTAGAAAGGCAAAATGAGCAATTGTATGTACACATGGCTATATAATATGATGATTGCAATATGTTAAGAGGATAAAAACTTTGATGTCTGATCTTTGGGATAACTTTTAGCAAGTTCTGTTATACAATATAAAAATGTTCTATGCAGCATACCCCAATTCCCCCCTATGTAAATCCTAGGGTTGAATAGTGATATGCTGCCATCTAATAAACCACTATGGTATATTATGTGATTACCAGGTTGTTAAAGCATTTTCTTTTTATCAAACACATCACTATGTATGATATATATTCTTTCGAGTTATTGAGTGCTAGACTAAGGATATTAGACTTGGTTTTTCTTTTTTTCCATACTGCTCAAATAAGTGTCTGTGGTCCTTATCTTAAGTCAAGCATTTTCCATTCCCACAAATCAAATTAAATTGTATTTATTATAAAAACATCCTATTCATTTAAACGGTACATTTATCGTACAGGACAGATACTATTATTGTTATCATTGGATAGCAAAATTAGTGATACACTATATTACTAAACATATTTTATTTGTCCATAGTAAGAAAATAAAATGAAAAAAAAAACAAAAACAAAAAATAACAAAACTAATCAATAGTATTTTGACATGGGTGTTAAAGGGAACCTATCATTAGTTTTGGCCGATATGACATACAGCATTCTATAATGCTGTATATAAGCCCCAAATCAGACCTGTAAGAGAAGAAAAATAACTTTTACTATACTCACCTGCGGGGTGGTCCGGTCCGAGAGGTGTCGCTAGTCTTGGTCCGGCGCCTCCCATCTTCTTACGATCGCCATCCTCCTTCTTGGTTCGTGTGAATGACGCGTCCCTGCATCATCCACACAGTCTGCTCGGCTTCGCACTCCTGCGCAGGTGTACTTATATGCCCTGTTGAAGATTTGTAATTTTTGATGTGAATCTTAGGTTAATCCGTAGAAATAAAGAAAAATCTGAAGCAATTACAGTTTGTTATAGATTTTGACTTCCCAGTTGAAATTAATGGGGAAAATCGGTGTTAATTATTCCGTAACATAAATTAATATTTTGTATTTTTCTGCATGAAAATGACCATAGTGTGTAGGTGTGAATTGCTTTAATTTGTTAATATAAAGGGGTATTACCATTTCCAAGATCCTATCCCAATAGTAGTAGGTGTAATAATAATAATAATATTAGCAAATGCCTCTAATTAGAAATGTAGCATAGTTTTTCTGATTTGCTGTGTGTCTTTCCTCATGTGCAGGCATTGCAAAACCTTAGGTATTCATGGTTACGACCACTAGCAACTAGCTAACTAACTGTCACTATATCAGTGGTCATAACCATGGATGGCTAAGGTCCTGCAATACTTGCACATGAGGGAAGAGACATAACGAATCAGAAAATCTGTACTACATTTCTAATTGGAGGTATTTGCTAATATTATTATTACACCTTCTACATATTGGGATAGGATCTTGTAGATGGGAATACCCCTTTACTACCTGTTTGTATACTGTCTCTGATTTTCCAACCAAAAACCTATGTGGGAAAACAACATCAATTCTCACATGTGTGAAGTTACCCCAGAAGAGGAATCTTATACAGCAGATGGCCACATTTAAGTTACAGAACCACGCCATGGGATCATATTGTATGTAAATGGCCACCCTCAACACACCTCAACACCATGGTATTACTGTGCTCAATTGGCCTGCCAACTCTCCTGACCTGAACCCCATAGAGAATCTGTGGGATATTGTGAAGAGAAAGTTGAGAGACACAAGACCCAACCCTCTGGATGAGCTTAAGGCCGCTATCAGCAGTGTCACAGGCTGATTGCCTCCATGCCACGCCGCATTGAAGCAGTCATTTCTGCAAAAGGATTCCCGACCAAGTATTGAGTGCATAACTGAACTTTATTATTTGATGTTTTTTTTGTTTGTTTTTAAAAAACACTTTTATTTTATTGGATGGTTGAAATATGTTAATTTTTTGAGACAGGTTTTTTGGGTTATCAGGAGTTGTATGCCAAAATCATCAGTATTAAAACAATAAAAGACCTGACAAATTTCAGTTGGTGTGTAATGAATCTAAAATATATGAAAGTTTAATTGTAATCATTACATTATGGAAAATAATGAAATTTAGCACTATATGCTAATTTTTTGAGAAGGACCTGTATACCCCGGGTATACTCTGGCCTAGGCCAAAGTATACCCAGGGGTATATTCTGGCCTAGGCCATATTATACCCCTCCAGGCCAGAATATACCCCACTGGGGTGTAAAATAGCCTGTACCAGACTATGCCCATGGTTAAAGTGGCCTAGGCCAGAGTGTACCCCAGGTATATTCTGGCCTAGGCCAAAGTATAACCCAGGTATATTCTAGCCTAGGCTAAACTATACCCCTCCAAGCCCGAATATTGGAGTGTTTTCCTGCTGTAGTTGTTCTACAGAATGACTACAAAGGTAGAAAGTAGGACTACACTTACAGTATGTGTTGGAGGAGTAGATGGCGCTGTTCCATCAGTGCATAGTTAATGTTATGTTGTATTGTAATTTGCTATGTATGTTTCTCTTGCTCTCTATCATATGCACTCATTTCTCCAGTGTGAGTTCCTCTTCTATCCTGATAAGATATGTAAGATATGTAAAGTGAGTTTGCAACACCCCCAACACCAAAATAAGGTGTATACTCTGGCCTAGGCCACTTTAATCCTGGGCATAGTCTGGCCCAGGCTATTTTACACCCCCGGGGGGTATATTCTGACCTGGTGGGGTATAATGTGGCCTATAACTCTGGCCTAGGCCACTTTAACCCCAGGCATAGTCTGGGACAGGGTATATTCTGGCCTGTTACACCGGTACAGACTAATAGCGGGCTCGAATGGTGAGCTGGCTGTTAGTCAGTGCCGTGGGTGTGGTCACAGCTCACTATGTACTGTAAAGGTGACTAAACCCCCATGGTTCACCCCTATGACTGAAAGCCTGAGACTGCTTTGAGAAATAAGGTTCATTTTCTCCCAGAAGCGGGGCTCGCAGTGCAGGCACGGGGCTAATTTAGAATACTATTAACCTACAGTTTAACCCCATAGCTGCATGGTATTAGTATTTTTTTACAGGACAGGTTCCCTTTAAGTTTGCTTTATTCAATTAGTTGATTTCACCATGATTAGTTGATGCCTTTGTACCTAGTGTTGATTCATAGTCTAAAGGGTATGCCACACTAAACAATATCGCTAACGGGATCGCTAAAAAACGTCACTATTTAGCGATCCCATTAGCGATATTGTTCAGTGCGGCAGCTTCCAGCGACGAGCTTCCTGCTGTGATCTCGCTCGTCGCTGGAATCGTTCCGGACCCTATTTCATCGCTGGCGCTCCCGCTGGGTAAGTATCTAATCGCTGTGTGGCACCTTTTCTTAGCGATTTAGCGGTACTTTTGTACCGCTAAAGTCGTTAAGAAGATCGCTAACGGCGATAGCGTCGTTAACTATATCGCTAAATGTGGCCGCATTTAGCGATATAGAAACAATCCCGCTAGCGATCTCATTAGTATGCAACGCTAACGAGATCGCTAGCGGGATAGCTTAGTGTGGCAGTACCTTAAAGCTGCACCTCAACAATTGCCGCAACGGAAGTCAGATTGTTCACCAATTGTTTTTTTTTTGAGCACTCATTGGCATTGTAAGTGTAAGTAACACACAACTGCAACACGTCTTTATCTATTAGGTTATGTGAACATGGTATCTTGTAGACCCGACATTCCTACATAGTTTTGAAGCAGAAGGAAAACTCAGCCAGTGGGTTTTTTAATTGTCTTTTTTTGTCCTTTTTGTGGCAGCTTTGCTGATGGCGTCTTTTATTTTTTTCAACATTTTATATATAAAATAGTATTTGCTCCCAAGAAAAAGTTAACTGAAAAATAGTCAGGTCACCTCTTTTAGATTCTGCACGACTTTTGATGCCTGAAGCAGTTAAAAGAAGTTAAAAGAGATGGAATGGAAGTCATTTTGACATTGCTGTGCATATGTTCATTATTTTTAACTTTTTTTTAAGCGCTTTTTCAGGTGGGTTCCTGGCAGAATTTATCTGAAATAGACGCCATGTGTACATACTTCTATAATGTATTTAAATTATATGATTTGTGAAAAATGACTCCAAACTTACTCAAAACAACTGTTATTTTTCAACCAAGAAGTTTTTTATCAGCTGCATTACAAAATGTAAAAAGAAAACCACTGTTTATAATGAAAAGTAACTCTTCTTTTTGCAACATACAAGGACATTCTCATTTGAGGAAAGCATGTGGATCCTTATTTGTGCAGCCATCCGTAGGGACAGGAAGGTGAGGAGAGGTCTACCTGAAGTGCCATTCTCCTCATAAGCATCTTTTTTGAATCCTTTAAAACATTCTCAGTCATTTCGATAATTCAATTCTGTCTGCCCTTGCATCACTTTGCATGCCGGTTTACTGTCACCCATGGCTACCACACGGAATAATTCTTCCCTTCTATGCCGATACACCATTAACGAGAGCGAATCTTTGTCTGGGCTCTCTTTTTTTTTCCCCCTGCAATATATCACTTGCCATGTATAGTGGCTTACTCTAGACAAACGTGCTGTGTTCCTCTTTCTTTTGCTTCTATTTTTTTTCTTCTTCTAAAATGGACCGCACCATTACATTAGAACATGAAAAGGAGATAGTAAAAATGTTTCTTGCCGCTGTGAGAGAAACAGCCCTGAAAATAATGCCTCTTTGTAGATTGACATTGAACAGAAGCTGATTTACATCTGCGGCTGATCTTTCATGAATTGGATAAAAGGGAGGCAAACTCCAACCATACCAAGCAGCTCCTTATGTTGATGAATCCTTTGGCACATGTTAATTAATAGTCTATTGTGTCTGGCAGACTTGCAAAAAGGGATTCCACACGGTTTGATCTTTTAAAACACAGACAGAAATCTCAGCGCTTATGCCCAGACTTGTTCTTTCATATTATCCCTAACCTAGTTTTCAAACAACCCTAACTATACTAGACATACAACTAGGAGATGCTATTAGATTTCTACGAGACCATCAAAGGATTCCAAATTGTTAAACCATAAGTACCATTAACCATTTTTTGATACAATTGCTGAAAAATAACCTTTGTTTAATAAGACTTTTCCCAGAATTTACAGCTGAGGGACATGAAGACAGCTTAAATTTGATGTAAATTGGACAATTTTTACCAATTTTATTTTTGGGAATTTTTACTCCTGTTGTTCTGCTTTAGAGAATCAATAAGCTGCAATCAATTGACAAGACAATAAAGGCAATACAGACAAACCACAGCCTTGCAATTTGATGAATCCTCTCTCTTATGAGAAATATGAGTGGGTTTTTGAGAGAAAAGTATAATGGCTTTTAGGCAAATAAATTACTAAATTGTGATATAGACTTTCACAGCAAATGGCACCCGGGACCCCAGGGTCACAGTCCACACCATTGTTTTCTATGGAGATAACTTTTTTTGTATGTTGTCTGTAATTTGGGATGGTCAACAGTGCTACAGCCTGAGCCATCCTTCTATCACCTAATTGTGGTTACAATACATGGATACTTTTTAATATGGTTTTGAAATGTTGACATTAAATTAAATGGAAGCAGATTTGACCTTGCAGCTGAATAATGAGAGGTTTAGGTAATGGGCTCAGAAGTAAAGTTGTAAGGTGGACAGAGGTAGCAGTGGAATACGAAAACAGGTGCTTGAGTGCAACTAAAATCCCCTTTGTAACGTAAGCACTACCAGTACCTTTCATGGCATGTGGTTTCTGAGGTGTTCTGTTAAAGATTTTGCAATGTACCTAGAATCACTGTAAGAATATTTTGAGTGACCATGTCTGCAACACTTTATGACTTTTGCTCGTCAAGCAAGTTTACATTCTAGAAAAGTTGGACAAATCAGCATTCAGATGTTATGTATCCATCTTCTCAAAATATGAGTGGCGTTCATTAAAGATTTCCCCTAACCCACTTCTATTTATCACAGGACACTGAAACTGCACATGTGTAATGAGATAAGTCTCCATAGGTTACGTGTCAATTTGCAACTCAGATACTAATAACGGTCTTGATTTTACAGGTGCTGATGTGGTGTGATAATGGACCCAGTGGAATACAGAGCAGTCATCAAGTTCCTTTACTTGAAAGGCCGCACACCAAAGGAGACATTCAATGAGATGAAAGAGGATTATGGTGATGATTCCCTGTCATATGATGTAGTCAAGAACTGGAATTGTCAATTTATATGTGGTCAGACTTAGGTGCAAACAGCCCCAATTCCAGGATAACCCCACTCTGTTATTGATGAACACACCATCCAGCAAGTGGAGGCTGCCATTTTGGAAAATCGCCACATAATCATTTGCCACCTAGCTCAAAATGTCAAGATTAGTGTGGGGTTCATGGAAAAAAATCATCCAAGACCATCTTCACATGCATAAGGTATCCGCTCGCTGGTGTCCCTGGATGCTCACACCTTTCCAGAGGCAGGAACGAATCAAATGCTCTCAAGCTCTATTGACAATGTGCCATGGAAATCAGGAGGACTTTTTCAACAGACTCAACACACAGGATGAAAGATGGGTCCACCACTATGATTCTGAGACTAATCTCCAGTCGATGCAATGGAAGCATCATGACTTACCACCTCCAAAGAAGGCACGTGCGCAACCCTCAGCAAGCAAGGTCATGCTCACAGTATTTTGGGATCAGCACAGAGTAGTATTGATGGATTTCCTAGCAAAGGGTACAATGATCACTGGGGCATACTATACTTCACTGCCGCAGAAATTGCGGGAGGCCATCAAAACCAAGAGAAGTGGCATGCCATTGCTCACCAAAGGTGTTCGCCTTCTGCAAGACAATGCACCAGTTCACAGCTCACATGTTATCCAAATAGAAGCATGTTCCTGTAGCTTTGAAATTATACGTAGAAAAAAGTCCAGCTCACCGTAGAAGACATCCTTAGGTGTTTGGAGCACGGGGATCGCTGTGTCAAGGCGTGGAGCAATCAAAACATGAGAAATCCAGTTCAACGTACTAGTGAAAGAACTTCTTCTTTATTTACCAAAAAGTGCTCAGCAGAGGGTAAAACAACATCAGCGTTGACAGTTACATGATATGAGACATCGACACATTTCAGGTGGCTACGCACCCTTAATCATGATGTTCTCATCAGTTCTTTCACTAGTTTGTTGAGCTGTATTTCTCATGTTTTGCTTGAAATTCTACCACATCCCCCTTATTCACCTGACCTCGGACTATCGAACTTCCACTTCTTTCTAACAATGAAGTTATTTTTGAAGGGCAAGCATTTTCCAGATAATGGATTTCTGAAATCACAACATGGCTTTTGGAGCAACCTGTCGACTTCTACAAGTGAGGTGTTTACAGTTGCTTAAAGAGATGGGAGAAGTGTGTGTTCCTAGGTGGCACATATGTAGAAAAGGACTAATAACTGTGCCAAGTTTCATTGCTCTCAGTCCACAGGAAGTGGGTCAGGGTAAGTCTTTAATGAATGCCCTTCGTAGCTACCATGCACTGTGATGGCACAAACCACTCCACTTAGCAGGGCCCAAAGGAAGGGCATCCTGGACTCTCCCCCACTTTACATCTCTACAATAATCTTACCTTTAATTTAGAGGCCTCGGGGTTTGCTTTATTATGGATTAGCTGCTGGCCGTGGAGTAAGTTGTGGAAAGATTTATCCCGGATCATAACCACACAGGAGGGGATGCTGAAAAAACTAGATTCCTAAGCACAGCCAGGGGATAGCAGGGTCAAGTCTAGAGGTTCAGGAGACGTTTGGCAGAGTTAAAAGCAGACAGTATAGGAAAAAAATTTCAAAAAGGGAATCAAGGGTAGAGTAAACAACAATAGTAGAGGAAACAAGATATAAAGCTAGGCTAGAATAAAAAAGATCAAGTCACTGCCAGGAAAGCAAGTTATTATCACAATTACATATATATAAGGGCAATAAATCAGCATAAAATACATTAGCTGGCAAGTGTCAGCAGAACAGTAAAGATTTAAATACTGCATCCTGTGCCCCTATTGGCTGCCAAACTCACCCTGTCATTGGCCAAACAACTGATGTGCCGATATGTCCTTTATGTACAAGTTAATATAATTAATATTTAAGTTTGGATAGTCATGCAAACCACAGAGTAGGAAATAAGTCCACTGTTTCCTCAGCATTGTCACAAGCAGAATGTGCTAGGCAACCTGTAGGTGCTGCCCACTGGTGGACACTTTGGAGTCCAATAGCTCATCATAATGCATAATTTCACCGGCTTTGGAATTTGTTGTGGGCCCCTTACCTCTCTGCTGTACAGGTAGCACCAATGGTATGTATGTAAGGAGTAAGCGGGGACCCTCATTTGCCTCCTCTCTCCTTTGCACTGAGTCCATGCGGCACCCCAATGTTCTCACGTTTTTACACTGTTATGTCATGTTTGAATGTGCAATGTGTACTGTGTGATGTTCCCTTTATTCCATGTTATTGTATATCTTTGTATTGTATAAATTGTACTGTATTGAGTAGAATCATAAAATCGTTAGAGTTGGAAGGGACCTCCTGGGCCATCTGGTCCAACCCCCTGCTCAAAGCAGGATTCACTAAATCATCCCAGACAGATGTCTGTCCAGCCTCTGTTTTAAGACTTCTATTGAAGGAGAGCTCACCACCTCTCATGGCAGCCTGTTCCACTCATTGATTACCCTAACTGTGAAAAAGTTTTTTCTAATATCTAATCTGTGTCTCCTTCCATTCAGTTTCATCCCATTGCTTCTAGTCTTTCCTTGTGCAAATGAGAATAAAGATGATCCTTCTACAAAGTGACAGCCCTTGAGATATTTGTAGACAGCTATTAAGTCTCCTCTCAGTCATCTCTTTTGTAAGCTAAACATTCCCAAATCCTGCAACCTTTCCTCATAAGACATGGTTTGCAGACCGGTTACTATTCTGGTCGCTCTTATCTGAACTTGCTCCAGTTTGTTGATGTCTTTTTTAAAACTGGACACAGTATTCCAGATGAGGTCTGACCAAATGTGAGTAGAGGGCAATAATGACTTCACATGATCTAGACTGTATGCTTCTGTCAATACATCCCAGAATTGCATTTGCCTTTTTTGCTGCTGCATCACACTGTTGACTCATATTCAGTCTGTGATCTATTAGTATACCCAAGTCTTTTTCACATGTGCTGTTGCTTAGCCCTATTCCTCCCATTCTGTATATGCTTTTTTCATTTTTATTGCCCAGATGTAGTACTTTGCATTTTTCCCTGTTAAAAACCATTCTGTTAGTTGCTGCCCACTGCTCCAGTTTATTTATATCTTTTTGAATTCTCTCTCTCTTCTCTAGTATTAGCTATGCCTCCTAGCTTTGTGTCATGAGCAAATTTAATCAGTTTACCCTCAATTCCTTCATCTAAATCATTGATAAAGATGTTGAACAATACAGGGCCCAGGATAGAGCTCTGTGGTACCCCACTTGAGACATTCTTCCAACTGGATGTGCAGCCATTTACGACCACTCTTTGGGTCCGATCACTAAACCAGTTATGAATCCAACTAACAGTTGCCTTGTTCATTCCATACTTAGTCATTTTTTCAATAGGGATTGTGTGAGATACTTTGTCAAATGCTTTGCTGAAGTCAAGATATACTATATCTACATATTGAGTATATTGAGATTAGAGAAAGAAGGAGTTAATCGGGGAGCTGGACTAACAGCCTAAGAAAAGCAGGAAGTTCCTGCTTCAGCAGCAGTGCCCAGGCAGGGTTGCCCAGGGCAGGATGCTCTGCTTGGTCAGGAGTATGATGGGATACTCCTGGATGGGAGAAAGTGGTGCCAAGGACTGCCGGGCAATGGAAAAGGTCACTGGAGCGATGTGAGTGCCCACCAAAGGACTGTTGGTTCCCAGGGACCGGACAGGAGCTGACAATGCTGCATATCTGGATAGAGAAAGTGCAGGAAGTGTTATCTCCTTTATCTCATCATTATTAAAAGTTTGCCACTGTTGGAACTGAAGTGTGAAATGTGGTACATCCAGAGGACGCCATTCCAGTATGGAGAACAACTGTGTATCAGAGGTAACTTACTGTGCCACAAGGTTGGGACTTTATCCGTCTTTTTATGTGCAAGGTGCCGGGGTGCTTACTAACTGTGTTCTAGTAAACTCAGTCATGACTACCACCCTGCGCCCCCTTGTTACATGTACACCCTGGTGCAGCTAATAGTAATGGAGTGGTGGTATTGGTAGTGGAAAACGGTGGTTGAAGAATGAGGAAAAGTAATCTTTTTATCCAAGAAAAAAATAAAATATAAAAAAGATCTCTCATAGGTTGGTATATAAAAATATTTAGAGTTGAGAGTCCTCAGTGGTTGATACCTTTTAATGGCTAACTGAAAAGATGGTAACAAATTGCAAGCTTTCGAGACTACTCAGGTCTCTTCATCAGGCAAAGACTAATACAAAATCTGAAGAATCACATATTTATACACAAAACAGCACAGAAAAAATGCAATAGGTAAGACAAGTGACGTGAAGCAGAATAGTCATTATGGCAGAGGGATGAAAATATTGGAAGAGTTCATAGATAAGGAGTGTGAAAGTTTTATTGCCCTCTGATTGGGGTCTGGTAATGTTTTGTGATGTTTTCACAGGGTATTTGGAGTAAATTCCTTAATTGATGTAAAAAAATATTTAGACTTGAGAGTCCTCAGTGGTTGATACCTTTTAATGGCTAACTGAAAAGATGGTAACAAATTGCAAGCTTTAGAGACTACTCAGGTCTCTTCATCATTATCTACTGGCTAACACGGTACGAAGATATACATCTTTCCTATATCTTAATTGATGTAGAAAGTCTAATCTAATATTCCAGATGGTGTAAGACAAGAGTTTTCTATTCCAGTAATTGCCTCTCAGTACAAGTATTTTCATATCTAACATGCTATGATCAGGGGAGCAAAAATGTTTTGCCACAGGTAGATCCATTCTTTTTTCTCTTATTGTGTGGCGATGAGAATTCATCCTTGTTCTAAGTTTTTGCCCGGTCTCCCCCACATACAGACCCCCAGTTGGACATTTAGTACATATAATTAGGTACACCACATTAGATGTGATACAGCTGAAAGTACCTGGTATCTTGTAGTCCCGATGGGAGTTGGGGATCTTTATCTTGTCCGTGGTCATTATAAATGGGCAGGTTTTGCATTTCTTCTGGTTGCAAGGAGAGGTTCCTGCAGCTGTTGGGGAGGACAGGGAACTTCTGACAATGATATAGGTTGGTATAAGAATAAGCCTCCCTGTAATAACACTTGGCTGCCATACTGCAGAGACTGGAAGCAATATGACGGACACAGTTCTTATGGCAGGCCTGCAACTTTACTTTTTCACTCAGTAAAGAAATAAAGTATTTAAAACTAACAAAGCCCGATTTATGCAGGATATCAGAGGTAATGTCGACCCTTTACAGATCTATGGGCGATGTTATATGGTTCCGCACAACTCAGAAATTGTATGGAATCATAATACAGCTATGTGCACATTTTCAAATAGTTTTTCTTTCTTCTATATCATCATCCTGTCTTTCATACTGTATGTGCATAAAGCAATAGACTTCAAAAACAGATCCCCAATTGAAGAAAACAATGGTTTCATTCATGCATACAGAAATGCATACATACACAAATGCCATCATTACACTCCATTATGTTACATCTGGCCATCTGACGTGTGAAATCGTTGTGTTTGATCCTAATATACTTCTTTGTTGGGTTTCTCTCATGATTTAAGGGTGTACTGTCTCTTTCTTTCAAGCTTCTCTTATAATATTCCTTTTTCAACATTTTTTTGTCATTAAAATGTTACAATCTGGGCTTGCATTGCATTATTACAGTTATATTGTGTAATGTGCATTCTCACTAAGGATCATGAAAATAAAGAGTATATTACAAAAATTACCGTAAGTAAAGATTTTGGCAACAACAGAAATTTTAAAGCAGGTGCTAGATCAGTGGCTGAGCAGTTCTTGTAGATTTATATATGTATGATTGTACATACAGCTACTCTACAGATTTCCTCCAGATCAGGTTGCAACACCTTTCTAACTATTAAAGGTTTTCTTCACATCTTGTAATAGGATGGCATAATTGCTATAGTAATGTCAATTATTGCTTTATGATTGAACCCCTACTGCTACTTACAATGAAGGGAATGCAGCTCTGGGTCCCTACACAGACACAGGAAAAAACGTAGCTCTCCAATTTACTTAATCCTTTTGTGCCAGAGCCTGTTTCCACCTTCGTGACAAGTCCAATTTTTTCAATTCTGAACAGTGTGATTTTATGAGGTAATAACTCTGAAATGCTTCAACAGATCCCAGTGATTCTGAGAATATTTTTTCATTGTATATTGTATTTCATGACAGTGATATAATTTGTTCTATGTAACTTGCATTTATTTCTAAAAACATGAAATTTGGTGAAAATGTTGAAAATTTCGCAATTTTCAAACTTTAAATTTTTATGCCCTAAAACCAGAGAGTTGTGTCACACAAAATAGTTCAAAAGTAACATTTACCACATGTCTAGTTTACATCAGCACAAGTTTTGAAACATATTTTTTTTTGTTACGATGTTACAAGGGTTAAAGTTGATCAGCAATTTCTCATTTTTCCATAAAATTTGCAAAACCATTTTTTTACGGACCAAATCACATTTGAAGTGATTTTGAGGGGCCTATAAGACAGAAAATACGCAAAAGTGACACCATTCTAAAAACTGCACCCCTCAAGGTGCTCAAAACCACATTCAATAAGTTTATTAACCCTTCAGGTGCCTCAATGGAATTCATGGAATGTGTAAGGAAAAAAATTAACATAACTTTTTCCTACAAAATGTTAGTTTAGCCCCAAATTTTTCATTTTTAAAAGTGTAACAGGAGAAAATGCACCATATCTTTTTTTTTACAATCTCTCTTGAGTACACCAATACCTCATATGTGGTGGAAAACTACTGTTTGGGTGGATGGTAGAGCTCAGAAGGGGAGGAGCACCATTTGAGTTTTGGAATGCGAAATTATCTGGAACCGATATCAAACACCATGTCTCATTTTGAGGGCCCTTGATGTGCCTAAAACAATTGAAACCCCCACAAATTACCCTATTTTGGAAAATAGACCCCTCAAGGAATTTATCTAGATGTGTGGTGAGCACCTTGAACCCTCAGTGGCTTCACAGAAATTTATAATGTTGAGCCGTGAAAATAAACACATTTTTCCCACAACAATGTTGTTTTAGACCCAATTTTTTTTTTCATAAGAATAAAAGGAGAAAGTGGATGACAAAATTTGCTTTTCAATTTTTCCTAAACACAGCTTTACTCCATATTTGTTGGAAACCGACTGCTTGGGCGAACGGCAGGGCTCAGATAGGAAGTGGCACTATTTTGGCTGGAAAAGGTTGTGGACACCATGTCACATTTGAAAAGCCCCTGACATGCCAAAACAGCCGAATCCCCCATAAGTGACCTACATTTGTAAACTACACCTCTCAAGGATTTCTTCTAGGGGAGTAGCGAGTATTTTTAACCATTAGATGATTCACAACCTTGTATTACATTAGGCTGAGTTAATACAATATTACTATTTTTTCCACTAAAATGTTGCTTTGACCCCAAGTTTGCAGTTTTCAAAAGGGGTAATAGGGGAAAACGAACACCACAATTTGTTACACAATTTCTCCTGAGTACAAAAATATTCTATAAGTGGTCGAAAACTGCTTTTGAGGAGCAATGCAAAGCTCAGAAGGGAAGGAGCGCCATTCTGCAGTGCAGATTTTGCTGCACTGGTTTGAGGGTGCCATGTCACATTGGCAGAGCTCTTGGTGTTCCAGAACAGCATAAACCCCAATAAGTGACCCAATTTTACAAACTGCATCTCTCAATGAATTCATCTAGGGGTGCAGTGATCATATGTGTGTCACAGAATTTTAGATCATTTGGCAGTGAAGAAAAAATAATTTCGGTACATTTTCACAAAAAAAAATTGTTTTAGCCCCAGATTTTACATTTTCACACGGGAAATGGGTAAAAATGGTGCCAAAATGTGTCACACAATTTCTGCTGAACATGGCAAAACCCCATATGTGGATGTACAGTACTGTTTAGCCACACAGACTCAGGAAGTAAGGAGTGCTATTTGACTCTTGTATAACAAATTATTCTAGAATAGTTTGCAGACTCCATTTACAGAGCACCTAAGTGCCAGAAGAGCAGAATCCCCCTTCAAGTGACCCCATTTTGGAAATTAAACCCCTCTGGAAAATTATATACAGGTGTAGTGATGATTTTGAATCTGTGGGTGTTTTCCAGAAACAAGCAGTAGTGGATGTTTCCTGGGTGAAAATTGCAAACTCCTGTTGTAGTGACCAGTACATTGCAATGACCAGTACATTATGCCAAGTTCATGCTTCTGGAGACACACACCCATAAATTAGGTGGGCTCTCTTCTCTAAAGAAATTCCAAACATCTGGTTTAGGCATACTGTGGGCTCAGAAGGGAGGGGGGATTTGGATTTGGGAGCGCAGAATTCACTGGATTTCTTTTCGGGGAAGAGGAGCCATAATGTTTTTAGAGAGCCTTTGTACTACCAGTAACGTGGAAGCCAACTATATTTCCGTTAACAGATGATCGTCCTTCTACAAAGAATGGTTGAAGAGAAAAAAAAATAAAGTTTTGGAATGGCGAAGTCATTGTGCTGACTTTAATCCTGTAAGAATGTTCTGGAAGGACCTGAAGCGAGTAGTTCATTGGAGAAATCCCTGCAACATAACAGAGTTGAAGCTGTTTTAATGGGAGAATTGACAAAATTCCTACAAGCCAATGTGCAGGAATAATCAAAAATTACAAGAAACATTGAGATGCAGTTATTGCTGCACAAACGAGTCACAGCAGATACTGAATACAAAGGTTCACATACTTTTGCCACTGACAGACGTGATATTTGATCATTTTCCTTATTTATAAAATTATAATGTCTAATAGTTTTGACTCACTTGTATGACTTGGTTCTCTTTATCTAATTTTAGGACTTGCGTAAAAATCTGATGAAGTTTTAAGTCAAATTTATTCAGAAATATGGAAAATTCTGAAGGGTCCACAAACAAACAATTTCAAAAATGACAGCGAGAGAGAGAGATGAAGTAAATATTGCAGCTTTCCAATTTTAAATAAAAAATATATAATTTATAGAATATCCGCTGAAAACACTTATCAATTATAAAAATAAATTGTATTCAGGTGTTACTTGTACAACAATCGTTTTAATTTGTATGCCCTCTTATGACTTTTAATAAGGTCCTATAGGGTTCAGTTAAGATTCTCATTCTTTGGACGGCAAGTATTCTTGCTGCGAAAAGTAAAGAAAAGCTATTTTTGGCTAATTTATCCACCAATAAAAAACTAGGAGAAGCAACCAAGCAGCTTTATTAAGGTATTATGGATATGGTGTTCCTGGGAACTGAGGACCACAAGTGACCTGGTTATTGTAAAATTAAAATCATATTTCCATCATATTTTCTCTAGCTTTAAAATGTTGTACTTTGTCGAAGCTCTAGTGAATGGCATTTCATGCCCTTCACGAGGGCTAAAGTGACATGAGCCTGGCCTAATACACATTTTAATAATCATAAAATCTATATCTAATGTCAATGACAGAATTCTACACTCTGCAGCATGTTAAGTTCATGTCCCATGTTCTTCCATCCTGATCTCTTGCGATGATTCCTCTTGAGTCACCTATGTCCCCATGGACATAAACCTCGCTTCAAGTTTGAGCGCTGTCTTCATTATAATGATCACTTATGTCAGTAGAACACCTTCTATGTTTCAATAAGAGAGAAGTGAGTGATGTTGAAAGCATTCAGCCTCAGCACAAATATAGTATGACCTACGGCACAACCTCTTTTCTGCTACGAAATGTTCAAAAAGTTGTTGTAGAATTCATGGTGACTATTTTAAGCTATAAGAACTAGTGGGAAAAAAAACGATTCCAATATTTCTATATATTCGGTGATTCATATGCTGAAATTTTTAAAGCCTTGTAAATAAATATAGCAGTACCGCAATTTAGGATGTGGCTGCATCTATGTATTTGCAGTCATCTTTTGCATTGCAGTCACTTCAAATTTGTCCC
Organism: Oophaga sylvatica; assembly: GCA_033576555.1. Taxonomy (NCBI): domain Eukaryota; kingdom Metazoa; phylum Chordata; class Amphibia; order Anura; family Dendrobatidae; genus Oophaga; species Oophaga sylvatica. Next base: position 898,729,733 of record JARQOD010000001.1, read on the forward strand.
CACTGTAAATGAGCAAACCAATTCAATGCAAATAGAATTTTTTGAATTCTATGAAATTTGCAGATCCCAGCCAAACAATATAAGATTAAATTTGAACAAATCACAAAAAATGCCTGCCACCATTTTACACATTACAGAAGATTGCATAAGCCACTGAAGGTTCACATAACCTCAGGTGTACCTCAATAATGCATTGCAGCTATCATATTACATGATATAGCGCAACCAATCAGGAGGGACCATGATTGTCAGTATAAAAGCCAAGGCAGGGAATGCAGTAGGCAATTGCATGCTGATTTAGGATAGAGAGAGGCTGACAAAGCTTCCAGCTCAGCAATAAAAGCAGGAAGAAGAATAGCTCTAAAACATTAGATGAATATTCCGAAAATAATTCTGTTGTACAACTGCAGCAGCAAAGAAGAGAATAGCAGTTTGCAAATAATACAGAGATTCTAGTGATAGTGGGAGTGAGAGATAGGAGAGATGCCAGCAGCAGTGACGATCTGTGATTGATCAGTGATATGGTGTAGCTGACATTTGTTGTGTTGCATTTGAATTACAATAAAACAATAGAATGAACCGACATCAACACAGTCTGCCTAATCATAAATGACTAAGGAGTAGAGATGATATGTTCAATCCACAGAATTTAGAATTAGCGTCATATTTTCTGAAATTATTATATTAAGATTCGGTTTGCAGTTCACAGAAAAAGAAAAACTTACACCACGCCATTTCCCACACTGCTGCAACATCAGAGAGGTGGCTAATGTTTTTTTGTGTGGTCATGCAGGCTTCCCAATTATGCGAAGCAGCTTTGACATCTAGTAAATTATTATACCTTTTGCAGTGTGGGTCAGTACCTGGGCCATCATAGATCAGTGGTTCCCAATGGAGCACAGTTTGCACGTCAGAATCATTTTCCATCTCCAGATTCAATGGTTAAGTCTCTCCCTTCTGTAGAATGTAAGCTCTTATGGTCGCTTACAAAAGCTGTTTTTTTTATTTGTTAGGTGAGACAAACTTTAAACATAAAGAGTATGTACTTTGCGGAGAAGGATTATCTAGCTCATGGCACAAAAAACCCTGCTCTGATTGTATTGAGAAGACAGTATGTGAGGAGCCCCTATAACTTCGCTGTGGAATGAAGATCAGTTATTAAGGCAGAAGTGAAAAACTCCAATTAAGTCCTCTGTACACTAAAAATGCAACAAAGATAGGAAAAGGAAAAAAATTAACAATTATGTCATTTGATTCCGAAGATTCAGAGAAGTCAGAGGGAGAATGTGTGTCCTCGGATTCATCTTTGTCCACAGACAAAGGGAAATGGAAGCGTCCGTGTTTCCTGGTGGAGGATACGGATCGGTTAGTCAAGGCAGTAACGTCCACCATGGGCATAAGAGATGCAAAGGCCCAGAAATCATTGCAAGACATCTTGCTCAAGGTCTGGAGCAGAAAAAAATTCTTATAAATGAGAAAATACAGACCCTTATTAAAATAGATTCAAAAGACCTCACAGGAAGGGTTCGCTGCCTTCATTATTGAAGAGGAAACATCCCTTTGAGGATACTGCTCTATGAGATGAAGCACCGAAAATAGATGTGGTGGTGGCCAAGTCATCTAAGAAATCTTCCTTGCCCTTCAAGGACATGGAGATGCTTTAAGATTCCTTGGACAAGAAGTCAGATAGTTACCTAAAAGGTTAAAAAGTTCCTGGGAATTTTCGGCAGTAGCACTAAAGCCGGCTATATCTGCAACCTCTACAGCTAGGTCCATGATAATCTGGCTAGATCAATTGGAGAGTCAACTGAAAAAATAAAGTCACAAAAGGGAACATATTGTCACAATCCCATTAATGCAAGGATCAGCGGCATTCCTAGTAGATTCTTCTGCAGATTTTGTAAGAATGGCAGCTAGGTTGGCAGTTCTCTCAAAAACAGCCCAAAGAGTCCTGTGGTTTAAATGCTGGCAGGGGATTTACCACAAAATCCAAACTGTGTTCTATCACATGTGAAGGGGAGTTTCTGTTTGGTCCAGTGCTTGATGACAAGACTGTGGATAGGAAGAAGCGACTTCCTAACTGGTCCACCCATTCGTACAAGAGATCCTTTCGAAAGAGGATATATGGTCGCAGGAGACCTTTGAGAGATCAAGAAGACTGGTATTTGGGGTACATCCTCAAAGAGTAAAAAGTCATTTTGCGACCCCATTCTCAATCTGGGGGGAAGGCTTACTCTTTTCCAACCTGCCTGGGCGAGAGTTTTGTCAAGCAGTGGATTCTCAATATAGTGGAGTCCGGTCTAAGACTAGAATTGCTGATTGTTCCCCCACAGATCTTTTATGGTAATAGCTACTCGGAGGCCTCAGGGGAACAGTTATCCCTAGAAACAGAAGTTTGGAAGTTGGTAAAAAAATCAGTCTTAATGGAGACTCCAGTACAGGAGGAAGGGGAAGATTTATATTCTCCATTTTTACATAAAGAAGCCAGGCACCTCTTTCAGGATCATCATCAACCTGGAAAAGCTAAACAAGTTCCTAAGAGCCCAGTCTTTCAAGATGGAATACATAAAATCAACTGTTTCCTGGCTGTTATATGGTCATTATAGATCTAAAGGACGCATACTTTCATGTCATTTTGGTGACCCTAACATCTGCTCTTACGGATAGTGACATTCACGCCTTGTCGGTTAGTGCTCCCTTATGCAGGTCTTGGACAGGGTTATTTTAAAATCAGACCCAGCTTACCTTCCTAAAGTTGCCACTAGATTTCTGTCACGCTGTCTAATGATATGTATACAATGTCAGTAAACTATTAATACAGGAACAACACTCTATACAACAACTAGTATAGCAACATCAGCATGTAAGTATAGAATAGATTTACCTGACACGATATCTGCTGAACTCAGGATTAATCTTGAGGACTTGATGAGCTGAAACAGGAAAGAGGTGGACCGGGATCTAACCTGACCCTAAACTGGGGTCCTAACTAATCCCTCACCTTGGAGGTACTGATAATGGTTCAGAGGTCCAAGTCTCCAACCTAACCCTGTCTCCTATCAGACCCTGAACCCTGTAATCAGTCCTAAGAAGGATCCTGACTACCACCAAAGGGATATGGGCTGATCTTAGCTAAATACACAGATTAGACATATAAGACAGACAGGATAACACTCGCTTGCATACACACTCAAACACCAAAGGAACATAAATGGTATGGGAAATAAACTCTAACCAAGTTGAGCTTAGAACAACTAAGGAGCTCACAACTAAAGTCTATACAGATTCATTCCTATCTGTGGTCTGCATGAAGGTTTCACTGGCAACTCCCCAAGCAGACAACCAGAAATTTAAAGGAGACCAATCAACAAATAATTAATTGCAGCTGGGAGAAACTGCACCCAGTCCCAGCACCGAGCACAGACAGAATTTACTCCCTAGCTGCCAAACACAAAGAAACAGCAGCTCAGCTGTGAGAAGTCAAAATGTGCAACCGCGACGATCTTCGTGGCAATGCACACATGACAGTACCCCCCCTTCTATGAGGGGCCTCCGGACCCTCAGGTCAAGGCCTGCCCGGGTGAGTTCTGTGGAAGGTCCGAACCAAACGATCTGCGTTAACATCAGACGCAGGGACCCACGTCCTCTCCTCTGGACCATACCCCTTCCAATGCACCAAGTACTGAAGGGACCGGCGATTCAGATGTGAGTCAATGATCTTTGATACTTGAAATTCCAAGTTACCATTGACCAACACAGGAGGAGAGGTAGAGGTGACGGTATGACTGGTGCCACATACCTTTTAAGTAATGACTTGTGGAACACATTATGAATTTTAAACTTAGAAGGGAGGTCCAGACGAAATGCCACAGGATTAATTATGGAACTGATCCTGTACGGCCCGATGAATCTGGGACCCAGTTTCCAGGAGGGCACTTTAAGTTTTATATTCCTGGTAGACAACCATACCAGATCGTTCACATTCAGATCTGGACCAGAAACTCTCCTCCTATCAGCCATACGTTTGTAACGGTTCCCCATCGCACTCAGATTATTCAATACACCTCTCCACACAGAAGCAAGTGACGACGAGAAACGCTCCTCCTCAGGAACCCCAGAAGGGCCCCCCCCATTGAAAGTACAAAACTGGGGATGAAAACCATATGCCCCAAAAAACGGGGACTTACCAGTGGACTCGCTCCGCCTGTTGTTAAGAGCGAACTCTGCCAGAGGCAAAAAAGAAGACCAGTCCTCTTGGTTCTCTGAGACAAAACACCGGAGATATGTCTCTAAGCTCTGATTCAGACGCTCTGTCTGACCATTGGTCTGCGGATGAAAAGCCGAGGAAAATGATAATTGCATCCCCCGACGTAAACAAAATGCCCTCCAAAATTTGGACACAAACTGAGACCCCCTATCTGACACCACATCAGAAGGCAACCCATGAAGTCTAACGATCTCCCTAATGAACACCTGCGCCAGAGTTTTAGCATTAGGGAGTGCAGGAAGAGCAACGAAATGTGCCATCTTACTGAACCTGTCAACAACCACCAGTATGACAGTATTCCCTGACGACGGAGGAAGGTCCGTAATGAAGTCCATAGATAAATGAGTCCATGGACGCTCCGGAAGTTTCAAGGGAAAAAGGGTCCCAGACGGACGGGTATGAGGAGTTTTAGAGCGAGCACACCCCCCACATGACGCGACAAAAGTTATAACATCTTTATTAGCATTAGGCCACCAAAATCGGCGAGAAAGGAGATCTAAAGTAGCCTTCCTCCTGGATGTCCTGCTAGAGCAGAATTATGATGTGCCTCAATAACCTTTTGTCTCAACAGATTTGGGACAAACAGTCTCCCTGGAGGTCCTGCAGGGGCGTCCCCCTGAGCCTCTAACACCTCCTCCTCAAGCTCAGAAAATACAGCCGACACTACCACCCCCTCCTGAAGGATAGGACTCGGGTCATCCGTTTTCCCGGCCCCTGGGAAACTGCGAGACAAGGCATCAGCCTTTACATTCTTAGACCCCGGGCGATAAGTGACGACAAAATTAAACCTGGTAAAAAACAACGACCATCGAGCTTGTCTGTAATTCAGACGCTTAGCGGATTCCAAATACAACAGGTTCTTGTGATCAGTAATAACGGTAACCGGGTGGACTGCCCCCTCCAAAAAGTGACGCCATTCTTCAAAAGCTAACTTAATGGCCAAAAGTTCCCTATTGCCGATATCATAATTCCTTTCGGCGGACGACAATTTCTTAGAAAAGAAAGCGCACGGATGCCATTTACCAGGGGACGGACCCTGGGACAATATAGCACCCACCCCTACGTCAGACGCATCCACCTCCACAATGAACGGCTGAGATGCATCTGGTTGGATGAGAACGGGTGCCGAAGCAAAACATTTCTTCAAAGAGGAAAAGGCTTGGCAAGCTTTGTCCGACCATTTAGAAAAATCCGTCCCTTTTCTTGTCATGTCAGTGAGAGGTTTGACGACAGATGAGAAATTACAAATAAATTTCCGGTAGTAGTTAGCAAACCCCAAAAAACGCTGCAGAGCCTTAAGATCCCCTGGCTGATCCCATTCAAGCACTGCTCTCACCTTTTCAGGGTCCATACGGAAACCGGAGGCTGACACCAAAAAACCCAAAAACTGAAGTTCCTGTACGGCAAATACACACTTCTCCAGTTTGGCGTATAATTTATTGTCTCGCAAGATCTGCAACACCTGTCTCACATGCTCCTGATGAGACACAAGATCTGGCGAGTAAATTAAAATGTCGTCCAAATATACAACCACAAACAGCCCCACAAGGTGACGAAAAATGTCATTAACAAAATGTTGGAATACTGCTGGTGCAGTAGTCAGACCAAAAGGCATGACTAGGTTCTCATAATGTCCCTCCGGGGTGTTAAACGCCGTTTTCCACTCATCCCCCTCTTTTATCCTAATCAGATTATACGCCCCCCTGAGATCCAATTTAGAAAACCATTTGGCGCCAACAATTTGATTGAAGAGATCAGGAATAAGAGGGAGTGGATACGGATCTCGAACAGTAATCCGATTAAGTTCGCGGAAATCCAAGCAAGGGCGTAGGCCTCCATCTTTCTTCTTCACAAAGAAGAACCCCGCGGCTACTGGGGAAGATGAAGGTCTAATATGCCCTTTGGCCAGACTTTCAGAAATATAATCTTTCATAGCCTGCCTCTCAGGACCAGAAAGATTATACAACCTAGCTTTAGGCAACTTAGCATCAGGAAGGAGATTAATAGAGCAGTCATACACGCGATGAGGAGGCAACTCCTGACACCCCTCCTCAGAGAAAACATCCCCAAAATCCTCCAAAAAAGGAGGCAATGTACTAGGCACGACCGCACTGATGACTGTGTTCATGCAGTTGCTTTTGCAAAACTCACCCCATTGGCTTATTTCTCTGGACTGCCAATTAATCACAGGGTTATGTTTAACCAACCAAGGAAGTCCCAACACAATGGGAGTAGGTAGACCCTCCAACACATAACAAGATAATTGTTCCCTATGTATTGCCCCTACCCGAAGGTCAATGTTATGAACCTCATGAACAAAGCTACCTTGGCCGAGAGGCCTGGCGTCAATGGAGAATATAGGGATCGGTTTGACCAATACACTCAGATGCATACCTTGAGCCTGAGCAAACTGAGCGTCAACCAGATTAGCCCCGGAACCACTATCAAGAAGAACAGACAATCTCTCCACTCTCGTACCAACTACCACCTCCACTGGTACAAGGAACTGAGAAGAACTGGCGGATGAAATACATACTCCCAGGTTGTCGTCCACCACACAACCTGGGATTAACAGTTTTCCGGCGACTTTTGGCTCAACAAGGCACGGGATGGACATTCTCCAACAAAATGTCCCTCTTTCCCGCAGAAAAAACATCTTCTAGTCCTGCGGCGTACCGCCAATCCCCTCCTACGAAATGATGTCCCTCCCAACTGCATAGGCTCATCCGAACAGACAAGGGGAACCTCAACATAAGGGACTTTAGTGGTAGGTGGAGAAACAACAGGGAGTGGGGTTACCTCACCCCTCTCCCGAAGCCGTCTATCAGTACGGATAGCTAAGGCCATAGCAGCCTCCAAAGAAGGAGGAGACTCATACTGAGCCAAAACGTTTTTTAATTTATCAGAAAGCCCATGACAAAACTGGCTCCTAAGAGCTGGGTCATTCCACTGAGTATCTGTGGCCCATCTACGAAACTCAGAAGCAAATTCCTCTGCCGGACGATCTCCCTGCTGTATCTTACGTAATTTTGTCTCAGCAAGAGAGACCCGATCTGGGTCATCATATACCAATCCCAGGGCAGTAAAAAATTGATCTACAGACAGTAGAGCCGGGGATCCCGGAGGAAGGGAAAATGCCCAGGATTGAGGGTCCCCTTGCAGAAGTGAGATAACAATTCCCACTCTCTGCTCCTCACTCCCTGATGATCGAGGCCGAAGCCGAAAATACAATTTACATGCCTCCCGGAAGGTGAAAAATTTGTCTCGCCCACCAGTGAACCTGTCCGGGAGAGCAACCTTAGGTTCAACTCTGGTTTGCTCCAGGGGAGACAGAACTTTGGACTTAATGTCCGTCAGCTCCATGGATAATCCCTGCAACTGCAGAGCCAGCTGGGCTACTGGATCCATGGTAACTGGAGATAATTTTTAAGGCCAGTGAAAATGTCACGCTGTCTAATGATATGTATACAATGTCAGTAAACTATTAATACAGGAACAACACTCTATACAACAACTAGTATAGCAACATCAGCATGTAAGTATAGAATAGATTTACCTGACACGATATCTGCTGAACTCAGGGTTAATCTTGAGGACTTGATGAGCTGAAACAGGAAAGAGGTGGACCGGGATCTAACCTGACCCTAAACTGGGGTCCTAACTAATCCCTCACCTTGGAGGTACTGATAATGGTTCAGAGGTCCAAGTCTCCAACCTAACCCTGTCTCCTATCAGACCCTGAACCCTGTAATCAGTCCTAAGAAGGATCCTGACTACCACCAACGGGATATGGGCTGATCTTAGCTAAATACACAGATTAGACATATAAGACAGACAGGATAACACTCGCTTGCATACACACTCAAACACCAAAGGAACATAAATGGTATGGGAAATAAACTCTAACCAAGTTGAGCTTAGAACAACTAAGGAGCTCACAACTAAAGTCTATACAGATTCATTCCTATCTGTGGTCTACATGAAGGTTTCACTGGCAACTCCCCAAGCAGACAACCAGAAATTTAAAGGAGACCAATCAACAAATAATTAATTGCAGCTGGGAGAAACTGCACCCAGTCCCAGCACCGAGCACAGACAGAATTAACTCCCTAGCTGCCAAACACAAAGAAACAGCAGCTCAGCTGTGAGAAGTCAAAATGTGCAACCGCGACGATCTTCGTGGCAATGCACACATGACAATTTCATAGAAGTTTCATAGAAGTTAGGATGCTGTCCTCCCTTCCTTCTGCGCTAACCCCAGGAATTCTAGGGAATAAAACTTTCACACTTTAGATGTTAGAAGATGCCTGATAGGATATGTCTCAGCTACAAGGTCATTGAGAAAAAGTCAGTTGTTATTTCGCGTCTCCAGATTAGATAGCAAAAACCTGCTGACAGATTTTCCTTAAACTGTAGTTAATTGGCGTGAAATGCACCTAATATTACTAGAATGTGCAGGTTACTGTTATTATTATATTTGAAATACACATTGTAACCTTGTTTTTATTTTTTCTAATTAATATGTACCCATTTTTGTCTGTTGGCATGTCCATGCTTTTTTTTTTCAAACCAAATGTCCTCAAAAATAGTAAAAAAAATAGTGACATATCTGACCTGTATTTGAGCCGAATCACAGATCAAGCTTACCATTCAAATTGATGAAATAAATGAACACCATAACAGTGCTGTAGATTTTTTTTTACTTAAATGAGTTGAAGAAGTTCTGAAATTTGTTTTTTGCGTGCAAGAATGGATGCAACACAAATGGTAAAAATAAACACACAGACCAAAAAATGATAAAAATGATTTAATCTGGAAAAGGATATCTGAATGAATCAAGGACCTCGCCCTATCCTGGATCTCCTCTTACCTTTCTAACCGCACATTCAGCGTCTCCCACTCCCACACTACCTCCTCGTCCCACCCTCTCTCTGTTGGAGTGCCCCAAGGCTCTGTTCTAGGACCCCTACTCTTCTCAATCTATACACTTGGCCTGGGGCAACTCATAAAGTCCCATGGATTCCAGTACCACCTTTATGCTGATGACACTCAGCTCTACCTCTCTGGCCCAGACTTCACCTCTCTGCTGTCCAGAATCATGGAGTGTCTCTCAGCCATATCCTCCTTCTTCTCCTCCAGCTTCCTCAAGCTCAAAGTGGACAAATCTGAACTCATCATCTTTCCACCATCTCACAGATCTTCCTTACCTGACCTATTTATCACAATTAACGACATCACGCTTTCCCCCGTACCGGAAGTCCGCTGCCTCAGAGTAACCCTTGACTCTGCCCTGTCCTTCAAACCACACATCCAAGCTCTTCTACCTCCTGTCACCTTCAGCTCAAAAATATTTCCAGAATCCGTCCTTTCCTCAACCCTCAATCTAATAAAATGATTGTGCATGCCCTCATCATCTCCCGCCTCGACTACTGCAACATCTTTTTCTCTGGCCTCCCTGCTAACACCCTTGCACCTCTCCAGTCCATCCTTAACTCGACTTAGCTGCTCGACTAATTCATCTCTCTCCTCGCTACTCCTCCGCTTCTCCCATCTGCAAATATCTTCACTGGCGCCCATTCCCTCAGCGTATCCAGTTCAAATTGCAAAAACACTGACCTACAAGGCCATCTATAACCTGTCTCCCCATATGTCTCTGATCTAATCTTCCGATACCTTCCCTCACGTAATCTCCAATCCTCCCAAGAACTCCTTCTCTCCTCCACACTTATTCACTCCTCACCCAACCGCCTCTAAGACTTCTCCCGATTATCCCCCATCCTCTGGAATTCTTTGCCCCAACACGTGCGACTATCAACCACATTCGGATCCTTCAGACGGAACCTGAAAACTGACCTCTTCAGGAAAGCTTACAGCCTGCAATGACCCTGCTACCTCCTCACCACTACTGGAGATATGGCCTCAACCAACACTGGAACTGCTGCAACCCACCAACCTGCTGTGTCCTTCCCCACCATCCTGTAGAATGTAAGCCTGAAAGGGCAGGGTCCTCCCCACTCTGTATCAGTCTGTCATTGTTAGTTTGTTTAAGTGATACCTGTAATTTGTATGTAACCCCTTCTCATGTACAGCACCATGGAATCAATGGTGCTATATAAATAATAATAATAATAATAATAATAATGGGGCATTACTCTCTTATGACCTAACATAGATTTGCACCAAAAATGCACTATTTTACCATTTTCTGTCTTTCAACTTGATTCATGTGTTGGAAACAAGGAGACAACAGACCCTTCAAAGTAACCATGCTTTTTCTACTTTGGAGAGTGTAGTGTAAATAATGTTGTTTTAGTGCATTATTTGTGTGTTCTTACTACCCACAATATTTGGATTAATTTATGTTAAAAACTGGCAAAAATGCATTGATAAACTTACCCCATAGCGTAGTCGTTAAGGGTGTTGTCCCGTCTATAACAACAATTCTGCAGTCACTCTATGTGAGGATTCACATCACGAGCACTGCACACTTGAGGATTTACTGGTATCAGCACTGGGAACTGCAGTTATGTGACTGCAAATATGCGATATGCTTTCTCCAGGACACATTCAGAATAGACTATTTGAGTCCTTGCTCAATATACTTGCATTGAGTAAGGACGCACCCATCTAGTCGGATTGTGACCGGAACTATGCAAATAACATTCTTGCTGTCACATGACTACCTTTCACAGGGCTGACACCAGAGAATGCTCACAGCGAGCAGCGCGGAATATGAGGATTCACAAGTCTGCAGTTACATAGAGTTACTGCAGACTTATCATTTTAGACCAGGCAACCTCTTTAAAGCTAATTTGAAATCTCACTTCAGGCCATTGCTATTATTTGGAACTTTTTGAATTATTCTAATTTTACAATATATCAACTTTTTCAAATACAACCGAAAAGAAGAGAGTTAAAAAAAAAGAATTGTAAAAATGTGTAAATCTTCCCCAATATTCATGTCTTTTATCATAAGGACTAATATACCCAAGCGGATATTAAATATGATATATACAACAAAATTGAGGGTTAGCAAAATGGCATAAAGCAAGTTTAGAACCAACTTGGGATACAAATACATTTTGATTTCAAATTGGATTATGGAAAGAATTCTCACGTATTTTATCGGCCAGGTAATTCATTAGATTGCAAAAAAAAATGGGTAAAGCAGTACAGAAGTGAATAATGGCAGCTGCAATGTAATGATTAAACAAAAGAACATTTCAATGTGTCTCTAGCAGCCTCAGCTTATCGCTAAAGTGGCTTTGTGAATGACAAAGGTTGAATAGCACTGCCTTAAGGGCATTGTTAATATCTAGATTATGTAGAGAATTGGCAATGAGAACAGACATGAAGATTGACAGTCCTCATGACTCACTCCATTACTTGCTACTATTGAGCTCTTGCCTCTCATACTCATGTCATACTGTGCAATCGTCTTTCCAACTATATCTGTTTATAAGTGGTCCAAATATTTGATATTTAGTCTCTCATTCTGTTTTGGAACCAGCGTATAAAATGATGTGATGCGCATCAGTACCATAACGTACAATGAAATCCAAAAGTCAATGCAATCTTTGACTAGTTATGTGTTATGTAGTTGCTATTCCTTAATGTCCTTCTTAGCACATCTCTAAGTTATTCTTGATCACTTACATGGCAGCCCAATGGTCTCCTACCTTCTTATCTCTTGAGGGCATTTCTTGTTCATTACCCTTATCAGCCGTTCCCACTGTGCAAATAATAGCTCAAACCAAGAATCACGTTTTTTTTCTTCCTAATTATCAACACAAGAGAAAATTAAAATTGCAAGTTGGTCTACTCCTTAACATTCCTATCAAAATTTAATCTCAGCCCACAAAAGACCATGTGATGTTCCCATAATATCATGTGCAGTTATTCTGATACTCGGTAATCATGAATGTACTAACAATGATATCTGCTTGGAATATTTTCTTAAATTGTACATTTAGGAGGGTTTCATTGCATAATGTCATCAACATGTCGATGTTATTTCAGAAACGGCAGCTGATTAGCATGGCAGAAATAACAGTGCGGACTATGAGGACTTGTTTTCTCGTTAAGGGCAGGAAATGAAATTGCTGTGTTAGATTTATTGAATTCCCATTCTGAATAAATCCAGAGATTTACAGTCTGCTGATTCAATAATAAAAATGTTCTTCTACGATATTTTTTGGTCTGTGGTTACTGGGAGGTAAGGAAATCTGAAATTTTTATTGGAATAATCTATCTCTATAAAGTTCTCTCCATTCTCTCTCTGGCAAGAAACGTGATGGGCCAAATACATCTCCACCCTCCTTGTTGGGATGTTGTGGCCATCTTCTAGGTTTTGCTCCTCAAGCACTGGCCATATTACCCTTTCAGCTCTCAGTCAATCAGACGCCACTTAGCTGCGAATGCTTAGCATAGCATGCACTATAAAATAACTTTTTGGTGAATACAGCCATCAGTTTTAGTATCTCTCTCACTTCTTTGCTATCTCATTCCTGCCCTGCTCACAGGAATGGCAGGGTTAATGGTTTACTCAGGAAGCAACACAATTTTCAGTCACTCTCTCTTCTAATGCCATAGCCCCCAGACTTTCACACACTTCTAGCCACTCCAATAGTCTGCAAAGTCCATTTGCCAGTCCCTCAACTTCCTACATTAACCCCTTAATGACCAAGCCATTTTGTAGGTTAAAGACCAGGCCAATTTTTACAATTCTGACCACTGTCTCTTTATGAGGTTATAACTCTGGAACGCTTCTACGGATCTTGGCGATTCTGAGATTGTTTTCTCGTGACATATTGTACTTCATGATAGTGGTAAAATTTCTTCAATATAACTTGCGTTTTTTTATGAAAAAAATGGAAATATGGCAAAAATTTTGAAAATTTTGCAATTTTCAAACTTTTAATTTTTATGCCATTAAATCAGAGAGATATGTCACAAAAATTAGTTAATAAATAACATTTCCCACATGTCTACTTTACATCAGCACAATTTTGGAACCAAAATTTTTTTTTGTTACGAAGTTATAAGTGTTAAAAGTTGACCAGCAATTTCTCATTTTTCCAACAAAATTTACAAAACCATTTTTTTAGGGACCACCTCACATTTGAAGTGAATTTGAGGGGTCAATATGACAGAAAATACCCAAAAGTGACACCATTCTAAAAACTGCACCCCTCAACGTGTTCAAAGCCACATTCAAGAAGTTTATTAACCCTTTAGGTACTTCACAAGAATTGAAGCAATGTGGAAGGAAAAAATGAACATTTAACTTTTTTTCCCAAAATTTTTCTTTCGACACAATTTTTTTAAATTTTGTCAAGGGTATCAGGAGAAAATGAACCACAATATTTGTTGTACAATTTCTCCAGAGTACACCGATATACCATGTGTGGGGGTAAACCACTATTTGGGCGCATGGCAGAGCTCGGAATGGAAGCAGCGCCATTTGACTTTTTTGGCTGGAATTGAGATTGGACGCCATGTCGCATTTGGAGAGTCCCTGTGTGCCTAAACAGTGGAAACCCCCCACAAGTGACCCCATTTTGGAAACTGGACCCCTCAAGGAACTCATCTAAATGTGTTGTGAGAGCTTTTAACCCCCAAGGGCTTCACAGAAGGTTATAACGTAGAGCCGTAAAATTAAAAAATCATATTTTTTCCACAAAAATGATCTTTTCATCCCAATTATTATTTTCCAAAGGATAAAAGGACCGCAAAAGTTATTGGGCAATTAGTCCTGAGTACGCTGATACCCCATATGTGGGGGTAAACCACTATTTGGGCGCATGGCAGAGCTCGGAAGGGAAGCAGCGCCATTTGACTTTTTTGGCTGGAATTGAGATTGGACGCCATGTCGCATTTGGAGAGTCCCTGTGTGCCTAAACAGTGGAAACCCCCCACAAGTGACCCCATTTTGGAAACTAGACCCCCCAAGGAACTTATCTAAATGTGTTGTGAGAGCTTTTAACCCCCAATCGCTTCACAGAAGGTTATAACGTACAGCCGTAAATTAAAAAATCATATTTTTTTCCACAAAAATGATCTTTTCATCCCAATTTTTATTTTCCAAAGGATAAAAGGACCCCAAAATTTATTGTGCAATTAGTCCTGAGTACGCTGATACCCCATAGGTGGGGTAAACCACTATTTGGGCGCATGGCAGAGCTCGGAAGGGAAGCAGCGCCATTTGACTTTTTTGGCTGGAATTGAGATTGGATGCCATGTCGTATTTGGAGAGTCCCTGTGTGCCTAAACAGTGGAAACCCCCCACAAGTGACCCCATTTTGGAAACTAGACCCCCCAAGGAACTTATCTAGATGTGTGGTGAGAGCTTTGAACCCCCAAGGGCTTCACAGAAGGTTATAACGTAGAGCAGTAAAATTAAAAAATCATATCTTTTCCACAAAAATGATCTTTCCACCCCCAATTGTTATTTTCCAAAGGGTAACAGGACCCCAAAAGTTATTGTGCAATTTGTCCTGAGTACGCTGATACCCCATATGTGGGGGAAACCACTATTTTGACGCATGGCAGAGCTCGAAAGGGAAGTAGCGCCTTTTTCAAATGCAGACTTTGATGGAATGGTCTGTGGGTGTCATGTCACGTTTGGATAGCCCCTGATGTGCCTAAACAGTAGAAACCCCCCACAAGTGACTCCATTTTGGAAACTAGACCCCCCAAGGAACTTTTCTAGATGTGTGGTGAGCACTTTGAACCCCCAAGTGCTTCACAGAAGTTTATAACGTAGAGCCGTGAAAATAAAAAAATCATATTTTTTTCCACAAAAATAAACTTTTTGCCCCAAATTTTTATTTTTATAATGGTAACAGGAGAAATAGGACCCCAAAAGCTATTGTGCAATTTGTCCTGAGTACGCTGATATCCCATATGTGGGGGAACCACTATTTTGACGCATGGCAGAGCTCGAAAGGGAAGTAGCGCCTTTTTCAAATGCAGACTTTGATGGAATGGTCTGCGGGTGTCATGTCACGTTTGGATAGCCCCTGATGTGCCTAAACAGTAGAAACCCCCCACAAGTGACTCCATTTTGGAAACTAGACCACCCAAAGGAACTTTTCTAGATGTGTGGTGAGCACTTTGAACCCCCAAGTGCTTCACAGAAGTTTATAACGTAGAGCCGTGAAAATAAAAAAATCATATTTTTTTCCACAAAAATAATCTTTTTGCCCCAAATTTTTATTTTTATAATGGTAACAGGAGAAATAGGACCCCAAAAGCTATTGTGCAATTTGTCCTGAGTACGCTGATATCCCATATGTGGGGGGAACCACTATTTTGACGCATGGCAGAGATCGGAAGGGAAGGAGCACCGTTTTTAAATGCAGACTTTGATGGAATGGTCTGCGGGTGTCATGTCGCGCTTGGAGAGCCCCTGATGTGCCTAAACAGTAGAAAACCCCCACAAATGACCCCATTTTGCAAACTAGACCCCCCAAGGAACTTATCTAGATGTGTGGTCAGCACTTTGAACCCCCAAGGGCTTCACAGAAGTTTATAACGTAGAGCCGTGAAAATAAAAAAAATCATATTTTTTTCCACAAAAATGACCTTTTTGCCCCCAAATTTTTATTTTTATAAGGGTAACAGGAGAAATAGGACCCCAAAAGCTATTGTGCATTTTGTCCTGAGTACGCTGATACCCCATATGCGGGGGGGAACCACTGTGATCGCCTTACTGCGATCTTTGGGAGGCACAATGAACAAATCTACCAAAGGTGAAGAATTGGTTTTCTTTTTTACGCCGTTCCTCGTGCGATATTAGTGATTAGGCGACTTTATTCCTCGGATCGGTGCGATTACAGCGATACCAGATTTACACCCTTTTTTCATGTTTAGCTTCTGTCACACACTAAAAGATGCTTTTTTTTGGAATAATTTTTTGTAAGAATTTTTTGCATCGCCGTATTTTGAAAGCTATAATTTTTCCATATTTCGGCTGACAGAGTTATCTGTGGGCTTATTTTTTGCGGGACGAGCTGACGTATCTATTGGTACCATATTCGGGCACATAACATTTTTTGATCGCTTCCTATTCCGATTTTTGTGGAAGCAGAATGAACAAAAACCAGCAATTCAGGAATTGGTTTTTTTTTTAATTTTTTTTCCCCCGTTCCGCGTGTGGTAAAATTGATAAAGCAGCTTTATTCTTCGGGTCACTACGATTACAGCGATACCTCATTTATATATTTTTTTATGTTTTGGCGTTTTTTTACACAATAAAGAATTTTATAGAAAAAATAATTATTTTTGCATCAGTTTATTCCGCGAGCTATAACTTTTTTATTTTTTCGCTGATGATGCTGTATAGGGCTTGTTTTTTGCGGGACAAGATGACGTTTTCAGCAGTACCATGATTATTTATATCTGACTTTTTGATCGCGTGTTATTGCACTTTTTCCAAGCGGTATAATGATACCGCTTGGAAAAAGTATAATTTACTACTTTTTTGTGTTTTTTTTTTACGGCTTTCACTGAAGGGGTTAACTAGGGTTATGCTTTTATAGATGGGATTTTTACGGACATGGCGATACCTAACATGTGTATTTTTTTTTTTTTTTTATTACATAAAAATGTGTATTTTTTAGGGGATTTTTTTAAAATTATTTTTTAATATTTTTTTACAATTTTTTTAAAAAAATGATTTTTTTCAACTTGTCCCTTTATGGGACTTTCACTTTTTTTACTTTTGATTGCAGTTACAATGCATTGCAATGCTCTGGCATTGCAATGCATTTCAACTATAGTGGAAGCTGCTGTGACATGATCACAGCAGCTTCCCGTAGCTAGATGACCCGGAGGTTGTCATGACAACCCCCGGGTCATCAAGGCAGAGATCAGGCCCTGCGATTACATCGCTGGGACGCTGATCTGAGGCAGAGGGAGCACCCGACCCTCTGCCTCCCCCCTGAGCTCTGCGATCGCGCTCGATCGCAGCAGTCAGGGGGTTAACAGCCAGGGGCGGTGGGGGCTCCGCTCCTGGCTGTCAGTGCAGGAAGCCTGGCCACTGCAGCGCCGGCTCCTGCACTGATCGCGCTGGGGAAGCTGAAATTTCAGCTTCTCCTGCACGATCGCTGCTGTGTTTGGTCAGTCAAATTGACTGACCAACCACAGCGCTGTGAGTGCGGGGACCGACGGCAAAGGTCCCCGCACCGCTTGCCGTGCCTGTCAGCTGTCTGTGACAGCTGTCGGCACTGATCTACCACTGCGTGTTTACACGCAGTGGTAGATCAAAGGCATGACGTGCAGAGTCCGTCCTGGTGCCGGAACTGGCACCTTGTCATGACGGACTCTGCACGTCATTGGACATTAAGGGGTTAATATCGCATGTCATCAGCAGTCGATAAACTTTTGAAAACCCCAAATCATAATATGACACTTTTTTGCCTTTAACCTTATTTACATTGACTACATAGGTGATCACAATGTTCACTGTTGCTCCAATCATGCTAGAGGCATTGAGGACCCCCATTTTAAGATCGCTTACGGTCCTGAAGGTCTGAAACCCAATAATTGTAAATTTATGACCTAATGTATCATGTGAATAGGTGATAGTCATGGCCGAAAGTGTTAGCACCCTTGAAATTGTTCCAGAAGATGAATTTCTCCGAAAATTACACGTTTTGTTATATACATGTTTATTTTCTTTGTGTGTATTGGAATAACACTAAAAAACTTAGAAAAAAATGTAAATTTGACATAATTTCACACAAAACCCCAAAAATGGGCCAGACTAAATTGTTGGCACCCTTAACTTGATATATGTTTGCACCCCTTTGAAATAAATAACTGTAAACAATTGCTTCCTACAGTATAACCATCAATAAGCCTATTACACCTCGCGGCTGGGACACTAGTGGGCCCGGGCCACTCCCCCAGCAGTTGTGCAGGGCCACCTGTTTTTTCCGCCCTGCTGATGTGTCACTTAAACAAACATGGCCACGCACAGTGCATAGTGTGGCTGTGTCTGCAAGTAATGACGTGGCAGAGGCGACATACAAGCAAAATTAAAGGTACAGTGCAGACCTGACTGCAGCATTATTAGCACACATAGCCGCACAGAGCACTGCTCACAGCCATGTTTGTTTAAGTTTGCTTAAGCAGCCACATGCAAAAGAAGCTGGACCGTAGACAAGCGGGGGAGGTGAGTGAGGCTTGCTGCCGGCTTCCCATATTAAAAATATTTCTAATCTGTCTGTATGTCTGTGTATACATGTATAATGGGTACATCTGTTTATATCAGTGTGTATGACTGTATATATCAAAAAATATTAAGGTTTGCACCATAACTAACCAAATTCTCCTGCACGATCGCTGCTGTGTTTGGTCAGTCAAATTGACTGACCACCACAGCGCTGTGAGTGCGGGGACCGACGGCAAAGGTCCCCGCACCGCTTGCCGTGCCTGTCAGCTGTCTGTGACAGCTGTCGGCACTGATCTACCACTGCGTGTTTACACGCAGTGGTAGATCAAAGCATGACGTGCAGAGTCCGTCCTGTGCCGGAACTGGCACCTTGTCATGACGGACTCTGCACGTCATTGGACATTAAGGGTTAATATCGCATGTCATCAGCAGTCGATAAACTTTTGAAAACCCAAATCATAATATGACACTTTTTTGCCTTTAACCTTATTTACATTGACTACATAGGTGATCACAATGTTCACTGTTGCTCCAATCATGCTAGAGGCATTGAGGACCCCCATTTTAAGATCGCTTACGGTCCTGAAGGTCTGAAACCAATAATTGTAAATTAGGAGGTGAGTGAGGCTTGCTGCCGGCTTCCCATATTAAAAATATTCTAATCTGTCTGTATGTCTGTGTATACATGTATAATGGTACATCTGTTTATATCAGTGTGTATGACTGTATATATCAAAAAATATTAAGGTTTGCACCATAACTAACCAAGAATGATTACTCTAAAGCATAGGAACTGCATTACTGCACAGAAAAAAATGAAAAAAGCGCTATATGATGTATATATGAATATATGAGATATGTATCTGCAAAAAATTGCTATGAAAAATGAAGGCTCTAAGCGCATAGATTGGCCAATGTATGTATGCCCAATTACCACGTCACGGTGTCCTTCGTCAATTGGGTCACTAACCTGATATGTCACCTCTCTTGGGCAAAAAGCCTACAATTTATAGGGCAGGAATAGACCAGCTAATCTGATTAAAATCACCTGTGGCTTTTGGGAATGAGTGCACATGTCCAAAAGGTTTAATACAAATAGAGAAAAAAGACCATATATTTTTTGATTTATACTTTTTTTGGTTGGCGCCTGTTCACAATAGCTTGGATGTGCTGGTCTTTTTTCTATTTGTATTAAGCCTTTTGGACATGTGCACTCATTCCCAAAAGCCACAGGTGATTTTAATCAGATTAGCTGGTCTATTCCTGCCCTATAAATTGTAGGCTTTTTGCCCAAGAGAGGTGACATATCAGGTTAGTGACCCAATTGACGAAGGACACCGTGACGTGGTAATTGGGCATACATACATTGGCCAATCTATGCGCTAAGAGCCTTCATTTTTCATAGCAATTTTTTGCAGATACATATCTCATATATTCATATATACATCATATAGCGCTTTTTTCATTTTTTTCTGTGCAGTAATGCATTTCCTATGCTTTAGAGTAATCATTCTTGGTTAGTTATGGTGCAAACCTTAATATTTTTTGATTTATACTTTCTTTGGTTGGCGCCTGTTCACAATAGCTTGGATGTGCTGGTCTTTTTTCTCTATTTGTATGACTGTATATATTTATGTATTTTTGTGAATTTGTCTTCGATATGTGTATGTTCGTATCTGAATATTGTATGTCTGCGTGTGCGCAAGTCTGAGAACTTTATGTGTGTGCATGTCTGAGTACTGTACGTGTGTGTGTGTGTCTGAGTACTTTATGTGTGTGTGTGTCTGAGTACTTTATGTGTGTGCATAATGAGTCCAAAATTATCCAACACATCATCTTAATTTTAAAAATCTTTTTACTTTTTCAACTCCTCTTAAAAACATTCTTAGAGATCAAGACAGAAAGGGATAGCTAGTCCCACATGAGCATAAACCTTTTACACCAAGAAGATGTGCTGGATAAATTTGGATTCATTTTGCATGTGGGCTTGAATGCCATTCCCCGTACCTTCATGGATAACTGCACCTGCTGTGTGCAATTCAAGGGTGAACTGATAAACTTTTCTTTATATTTTATGTGTGTGCATGTCTGCATATCGTACGTGTGTGCATGTCTGCATATTGCACGTGTGTGCATGTCACAGTGCTGTATGTGTGTGCATGTCTACGTACTGCGTGTGTGTGTATGTCTGCATATGTGAAGGATGAAGGGGAAGACTGGGCCTGTGTAGTATAACAACAGTTATATGAAAAAGTTTGGGCACCCCTATTAATCTTAAGCTTAATGTTTTATAAAAATTGGTGTTTTTGCAACAGCTATTTCAGTTTGATATATCTAATAACTATTGGACACAGTAATGTTTCTGCCTTGAAATAAGGTTTATTGTTCTAACAGAAAATGTGCAATCTGCATCCAAACAAAATTTGACAGGTGCATAAGTATGGGCACCTCACCAGAAAAGTGACATTAATATTTAGTAGATCCTCCTTTTGCAAAAAATAACAGCCTCTAGTCGCTTCCTGTAGCTTTTAATGAGTTCCTGGATCCTGGATGAAGGTATTTTTGACCATTCCTCTTTACAAAACAATTCCAGTTCAGTTAAGTTTGATGGTCGCCGAGCATGGACAGCCCTCTTCAAATGATCCCACAGATGTTCAATGATATTCAGGTCTGGGGACTGGGATGGCCATTCCAGAACATTGTAATTGTTCTCTGCATGAATGCCTGAGTAGATTTGGAGCGGTGTTTTGGATCATTGTCTTGCTGAAAGATCCATCCCCTGCGTAACTTCAACTTTGTCACTGATTCTTGAACATTATTGTCAAGAATCTGCTGATACTGAGTGGAATCCATGCGTCCCTCAACTTTAACAAGATTCCCGGTGCTGGCATTGGCCACACAGCCCCAAAGCATGATGGAACCTCCACCAAATTTTACTGTGGGTCGCAAGTGTTTTTCTTGGAATTCTGTGTTTTTTTGATGCCATGCATAACGCCTTTTTGTATGACCAAACAACTCAATCTTGGTTTCATCAGTCCACAGGACCTTCTTCCAAAAATAAATTGGCTTCTCCAAATGTGCTTTTGCATACCTCAGCCGGCTCTGTTTGTGGCGTGCTTGCAGAAACAGCTTCTTTCGCATCACTCTCCCATACAGCTTCTCCTTGTGCAAAGTGCGTTGTATAGTTGACCGATGCACAGTGACACCATCTGCAGCAAGTTGATGCTGCAGCTCTGGAGGTGGTCTGAGGATTGTCCTTGACTGATCTCACCATTCTTCTTCTCTGCCTTTCTGATGTTTTTCTTGGCCTGCCACTTCTGGCCTTAACAAGAACTGTCCCTGTGTTCTTCCATTTCATTACTATGTTCCTCACAGTGGAAACTGACAGGTTAAATCTCTGAGACAGCTTTTTGTATCCTTCCCCTGAACAACTATGTTGCATAATCTTTGTTTTCAGATCATTTGACAGTTGTTTTGAGGAGCCCATGATGCCACTCTTCAGAGGAGATTCAAACAGGAGAACAACTTGCAAGTGGCCACTTTAAGTAGCTTTTCTCATGATTGCATACACCTGGCTATGAAGTTCAAAGCTCAATGAGGTTACAAAACCAAAAAAAGTGCTTTAGTAAGTCAGTAAAAAGTATGTAGGAGTATTTAAAACAAGAAAATGATAAGGGTGCCCATACTTATGCACCTGTCAAATTTGTTTGGATGCAGATTGCACATTTTCTGTTAGTACAATAAACCTCATTTCAAGGCAGAAACATTACTGTGTCCAATAGTTATTAGATATATCAAACTGAAATAGCTGTTGTAAAAACACCAATTTTTATAAAACATTAAGCTTAAGATTAATAGGGGTGCCCAAACTTTTTCAAATAACTGTATATTTCTCTGCCATATCTGTGCATCATGAATTATGGTATGTGCTAAATGGGCCCACTGAGACTCTTTCGCCCAGGGCCCACTAAAACCTGAAGCCAGCCCTGGCTCCAGGTCTCTCATATTTGAAGGGTGCCTTCTCCCAACAGAAATTTTAAGATCTCTCCACAGATGTTCAATCCATTTCAGGGTGCTTTTGAAGTATGTTTGGGGTCATTGTCCTGCTGGGAGACCCATGACCTAGGATGCAAACTCAGCTTTCTGACCTTGGCCACTACATTGCGACCCAAAATCCTTTGGTAATCTTCAGATTTCATGAAGCCTTGCACACAGCCAAGGCACCCAGAGCCAGGGGTAGCAAATCATCTTTGAACCTCCACCATATTTCACTGTAGTTACATTGTCCTTTTCTTTTTTTCCTTAACTAATGTACACTAAATATATATTGAGTTAGCATGAAGTATCAAGTTTGTGTGTCAGTGCAGCACTGACAGTTTGTACAGCATAGCAATGCTTGTCCAGTGAACAGTGGAACAAAGTAAAAAAAGTAAACAGAAGTGAAAGAAAGAAGTAAATCGCAAAATAATAAAAAAATATATATATTGTACCCATAAATAAATACCGTATATACTCGAGTATAAGCCGAGGCACCTAATTTAGCCACGGAAAACTGGGTAAGCTTATTGACTCGAATATAAGCCTGGTATGCATTGTCCCCTCATCCCTGTCCTGCTATGCGTGGCTCCTCCAATTTTGTCCTGGTATATGTGGCTCCCCCGCCCTGTCCTGCTATGTGTGGCTCCCCCTGTTGTATGCATGGCTCCCCGGTCCCACATGGCTCACATCCCCCTGTCCTACTCACCCTTCTCGCGCCGTCCCTGCATCTCTGTCCCGGTGCCGGCAGCTCTTCCTGTTCCTGTGATGAGAGGTCATGTGGTACCGCTCATTAAGGTAATGAATATGTGCTCCACACCTATGGGAGTGGGGACGCGTGCATATTAACTATCTTAATGAGCGGTACCACGTGAACGCTCAGCACAGTAACAGGAAGAGCTGCCGGTGCCGGGACAGAGATGCAGGGATAGAGATGCAGCGACAGCGCGAGGAGGGTGAGTATGAAGTCTTCTGGAAGCCGGCAGCTTCAGCTGCAGCTGTCACTGTGCCACAGCTGCCGGCTCCTACCACTGCTCCACCACTCCCTATCCCCTGCAGGTTTTCTGGACAATGACTCGTGTATAAGCCAAGGGGGGCATTTTTAGCACAATAAAATGTGCTGAAAATCTTGGCTTATACACGAGTGTATATGGTATTTTTATGGAAAAAAACAAAACAAAGTAAACATATTTGGTATTGCCACGTCCGGAACGACTGCACCTATAAAACTGTTCTACTAGTTGACACTTTAGTAAATAACATTAAAAAAAAAAGAAATGAGGCGAAAAAAAACAATGCTTTATCACCATAGCGCTTAACAAAAGTGGAATAAAACTTGATAAAAATGACTAATGTAAATAAATATGGTATCTCTGAAAACGTCATCTTGTCCTACAAAAATAAGTCCCAAACAGCTCCATCAGCGGAAAACTAAAAAAGCCATAGCTCTCAGAATAATGCAATGCAAAATTATTTTTATATAAAATAGCTTTCATTCTGTAAAAGCGCCAAAACATAAAAAATATATAAATTGGATATCGCTGTAATCGTACTGACCCGAATAATAAAGCTACCTTATCCATTTTACCACACACAGAAAGACGTAAAAAAAAAAATTCTGAATTGCTGGATTTCGTTCATTCTGGCTTCCAAAAATCAGAATAGAAAATGATTAAAAAATGTCATGTGGTCGAAAATGTTACAAATAAAAATGTCAAGTTGTTAAGCAAAAAACAAGCCCGCATATGACTTTGTCAGCAGAAATATGGAAAAGTTATAGCTTTGAAAATATGGCGATGCAAAAACAAATTTTTGCAAAGAAAAGTCTTATTTTGTGACAGCAGCCAAACATAAGGACAAATATAAATTTGGTATAGCTGTATTCGCACCGTCCAAAGAATAAAGTCATCTAATCACTTATACTGCACAAGAAACAGTGTAAAAAATATATAAAACCAACTCTTACCCGCTGTTGATTCATTCATTCTGCCTCCCAAAGATAAAGATCGCGGTAAGGCTCAGCTCACATTTATACTGGGCTTTGCCCTGAGCGATTACACCTGGGTTTCATTGTAAATCTCTGAAATACATGAACTTCCAGTTGAAGATTTCCTATAATGAGGCAGATGGAGGCACTGTCGATGCAGTGTGACCTGTGATCCGGTGGTGTCAGTCTTTTTAGGTCTGCGTAAAAGTGCCATCGGCAACAGTTTTGTGCACTTCTGACAAAAAGAACAACTCTGAAAAGAGGCCAGAGTAACTCTGATGCCTCATTATAGTGAATGGATCCTTCGGAGGCTTCATCTGAATCTTGTCATTCGAATATTTTGATGTGAGTGCTCAGCATAGAGTGCCAGATAAATGTGATCCCAAATGTTATATAAAATGTTCCCAATAAAAGCTTCAACTTTATTCACAAAAAGCAAGTCCCCACTCAGGTCCGTCATCTGTTAACAGACATATAGGAGACTTCCACGTTACTGGTAGTGCAAAGGCTCTGGAAAAGTGAAATGACTCCTTGCCCCCCAAAATAAATTAAGCAAACTCTGAGCTCCTAAATCCAAAGGCCCCCCCTCCCTTCTCATCACCACAGCGTGCCTAAATGTCTAAACCGCAGTTAGAGTCCACATGTTTGGCATTTTGCAGCTATGACAGCCCACATAATTTATGGGTGCATCAGTTGGGCACAATGTACGGGACTACAACATACTGGTGACTACAACATACTGGTTACTACATTTCAAAAGAAATTGCACAACAAATTTTGGGGTCTATTTTCTCATATCCATGTGAAAATGAAAAATTTGGGGCTAAAACAAAATTTTTGTGGGAAAAATATCTATTTTCTTTTTCACAGACCAAAATTCTGTTAAGCACCTGTGCATTCAAGGTGCTCACCACACATCTAGATAAATTCCTTGAAGGGTCTAGTTTTCAAAATGGGTAACTTGTGGGGCTTTCCACTGTTTAGGCACATCTGGTGCTCTCCAAATGCAACATGACATTTGCAGACTATTCCATTGGAGTATGTGTTCCAAATAGTCACTCCTTCCTTTCTGAGCCCTACCATGCACCCAAACAGTAGTTTTCCCCACATATAGGCTATATACGTACTCAGGATAAATTGCACAACAAATTTTGGGGTCCATTTTATCCTGTTAACCTTGTGAAAATAAAAAAAATTGGGACTAAAAACATTTTTGTTGAAAAAATTTGATTTTTTTATTTTCACAGCTCAACATCATAAACTTCTGTGAATCTCCTTGGGGTTAAAGGTGCTCACAACACATCTAAATAAGTTCCCTGATGGGTCTAGTTTTCAAAATGGTGACACTTGTGGATGATTTCCACTGCTTAGGCACATCAGGGGCTCTGCAAACACAACATGTCGTCCGCCAATGATTCCAGCAAATTTTACACCCAAAAAGTGAAATGGCACTCCTTACCTTCCAAGCCCTGTTGTGCACCCAAACAGTAGTTTTTGTGCACCTAATGGGCATCTTCATGCTCAGGAGAAATTGCAGAACAAATTGTATGGTGAAATTTCACCTGTTACCCTCGTAAAATTGTTAAATATGGGGCTAAGAAAACATTTTTGTGGAATAATGTGATTTCTTTATTTTCACGGTTAAACGTTATAAACTTCTGTAAAGCACCTGGGTGTTTGAGGTGTTCTCCACACATCTATATAAGTTCCCTCAGGGGTCTAGCTTCCAAAATGTTGTCACTTGTGGGGGATTTCCACTGTTTAGGCACATGAAGGATACAACATGGCATTCGCTAATTATTCCAGCAAATTTTACATTCAAAAAGTCAAATGGTGCTCCTTCCCTTCCGAGCACTGCCGTGTGCTGAAAGAGTGGCTTTCGTCCACATTTGGGGTATCAGTGTGCTCAGGAGAAATTGTACAACAAATTTTGAGGTGCATTTTCTCCTGTTACATTTGAGAAAATAAAAAAATTGGGTCTAAAGTAATTTTTTTCTGAAAAAAAGTTAAATGTTAATTTTTCCCTTTCACATTCCATTAATTCATTTGAAACACCTGAAGGGTTAATAAACTTCTTGAATGTTGTTTTGAGCACCTTGAGGAGTGCAGTTTTTAGAATGGTGTCAATTGTGGATATTTTCTGCCATGTAGATCCCTCAAAGTAGCTTCAAATGTAATATGGTCCCTAAAAGAAATGGTTTTGTAAATTTTGTTGGAAAAATGAGAAATCGATGGTCAATTTTTAGACCTTATAACTTCCTAATATAAAAAATCTTTGAAAAATTGTGCTGATGTAAAGTTGACATGTTTGAAATGTTATTTAATTAAGTCATATCAAACAAATGTTACCACTACCATGAATTACAATATGTCCTGAAATCAGTGGGATTCATATCTCAGAATCAATCTCAGAATCAATGGTATTCATTGAGTTACTACCTCATAAACTGTCACTTGTCAGAATTGTAAAATTTTGTCAGGTCATGAAGGTGAAAACAGGCTGGGGTGTTATGATTTGGTAGCTGAGGAGAGCAGGCAAAAACGGCAATACACCAAGAGGTTGGAATCTACTGGATTGCAGTACCCTGAATAACCACCACAACTAAAGGCAGCCGTGGAGCGTTCCTACATTGGTCCTAGATGCCTCGTCACAGCCTGAGAGGTTAACTACACCTAAAGATAGAAAGAGGAAAGCTATCTGCCCCGGAGCAGATCCCCAAAGAACATAGAAAGCCCCCAAACATGTAATGGCGGTTAGACAGGAGGAAATACAGACACAGACAGAAAATAGTATGAGCAAACGTTGGGGCCCAATCTTCCTAGAAATAAAAAAAGGATAGGAAGGACACTTACTGCAATCCAAAAAACCCTAAAAAATACCAACTCTACTAATTGCAAAAACACCTGAGATCACACGACCTCTACCACCTAAATTAGTTCTCTGGTGTAACAAAACTAAGCCGCAGCCACAGAAAAAACTGGAAAAGGCAAATGAACAAATAACAGTGGCTCAGATAAACTGAGAGGAGCACAAGCCCCCAGAGGGGACCTGGCTGACCTCCACAGAAGTGCAGGGAAAAATGCAAAAACAAGCACAAAAATAAAAGCAGAAAATATCTTATCTGTTAGCAGAAGATGCAGGCAAGACTCAGAAAGCTTCCAAGTGAACCAGGAACCAAAGTTGAGACAAGAACAATTGATTACCGGCAACCCTGATGGGAGGGAACCTCCCTTATATAAGACCAATCTGTAACACCTGATTGCCAATCTTCACAATCTTCATTGAATGGTTCAGTACTGTTTGTAACCACCAGAGGGAGCTTCTGCTCAGAATTAATTTCTAACACATTCACAACACTGGTGGTGAAGGGGTTAATAAACAAACAACCATAACCTGACATGAAAACTTAACATTGTAAAATTAGGTCATGTGTGAAGTCCAGTTAGAGTTCACGTTTTCAAAATGAAAATCCAGAAGGACCCTCTATTTAACAATTTTCTATAATAGTTACTACATCTGGGTAGTTTATCTATCCTTTTTATTGCTTTCAAATTGTTACATCCAATATGTGGCACTATAGATCTAGTTCTCTTTCTCTCTGAAGAGGCCATTTGCATTTTTTTAAATTCCAAGAGGAGCATTGTATTGCCTATAAGTCTAATGACGCCAAGTTGGCACTTTGCACAAGGAGAACCATTACCTCTTATACCTTCTAGGATATGCATTACCACCAATCATCTTCTTGCATGATTCCTGATCAAACAAATATATGCTCACATTATGAGCAGATTTGCCTCCTTAGACATTCATGTCATACCCAGAGAATATCCCATAAATGTCTGCAAGTGCAACTCCAACCTCTTGGACTTACATCCTGACTCCTAACGTGCCTGATGAGGCAGCAGTTGAATCTATGCTTCTGTGTCTGCTCCTTCGCTCCTTTTTTTCTCTTTCTGGATGCAGTGGCCAGCTACAATGTGAGACATTTCTAGGGAATATGGAGATTAAAGATAAAAGTTATAATGGTATAAAAATATTAATAAGAAGATTTTGCAGTTTCCATGCTGTTACTGTAGGGGGTGTATGGAGGTCAGTTTATGCCCCGCTCGCCTTGCACATGTTCCTATGTTAAAAGCTGATGTACCTCATATGTTTAGAATGTTGTTATACTGTGTAATGCATTGTATATACAGTACAGACCAAAAGTTTGGACACACCTTCTCATTCAAAGATTTTTCTGTATTTTCATGACTATGAACTTGTATATTCACACTGAAGGCATCAAAACTATGAATTAACACATGTGGAATTATATACTTAACAAAAAAGTGTAAAAACAACTGAAATACGTCTTATATTCTAGGTTCTTCAAAGTAGCCACCTTTTGCTTTGATTACTGCTTTGCACACTCTTGGCATTCTCTTGATGAGCTTCAAGAGGTAGTCACCGGAAATGGTCTTGAAGGAGTTCCCAGAGATGCTTAGCACTTGTTGGCCCTTTTGCCTTCACTCTGCAGTCCAGCTCACCCCAAAACCATCTCGATTGGGTTCAGGTCTGGTGACTGTGGAGGCCAGGTCATCTGGCGTAGCCCCCATCACTCTCCTCCTTGGTCAAATAGCCCTTACACACCCTGGAGGTGTGTTTGGGGTCATTGTCCTGTTGAAAAAAAAATGATGGTCCAACTAAACGCAAACCGGATGGAATAGCATGCCGCTGCAAGATGCTGTGGTAGTCATGCTGCTTCAGTATGCCTTCAATTTTGAATAAATCCCCAGCAGTGTCACCAGCAAAGCACCCCCACACCATCACACCTCCTCCTCCATGCTTCACGGTGGGAACCAGGCATGTAGAGTCCATCCGTTCACCTTTACTGCGTCGCACAAAGACACGGTGGTTGGAACCAAAGATCTCAAATTTGGACTCATCAGACCAAAGCACAGATTTCCACTGGTCTATTGTCCATTCCTTGTGTTCTTTAGCCCAAACAAGTCTCTTCTGCTTGTTGCCTGTCCTTAGCAGTGGTTTCCTAGCAGCTATTTTACCATGAAGGCCTGCTGCACAAAGTCTCCTCTTAACAGTTGTTGTAGAGATGTGTCTGCTGCTAGAACTCTGTGTGGCATTGACCTGGTCTCTAATCTGAGCTGCTGTTAACCTGTGATTTCTGAGGCTGGTGACTCGGATAAACTTATCCTCAGAAGCAGAGGTGACTTTTAGTCTTCCTTTCCTGGGGCGGTCCTCATGTGAGCCAGTTTCTTTGTAGCGCTTGATGGTTTTTGTATCTACACTTGGGGACACTTTCAAAGTTTTCCCAATTTTTCGAACTGACTGACCTTCATTTCTTAAAGTAATGATGGCCACTAATTTTTCTTTACTTAGCTGCTTTTTTTCTTGCCATAGTACACATTCTAAGGCTGGAGTCACACAGAACGTTTAAAAAAACGGTCCGATTTTGTAATGCGATAATCGCACAACAGTCCTCCGTATGTTGATCCGTATGTAATCCGTTTTCAATGTGATGATGCGATTTCCTCGCATGTCAGGATCCGTGTGACATCCGTATGGCGTCCGTATGGCGTTATTTTATCGCAGTAATGCAAAATGAGCATATTATGAATTTCGGAGCTGAAAGTAATTAGGAAATAATGTTGAAGGCTATTTATTGGCTGAGAAGCAATTGTCCTCTTCCTACTACTTTCCTGTTGTGTGTGTTTAGCTAACTTGTGTGCATCATGTCATACAGGCTCACCTTTAACACCACAGAGCAGGTTCTTTTCCACTGGGTTTTGGCTCAGCGTTTCGGAGAGCCTTACCCTGTCATTCTTGATCCGAGGAGGCGTAGAAGAATGTGGGTTCATCCACTTGTGAGACGCCGGGTGACAAAAGGACATTTTCACCGTCTTTATGCTTCACTACGCAGCCATCCCGACAAATTCTATCAATATTGTCGTATGAGCCTGGACACTTTTGACATTCTTCTCGAGACGGTCCGCCCTGGGATCACGTATAAGGATACGGTGATGCGCAAGTCGATTTCCGCGGAGGAGCGTCTTCTACTGACTTTACGGTATGTCATATACCTTAATGGTGGGTGTAATACAGAAAATGTTATGTGTTTATCCCTTAATATTTATTTTCCTTTTTGCCTCTAGGTTTCTGTCCACTGGCCTGTCATATGCGGCCCTACACCTTGAGTTTTTACTCGGCAAATCCACTATTTGTGGGATTGTCCGCTGTACCTGCCTTGAAATTTGGTCAAGACTACATAACTCGGTGATGCCTGTGCCCAAACAAGCAGATTGGGTGCGTATAGCCCGTGGATTTGAGGAGACGTGCCAGTTTCCCAACTGTATAGGGGCACTAGATGGGAAGCACATTCGTGTACGTAAGCCCCCCAACTCTGGCTCACAATACTATAATTACAAAGAGTATTTTTCAGTTGTTCTGTTGGCACTGGTAGACAGTGCTTACATGTTTACTTTAGTAGATATTGGGGCCTATGGGCGAACAGGAGACTCCAGAGTGTTTAATACCTCAATAATGGGTCGGCGTATGCGGAGCAATCAGTTGGACCTCCCACCCCCACGTCAGCTTCCAGGGTCTCATCTGGAACCAGTGCCTTATGTGATGGTTGGTGATGAGGCATTTCAGCTAACCAGGAACCTGATGAGGCCCTATCCACGGCGAACCCTGGACAACCGGCGGCGCATTTTTAATTTCCGCCTATCCCGTGCCCGACGCCTCGTCGAGTGTGCCTTTGGTATACTCACAGCCAAATGGCGGGTTCTGCAGTCTGCAATACAACTAAGCGAACAAAATGTTAATCAAGTAATAAAAGCATGTGTGGTACTACACAATTTTACACGAAAATATGACTGTCTTGCAAATGAGGCTTATGATGTTTTAGATGCAAATAATGTGCTCCCAACTCCACATGGACATCAACCACGTCGCCCACCATCTGGACTTAAAGTGCGGGAGGTGTTTACCAATTATTTTGTTTCCCCAGAGGGATATACTCCTTGGCAAGAAAATGCATTGTCTATGTTATGATTTAATGTATGTGTGCGTGATAAGCTGAAACTAATTTTACATGTACCGTTTTTCAACAATGCAATATAATGTGTGAAATAACACATTGATAGCATCAGTTACATGTAACAAAATGTCAACAATCACAATTTGAGTTTGTGGTTTTTATTACAAACACTTTGGGGCCATAACATACCATATTTGCATCATATGGCAATGATGGCCTTTATTGGCAGCCACAAACCCATATTCAACAAAAAAAATTAGCATAACAACATGGAAAAATAAAATATAAAAACTTAATATAAAAAAAAAAGTATTCACAAATTCTCATATGTATGTGGTGGAGAAGGAGGAGCATCAGGCTGAGTGGCTTGGTTACTTTGTTGCGGCAATTGGCCATGATGCTGAGTTGGGGCTGAGGTGCCATGAAGGAGCATGGAAGGTACTTGTGTCACGACGTATAACAGATATATTCAATGATAGCAATCTATATCTAATGTGACATCATTCTAAATTTCATATAATAGAGAAAATCAACATGTATACATAGTATCTGCCAGCAATGTCTTACCTGACATAATATCCTATGTATTGTGGGTCAATACTGTGTACGTGTCACGCTGTCTCTGGATAGAGGTGGACCGGGGTCTATGCTGACCCTGAACTGGAGTCCTGACTAGTCCCTCTACCTGGAGGTACTGTTAATGGTACAGAGGTCCAGGCCGCCAGCGTAATCCTGTCTCCTGTAGATCCCTGACCACTGTAATCTAGTCCTGAGAAGGACCCTGATCACCACCACAGGGAATGGGCAGGTCACAGCTTACACACAGTCTAAGACAAATGAGACAGACAAGGGGTAAAGAAAACACAGCCTTGCATACAACACTTCCACTACAGAGGAACACAAAAGGTTAAGGAGATAAACAATAAGCGAGGAGAGGAAAAACCACAACAGGCACTCTTAGCTTAAGTCTTCTCAGAAACGATCCGCTCTGCTGGTCTGAATGAATGCTTTCACCGGCAACTTCCCTAGCAGACCAGCAGGTATATGAAGGAAGCTAATTAACAAAACATCAATCGCAGCTGGGCGAGGCTGGTCAGCCCAGCACCGAGAGAGAAAGAATTAACTCCCTCAGTGCCGAAAAACACCCAGCACCAGAAACTCAGCTGTGCGAAGTCAGGGTGTGCAATCGCGACGATCTCCGCCGCGACACACCCGTGACAGTACCCCCCCTTCTACGAGGGGCCTCTGGACCCTCAGGGCCTGGTCTATCTGGGTGAGTAGTGTGGAAGGCCCGAACCAAACGGTCTGCGTTAATATCAGACGCAGAAACCCACATCCTCTCCTCAGGACCATACCCCCTCCAATGAACAAGGTACTGAAGGGACCGGCGATTCAGACGTGAGTCAATGATCTTCGATACCTGAAACTCCAAATTACCATTGACCACTAGTGTTGAGCGATACGATACCGCAAGTATCGGGTATCGGCCGATATTAGCTCTATCGGCCTTTCGATACTTAGTTTCGATATTTTCCATATATCGTATACCGGAATCGGAAGTTCCCATAATTCTTTGAGAGGCAATGTGATTTTAGTCAGCCAATGAGGAATCCTAAGAAGTGTGGGCACATCCTGTACTGCTGCGGTCATGTTAACTAATGGCATGGCTGTGATTGGATGCTGAAATGATGTCAGAATGCACTATAAAAGGCGCCGCCGCCATTTTAGCGTCACTGTGCTGTGAATTCAGTAAGGGACAGAACGCTGCTGTGCTGACTCTGAGGGACAGTTAGAGATTGCGATTTAGTGTACTGTGCTGTAGGCAGGCTAGCACCAACCGCTGTGTAAAGCTTCCTTTTGCCTGCAGTGTTGTTTTAACAGCTCTGCAAGGTGTGTGTGAGTGCAGGTGACGCTGCAGTTTGCTCTGCATGCAACGCTGTCTGTAGGCATCTGCACGTGTCACTCACAGACTCTTTTTTTTTTCTTCAGTGTAATTCTTGAAGCTCCATGCAATTTAACTATTAGTGTGACGCGCTTCCATCCGTATACAATACATTGGTTGCAAACACTATAGAAGTAGACAAAGGAGTAGCCTTTCACAGATTGTGAACAGTTGTGTTTCAGTGTTCACTTCAGTCTGTGTTTTTTATTTTTTGAGTGCACATCACGCTCCAGTTACTTGTTCAAGCACTGCTGCTTGTATTCTGCTGAGCGTGTCTCAGTGCCTCATCCTTTTCATTTATCTCCAATTGGTTCTGCTCCATTCCATTTAAAATATAATCTATTAGTGTGACGCGCTTCCATCCGTATCCAATACATTGGTTGCAAACACTATAGAAGTAGACAAAGGAGTAGCCTTTCACAGATTGTGAACAGTTGTGTTTCAGTGTTCACTTCAGTCTGTGTTTTTTATTTTTTGAGTGCACATCACGCTCCAGTTACTTGTTCAAGCACTGCTGCTTGTACTCTGCTGAGCGTGTCTCAGTGCCTCATCCTTTTCATTTATCTCCAATTGGTCCTGCTCCATTCCATTTAAAATATAATCTATTAGTGTGACGCGCTTCCATCCGTATCCAATACATTGGTTGCAAACACTATAGAAGTAGACAAAGGAGTAGCCTTTCACAGATTGTGAACAGTTGTGTTTCAGTGTTCACTTCAGTCTCTGCGTAATAACCACACTTAGGCCTTATAACTTTTCTGACTTTCTTTATCAATCTACCAAGATGAAGAAGTCAGTGAGTAAGGCACGTGGTCGTGGCCGTGGAGTTTCAGCAGGGAGAGGACGTGGGATTCTGTGGCTGCTGCCGCCCTCAGTGACACAGCATCCACCAGTTTTACCCATGAGCGTTCCTTTATGCGCACTTTGGTAGGAGCTCGGCGTGCCCCCCTGCTGCGGGAAGAACAAATTGAAGCCGTTGTTGGTTGGATGGCAGCCAATGCATCGACTTCAATTCCTTCCACCTCCTCTCAGGAACACAACACTGTTGAGCAACCATCTGTCTGTTCACCGCCTGTCAAATTGCCCAGGCAGTCAGAGAGTTCTGTACAGGAGCCAGCTGAGTCTCTGCTTCTGTTCTCAGAATCTGTTGGCTCGCAAACACGGGCACAGGCAAGCAGCATTCTGCAATTTGAAGAAGAGGGAGTATGCAGTGATGCGCAACAGCTGTGTCTCTCTCAATCTGAAGAGGCGGGTGAGCCAGTGCCGATGGACAGCACACCGCAGAACGCATCTTATGATGATGATGAGACTCAGGTGCCAGGTTTTGTGGAGCATGGTGCTGCCCAGACCAACCAACAGCAGCAAGTGTTGGAAGAGGGTAGTGGAGATGATGAAGTCCGAGACCCAACATGGCGTGAGCAACAGGAAGGTGGTGGGAGCAGCTCTGAGGAAGAGATTGTCCCAACGGTACAAAGAGGAGGGAGAGGTAGGCTGCAGACTCGCTTGCCTGTAGCCTCCAGTTTGGCACCTGTTGGGAGCAGTTTTCTTAGAAATGTCAAAATTGGCGCTCCCATGACTTGCACTGCGTGGTCCTTTTTTGACAGACTTGTAGATGATATTTGCTATGTTCAATGCAAGCTGTGTAAGCAAAAAGTTAAAAGAGGTAAAAATATCAGTAACCTGAATACCACAAATATGTGGAAACATGTACGGACAAAGCACGTAGCTGAGTTACAAAGACACACTGGAAATGTAGGCCAACCTACAGCAGCACCTACATCTTCAGGTCGTGTTCGAGCCTCTACCTCCAGCTCACACACACCTGGTTCGGCTTCCTCACAGGATCTCCATGGAAGAACCTCGGTCACTGTTGTCCATAGACAAACTGTTATTCCACCCACAGCAGCAAGTTCACAGTCATCGTCACACTCCCAGAACAAAAAACAGCCATCGGTACCACAGGCATGGGATAAAAGACGGCCATACTCGGCAAACCATCCACGAGCACAGGCTCTGAATGCTGGCATTGCAAAACTCCTGTCCCTTGAAATGCTGTCATTCAGGCTGGTGGAGACTGACAGTTTCAGGAACTTTATGGCATTGGCAGTCCCACAATATAATGTGCCAAGCCGATTTTATTTCAGCAGGCAAGCTGTCCCTGCTCTGCAAAAACATGTCGAGGGAAACATTAAACATGCGCTACTAAACGCCGTCAGTAGCAGGGTCCACTTGACCACCGATGCATGGACCAGTACCCATGGCCAGGGACGATACCTTTCCCTCACTGCCCATTGGGTCAATGTTGTGGAGCCGGGTACAGATATTGCCAGTGGCACTGTACGTGTTCTGCCAACTCCAAGGATTGCAGGAATCCAGTCTGTACACATTGATTCCTCCTCCTACTCCAGTTCCTCAGAATCATCGCTGCACGAGCCGTCACGGTATACCTCCACATGGACCCGTGAACGCTTACCTGTTGCGACCGATATGAGCACAGCCGTGGCCAAACGTCAACAGGCTGTCCTGAAATTAATTTCCATGGGGAATCGAAGCCACACAGCGCAGGAGCTCTGGGATGCCATCAAGCAGGAGAGCGACGTGTGGTTTTTGTCAGCTAATCTCCAGCCAGGCTTGGTAATGTGTGACAATGGCCGAAATCTGGTGGCAGCTCTGGGCCTTGGCAACCTCACTCACATACCATGTCTGGCACATGTGCTCAACTTGGTCGTGCAGAGTTTTTTGAGGGACTATCCGGATCTTGATGCACTGCTGCACAAGGTCCGCCTAGAGTGCGCTCACTTGCGACGTTCCAGCATGGCCAGATCGCACATTGCAGCTCTGCAAGTCAGATTTCGCCTTCCTGAACATCGCATCATATGTGACGTACCAACCAGGTGGAATTCCACGTTACATATGTTGGAGCGGTTGTGTGAGCAGCAGCCAGCAGTAATGGAGTATCAGCTGCAACAGGCGCAATCAACTCGCAATTTGCGCCGTTCACACTTCACCGCTGCTGAGTGGGCCTCTATGAAGGACATCTGCGATGTTTTGCGTGCGTTTGATGTCTCAACGCGGATGGCGAGTGCAGATGATGCACTAGTCAGCATGACTGTCCCCCTTATCTGCCTGCTTCAGAAATCACTGAAAGCACTAAAGGAAGAGGTTTTGGAAGAGGTGGAGGATGAGGAGTCACAAATTCAATTACCTTCAGGACAGTCAGCGCAACGTGGTTCCTCACAAAGGGCTGGGCAGGGCTCACTTTGTGAGGAGGATGAGGAGGAGGAGTCAATGGAGGAGGAAGAAATCCCTACAGAGGGAGGTACACAACGCTCTAGTCAGTATGTAGAGCGAGGGTGGGGTGATGCAGAGGAGGCAGAGATGACGCCTCTTCCAGAGGACAGCCTTTGTTGGCCAGTTGGGAGTCTGCAGCACATGGTTGATTTCATGCTTCAGTGCCTGAGAAACGACCGCCGCATCGCCCACATTCTCACCACGTCAGATTATTGGGTGTACACCCTCCTAGACCCTCGCTACCGGGACAACTTACAAACCCTCATCACACCGGTGAACCGGGACCGTAAAATGCAGGAGTACCAAGACACACTGGTGCAATCCATACTGTTGTACATTCCAGCCGAGAGAGCTGCTGCTGCTGCTACTGCTTTACAAAGCAGCTCTGTGCGTTGAGGCAGTGTAGACACCTCTACAACAAGAGGGAGCAGAAGCAGCGCCTCTGCATAGGGCAAGAGCTGTATGTTACAAATGTGGCAAAGTTTTGTGACAGCGCCAGCAAGGTCTACACCATCCGAGACGGCTCCAGTCACCAGGAAGAAACGTTTCCGTAAGATGGTGACAGACTACTTGGCTTTCCCTCTAAGTGTACTCCCAGATGCCTCTTCCCCTTTCAAATTTTGGGTCTCTAAGTTGGATACATGGCCAGAGCTTAGCCAGTATGCATTGGAGGTGCTGGCTTGCCCTGCTGCCATTGTATTATCTGAGCGTGTCTTTAGTGCTGCAGGTGGTGTAGTAACAGACCGTCGCATGTGACTATCCTCAGAGAATGTAGACCGGCTTACTTTTCTGAAAATGAACAAGGCATGGATCTCACCTGAATTTGCCTGTCCGTTTTCAGATTAAATAACTGTTTGGCAACGTTTTCCATGTCTCCTGTTATGTTCATCTTTCTACCACCTGAACTCTACTCCCTGGGCTACAACACCGCCATTTGTTGCTCGTAAGTAATTGGCAGGGTACTGACTCATGGCCAGCCTGGTTAAAGCACGACAGCTGTTTCCTGGCAGTGTGAACGTCAATTATCCTCCAATAAGTAGTGCTGTCGTGTTGCATTCGGGTTAGCCGACTCTATGGTGCCTGCAGTTTAGGTGATTCCTATGTGTGCTGTGGGATATGTAAATAAAGGCGGTTTCCATTGTGACAATAGGACAAGCACCCACTGTAGGACTGTGTGATTCAGTAACTGCGGACGGCTTGCGTCCTGTCAACTTACATTTTCATGGGTGCGTTCTTCTACCCGTCCGGGGTCCAGTACCGTCAACTGGTTCTCCCCAGTGCCTTTGGCCTAGGTGCCTCCATCTCCGTATCCGAGTTCCACCAACGTCTGCTGGTCCTTGGTAGTGCTTTGGAGCACAGGTACCTCCTGCTTAGTAACTGTGTCACAGTAACGTCATCTGGTACTCGGTTGTGACATTGCCTCTTTTCCTTCTGCTACCCGTCCGGGGTCCAGTACCGTCAACTGGTTCTCCCCATGGCCTTTGGCCTAGGTGCCTCCATCTACGTATCCGAGTTCCACCAACGTCTGCTGGTCCTTGGTAGTGCTTTGGAGCACAGGTACCTCCTGCTTAGTAACCGTGTCACAGTAACGTCAGCTGGTACTCGGTTGTGACATTGCCTCTTTTCCTTCTGCTACCCGTCCGGGGTCCAGTACCGTCAACTGGTTCTCCCCAGTGCCTTTGGCCTAGGTGCCTCCATCTCCGTATCCGAGTTCCACCAACGTCTGCTGGTCCTTGGTAGTGCTTTGGAGCACAGGTACCTTCTGCTTAGTAACCGTGTCACAGTAACGTCAGCTGGTACTCGGTTGTGACATTGCCTCTTTTCCTTCTGCTACCCGTCCGGGGTCCAGCACAGTCAGCTGGTTATCGTTACTTCCATTGTCTCTTGCTCCATCTGATACCAGTCAGGGTTCCAGTAACGTCAGCTGGTTCTCGGAAATTAGACGACCTTAAAGACCACCCAGAAGAAGATGACGACAACAAGGACGACGAGCATGAAGCCAACCAGCCTGAACACCATCACAAAGAAAAAATAAAAGATTACCCAGAAGAAGATCACTAACAGGACAAAGAAGGTTAAGACAAACTACAAGATACAGAACAAGAGACAGAAGAACAATAAGCAGAAGATCAAAAAGCAGAAGAACATGAAGTATAAGACCAAAATGAAGAGCAAAATATATGCTCTAAATTCTAAGCAGAAGAAGACTAAGCAGTGTATGGGGTGAGTCCGTTCCTCCTCGTGGTGCCCCTGGAAAATGCCTGCTGCTGCAGGCTAAACTGAACACGGACAAATACTGTTGTAATTTAAATCTTTTGTGACAGCAAGAACGGAAGGATGAACAATTCATACTTTTACAGATTACAAGTACAGGAATCTCTGTCACAAATAAGAATATGATGAAGAAGATGAAGAGGAAGAAGATAAAGAATTTGAATATGAAGAAGATTAATTAGTTTAATAATAACAATATGAGTAATGTAAACAAAAACATGAATAGCAAGAAGTTTAAGAAGAAGATTAAGAAGGTGAAGATGAAGAATAATTTGATGAGAAAGATGATGCTGCTGCTGAAGATTATGAAGGAGAAAGTGTGGCACTGGCAAAAGTTAAAAAGGTGAAGAGCATGGAAGTTGTGAAACATACATATTTGCCAAAATAGAAAAAAGGTTAACAACATTGTCAATTTGTTCGTCAATCCAAACGTATTTCCAAAAAAATATATATTAATGCTATTCCAATGCATTGGGTTAAACATGTATGCCTTTAGTGTCTCCTCAACCTCCCCCAATACATTCTACATTAGTCTTTGTTGTTTTCCTTCATGTACAATTAACCAACAAGGCAAGAATGTTTTTTTTTAATGTCGATATTTGGTTCCCATAGACTTACATTGGGCTTCCGGTATCGGAATCGGATATCGACAATATTTAGTGATATCGGCGATACCATTCCGATCCGATATTTTTAGATATCGAGCAGTATCGCTCAACACTATTGACCACCACTGGAGGAGGAGGTAGAGGTGACGGTATAACTGGTGCCACGTACCTCTTAAGCAACGATTTGTGGAACACATTGTGGATTTTAAATGTAGGAGGGAGGTCAAGACGGAAAGCCACCGGATTAACTATTGAACAGATCCTGTATGGCCCGATGAACCTGGGACCCAGTTTCCAGGAGGGAACCTTAACTTTTATATTCTTGGTAGACAACCATACCAGATTGTTCACACTTAGGTCCGGACCAGACACTCTCCTCCTATCAGCCATACGTTTGTATCGGTTCCCCATAGTGCTCAGATTATTAAGCACTCCTCTCCACACTGAAGCAAGTGACGACGAAAATCGTTCCTCCTCAGGAACCCCAGAAGAGCCCCCCCATTGAAAGTACAAAACTGGGGGTGAAAACCATATGCCCCAAAAAACGGGGACTTACCAGTGGACTCGCTCCGCCTATTGTTAAGAGCGAACTCTGCCAGAGGCAAGAAAGAAGACCAGTCCTCTTGGTTCTCTGAGACAAAACACCGGAGATATGTCTCTAAGCTCTGATTCAGACGCTCTGTCTGACCATTGGTCTGCGGATGAAAAGCCGAAGAAAATGACAACTGCATCCCCCGACGAGAACAAAATGCCTTCCAGAATTTGGACACAAACTGAGACCCCCGATCCGACACCACATCGGAAGGCAACCCGTGAAGTCTCACAATCTCCCCAATGAACACCTGCGCCAGAGTTTTAGCATTAGGAAGAGCAGGAAGAGCAATAAAATGTGCCATTTTGCTGAACCTGTCAACTACAACTAGTATGACAGTTTTACCTGAAGACGGAGGAAGGTCCGTAATGAAGTCCATAGACAGATGGGTCCATGGACGCTCCGGGATTTTCAACGGTAAAAGGGCCCCAGACGGACGGGTATGTGGGGTCTTAGAGCGCGCACATACCCCACAGGACGCGACAAAAGTTACCACCTCTTTATTTAAGTTAGGCCACCAAAACCGGCGAGAAACGAGATCTACAGTTGCTTTACTCCCTGGGTGTCCTGCCAAAGCAGAATTATGATGTGCCTCGATAACCTTTTGTCTTAACTGATCTGGAACAAACAGTTTCCCTGGAGGTCCTACAGGGGCGTCCCCCTGAGCCTCCAATACCTCCTCCTCAAGCTCAGAGCATACAGCCAACACCACAACTCCCTCCTGAAGAATAGGAACCGGGTCATCCGTCTTCCCGGCCCCCGGGAAACTATGAGATAAGGCATCAGCCTTTACATTTTTTGACCCAGGACGATATGTGACGACAAAATTAAACCTGGTAAAAAAACGACCATCTAGCTTGTCTGGAATTCAGACGTTTTGCAGACTCTAAATACAGCAGGTTCTTGTGATCAGTAATGACGGTGACCGGGTGGACTGCCCCCTCCAAAAAGTGACGCCACTCTTCAAAAGCCAACTTAATGGCCAATAGTTCCCTATTGCCGACATCATAATTCCTCTCGGCGGACGACAATTTTTTAGAGAAGAAAGCGCACGGATGCCATTTACCAGGGGACGGACCTTGAGATAATACCGCACCCACTCCTACGTCAGATGCGTCTACCTCCACAATGAACGGTTGTGATGCATCAGGTTGGATGAGTATGGGTGCTGAAGCAAAACATTTTTTTCAAGGAGGAAAATGCTTGACAAGCTTTGTCAGACCACCTAGAAAAATCCGTCCCTTTTTTTGTCATGTCAGTGAGAGGTTTGACAACGGATGAGAAATTACGAATAAATTTCCGGTAGTAGTTAGCAAACCCCAGGAAACGCTGCAGTGCTTTAAGATCCTCTGGCCGATCCCATTCAAGCACAGCCTTCACTTTCCCAGGGTCCATACGGAAACCGGAGGCTGACACCCGGAATCCTAAAAACTGAAGTTCTTGTACGGCGAATACACACTTCTCCCATTTGGCGTACAGTTTATTGTCTCGCAAGATCTGCAACACTTGTCTCACATGTGTCATGTGTGCATTGCCACGAAGATCGTCGCGGTTGCACATTTTGACTTCTCACAGCTGAGCTGCTGTTTCTTTGTGTTTGGCAGCTAGGGAGTTAATTCTGTCTGTGCTCGGTGCTGGGACTGGGTGCAGTTTCTCCCGGCTGCAATTGATTATTTGTTGATTGGTTTCCTTTA
The DNA here is from genome assembly GCA_033576555.1 of Oophaga sylvatica. Taxonomy (NCBI): domain Eukaryota; kingdom Metazoa; phylum Chordata; class Amphibia; order Anura; family Dendrobatidae; genus Oophaga; species Oophaga sylvatica. Next base: position 898,771,639 of record JARQOD010000001.1, read on the forward strand.
AATTCCTGGTTGTCTGCTTGGGGAGTTGCCAGTGAAACCTTCATGCAGACCACAGATAGGAATGAATCTGTATAGACTTTAGTTGTGAGCTCCTTAGTTGTTCTAAGCTCAACTTGGTTAGAGTTTATTTCCCAGACCATTTATGTTCCTTTGGTGTTTGAGTGTGTATGCAAGCGAGTGTTATCCTGTCTGTCTTATATGTCTAATCTGTGTATTTAGCTAAAGGGTATGCCACATTGAACAATATAGCTAACGGGATCGCTAAAAAACGTCACTATTTAGCGATCCCGTTAGCGATGTTGTTCAGTGCGGCAGCTGCCAGCGACGAGCTTCCTGCTGTGATCTCGCTCGTCGCTGGAATCGTTCCGGACCCTATTTTCTCGTCCACGCTCCCGCTGGGTAAGTATATATCGCTAGTGTGGCACCTTTTCTTAGCGATTTAGCGGTACTTTTGTACCGCTAAAGTCGTTAAGAAGATCGCTAACGGCGATAGCGCCGTTAACTATATCGCTAAATGTGGCCGCACTTAGCGATATAGAAACAATCCCGCTAGCGATCGCATTAGTATGCGTCGTTATCGTGATCGCTAGCGGGATTGTTTAGTGTGGCAGTACCTTAAGATCAGCCCATATCCCTTTGGTGGTAGTCAGGATCCTTCTTAGGACTGATTACAGGGTTCAGGGTCTGATAGGAGACAGGGTTAGGTTGGTGACTTGGACCTCTGAACCATTATCAGTACCTCCAAGGTGAGGGATTAGTTAGGACCCCAGTTTAGGGTCAGGTTAGATCCCGGTCCACCTCTTTCCTGTTTCAGCTCATCAAGTCCTCAAGATTAACCCTGGGTTCAGCAGATATCGTGTCAGGTAAATCTATTCTATACTTACATGCTGATGTTGCTATACTAGTTGTTGTATAGAGTGTTGTTCCTGTATTAATAGTTTACTGACATTGTATACATATCATTAGACAGCGTGACATTTTCACTGGCCATAAAAATTATCTCCAGTAACCATGGATCCAGTAGCCCAGCTGGCTCTGCAGTTGCAGGGATTATCCATGGAGCTGACGGACATTAAGTCCAAAGTTTTGTCTCCCCTGGAGCAAACCAGAGTTGAACCTAAGGTTGCTCTCCCGGACAGGTTCACTGGTGGGCGAGACAAATTTTTCACCTTCCGGAGGCATGTAAATTGTATTTTCGGCTTCGGCCTCGATCATCAGGGAGTGAGGAGCAGAGAGTGGGAATTGTTTTCTCACTTCTGCAAGGGGACCCTCAATCCTGGGCATTTTCCCTTCCTCCGGGATCCCCGGCTCTACTGTCTGTAGATCAATTTTTTACTGCCCTGGGATTGGTATATGATGACCCAGATCGGGTCTCTCTTGCTGAGACAAAATTACGTAAGATACAGCAGGGAGATCGTCCGGCAGAGGAATTTGCTTCTGAGTTTCGTAGATGGGCCACAGATACTCAGTGGAATGACCCAGCTCTTAGGAGCCAGTTTTGTCATGGGCTTTCTGATAAATTAAAAGACGTTTTGGCTCAGTATGAGTCTCCTCCTTCTCTAGAGGCTGCTATGGCCTTAGCTATCCGTACTGATAGACGGCTTCGGGAGAGGGGTGAGGTAACCCCACTCCCTGTTGTTTCTCCACCTACCACTAAAGTCCCTTATGTTGAGGTTCCCCTTGTCTGTTCGGATGAGCCTATGCAGTTGGGAGGGACATCATTTCGTAGTGAGGGGATTGGCGGTACGCCGCAGGACTAGAAGATGTTTTTTCTGCGGGAAAGAGGGACATTTTGTTAGAGAATGTCCATCCCGTGCCTTGTTGAGCCAAAAGTCGCCGGAAAACTGTTAATCCCAGGTTGTGTGGTGGACGACAACCTGGGAGTATGTATTTCATCCGCCAGTTCTTCTCAGTTCCTTGTACCAGTGGAGGTGGTAGTTGGTACGAGAGTGGAGAGATTGTCTGTTCTTCTTGATAGTGGTTCCGGGGCTAATCTGGTTGACGCTCAGTTTGCTCAGGCTCAAGGTATGCATCTGAGTGTATTGGTCAAACCGATCCCTATATTCTCCATTGACGCCAGGCCTCTCGGCCAAGGTAGCTTTGTTCATGAGGTTCATAACATTGACCTTCGGGTAGGGGCAATACATAGGGAACAATTATCTTGTTATGTGTTGGAGGGTCTACCTACTCCCATTGTGTTGGGACTTCCTTGGTTGGTTAAACATAACCCTGTGATTAATTGGCAGTCCAGAGAAATAAGCCAATGGGGTGAGTTTTGCAAAAGCAACTGCATGAACACAGTCATCAGTGCGGTCGTGCCTAGTACATTGCCTCCTTTTTTGGAGGATTTTGGGGATGTTTTCTCTGAGGAGGGGTGTCAGGAGTTGCCTCCTCATCGCGTGTATGACTGCTCAATTAATCTCCTTCCTGATGCTAAGTTGCCTAAAGCTAGGTTGTATAATCTTTCTGGTCCTGAGAGGCAGGCTATGAAAGATTATATTTCTGAAAGTCTGGCCAAAGGGAATATTAGACCTTCATCTTCCCCAGTAGCCGCGGGGTTATTCTTTGTGAAGAAGAAAGATGGAGGCCTACGCCCTTGCTTGGATTTCCGCGAACTTAATCGGATTACTGTTCGAGATCCGTATCCACTCCCTCTTATTCCTGATCTCTTCAATCAAATTGTTGGCGCCAAATGGTTTTCTAAATTGGATCTCAGGGGGGCGTATAATCTGATTAGGATAAAAGAGGGGGATGAGTGGAAAACGGCGTTTAACACGCCGGAGGGACATTATGAGAACCTAGTCATGCCTTTTGGTCTGACTACTGCACCAGCAGTATTCCAACATTTTGTTAATGACATTTTTCGTCACCTTGTGGGGCTGTTTGTGGTTGTATATTTGGACGACATTTTAATTTACTCGCCAGATCTTGTGTCTCATCAGGAGCATGTGAGACAGGTGTTGCAGATCTTGCGAGACAATAAATCATACGCCAAACTGGAGAAGTGTGTATTTGCCGTACAGGAACTTCAGTTTTTGGGTTTTTTTGGTGTCAGCCTCCGGTTTCCGTATGGACCCTGAAAAGGTGAGAGCAGTGCTTGAATGGGATCAGCCAGGGGATCTTAAGGCTCTGCAGCGTTTTTTGGGGTTTGCTAACTACTACCGGAAATTTATTTGTAATTTCTCATCTGTCGTCAAACCTCTCACTGACATGACAAGAAAAGGGACGGATTTTTCTAAATGGTCGGACAAAGCTTGTCAAGCCTTTTCCTCTTTGAAGAAATGTTTTGCTTCGGCACCCGTTCTCATCCAACCAGATGCATCTCAGCCGTTCATTGTGGAGGTGGATGCGTCTGACGTAGGGGTGGGTGCTATATTGTCCCAGGGTCCGTCCCCTGGTAAATGGCATCCGTGCGCTTTCTTTTCTAAGAAATTGTCGTCCGCCGAAAGGAATTATGATATCGGCAATAGGGAACTTTTGGCCATTAAGTTAGCTTTTGAAGAATGGCGTCACTTTTTGGAGGGGGCAGTCCACCCGGTTACCGTTATTACTGATCACAAGAACCTGTTGTATTTGGAATCCGCTAAGCGTCTGAATTCCAGACAAGCTCGATGGTCGTTGTTTTTTACCAGGTTTAATTTTGTCGTCACTTATCGCCCGGGGTCTAAGAATGTAAAGGCTGATGCCTTGTCTCGCAGTTTCCCAGGGGCCGGGAAAACGGATGACCCGAGTCCTATCCTTCAGGAGGGGGTGGTAGTGTCGGCTGTATTTTCTGAGCTTGAGGAGGAGGTGTTAGAGGCTCAGGGGGACGCCCCTGCAGGACCTCCAGGGAGACTGTTTGTCCCAAATCTGTTGAGACAAAAGGTTATTGAGGCACATCATAATTCTGCTCTAGCAGGACATCCAGGGAGTAAGGCTACTTTAGATCTCCTTTCTGGCCGGTTTTGGTGGCCTAATGCTAATAAAGATGTTATAACTTTTGTCGCGTCATGTGGGGTGTGTGCTCGCTCTAAAACCCCTCATACCCGTCCGTCTGGGACCCTTTTACCCTTGAAACTTCCGGAGCGTCCATGGACTCATTTATCTATGGACTTCATTACAGACCTTCCTCCGTCGTCAGGGAATACTGTCATACTGGTGGTTGTTGACAGGTTCAGTAAGATGGCACATTTCGTTGCTCTTCCTGCACTCCCTAATGCTAAAACTCTGGCGCAGGTGTTCATTAGGGAGATCGTTAGACTTCATGGGTTGCCTTCTGATGTGGTGTCAGATAGGGGGTCTCAGTTTGTGTCCAAATTTTGGAGGGCATTTTGTTTACGTCGGGGGATGCAATTGTCATTTTCCTCGGCTTTTCATCCGCAGACCAATGGTTAGACGGAGCGTCTGAATCAGAGCTTAGAGACATATCTCCGGTGTTTTGTCTCAGAGAACCAAGAGGACTGGTCTTCATTCTTGCCTCTGGCAGAGTTCGCTCTTAACAACAGGCGGAGCGAGTCCACTGGTAAGTCCCCGTTTTTTGGGGCATATGGTTTTCATCCTCCGTTTTGTACTTTCAATGGGGGGGGCCCTTCTGGGGTTCCTGAGGAGGAGCGTTTCTCGTCGTCACTTGCTTCTGTGTGGAGAGGTGTATTGAATAATCTGAGTGCGATGGGGAACCGTTACAAACGTATGGCTGATAGGAGGAGAGTTTCTGGTCCAGATCTGAATGTGAACGATCTGGTATGGTTGTCTACCTGGAATATAAAACTTAAAGTGCCCTCCTGGAAACTGGGTCCCAGATTCATCGGGCCGTACAGGATCAGTTCCATAATTAATCCTGTGGCATTTCGTCTGGACCTCCCTCCTACGTTTAAAATTCATAATGTGTTCCACAAGTCATTACTTAAAAGGTATGTGGCACCAGTCATACCGTCACCCCTACCTCCTCCTCCTATGTTGGTCAATGGTAACTTGGAATTTCAAGTATCAAAGATCATTGACTCACGTCTGAATCGCCGGTCCCTTCAGTACTTGGTGCATTGGAAGGGGTATGGTCCAGAGGAGAGGACGTGGGTCCCTGCGTCTGATGTTAACGCAGATCAATTGGTTCGGACCTTCCACAGAACTCACCCGGGCAGGCCTGGCCCTGAGGGTCCGGAGGCCCCTCGTAGAAGGGGGGGTACTGTCATGTGTGCATTGCCACGAAGATCGTCGCGGTTGCACATTTTGACTTCTCACAGCTGAGCTGCTGTTTCTTTGTGTTTGGCAGCTAGGGAGTTAATTCTGTCTGTGCTCGGTGCTGGGACTGGGTGCAGTTTCTCCCGGCTGCAATTGATTATTTGTTGATTGGTTTCCTTTAAATTCCTGGTTGTCTGCTTGGGGAGTTGCCAGTGAAACCTTCATGCAGACCACAGATAGGAATGAATCTGTATAGACTTTAGTTGTGAGCTCCTTAGTTGTTCTAAGCTCAACTTGGTTAGAGTTTATTTCCCAGACCATTTATGTTCCTTTGGTGTTTGAGTGTGTATGCAAGCGAGTGTTATCCTGTCTGTCTTATATGTCTAATCTGTGTATTTAGCTAAGATCAGCCCATATCCCTTTGGTGGTAGTCAGGATCCTTCTTAGGACTGATTACAGGGTTCAGGGTCTGATAGGAGACAGGGTTAGGTTGGTGACTTGGACCTCAGTACCTCCAAGGTGAGGGATTAGTTAGGACCCCAGTTTAGGGTCAGGTTAGATCCCGGTCCACCTCTTTCCTGTTTCAGCTCATCAAGTCCTCAAGATTAACCCTGGTTCAGCAGATATCGTGTCAGGTAAATCTATTCTATACTTACATGCTGATGTTGCTATACTAGTTGTTGTATAGAGTGTTGTTCCTGTATTAATAGTTTACTGACATTGTATACATATCATTAGACAGCGTGACAACATGCTCCTGATGAGACACAAGATCCGGCGAGTAAATTAAGATGTCATCTAGATAAATGACAACAAACTGTCCCACTAGGTGGCGAAAGATGTCATTAACAAAATGTTGAAACACCGTCGGGGCAGTAGTCAGACCGAAAGGCATGACAAGGTTCTCATAATGTCCCTCCGGAGTGTTAAACGCCGTCTTCCACTCATCCCCCTCCTTTATCCTAATCAGATTATACGCCCCCCTGAGATCCAACTTAGAGAACCATTTGGCGCCCACAATCTGATTGAAGAGATCAGGAATAAGTGGGAGCGGATACGGATCTCGGACCGTAATCCGATTAAGCTCACGGAAATCCAGGCAAGGGCGTAGGCCTCCATCTTTTTTCTTCACAAAGAAGAACCCCGCGGCCACTGGGGAAGATGAAGGTCTAATATGCCCCTTGGCCAGACTTTCCGAAATGTAATCCTTCATAGCTTGCCTCTCAGGACCAGAAAGGTTATATAACCTAGATTTTGGTAACTTAGCATCAGGAAGCAATTTTATAGCACAGTCATATGCGCGATGAGGAGGTAATTCTTGACACCCTTCCTCTGAAAACACATCCTCAAAGTCCTCCAGAAAAGGAGGTAAGGTTCTAGGCACGACCGTACCGATGACCGTGTTCATGCAGTTACTATTGCAAAATTCACCCCACTGGCTTATCTCTCTGGATTGCCAATTAATAACTGGGTTATGTTTAGTTAACCAAGGAAGTCCCAACACAATAGGAGTGGGAAGGCCCTCCAACACATAACAAGACAATAGTTCTTTATGTATTGCCCCCACTCGAAGGTCTATGTTATGCACGGCTTGCACAAAGCTACCTTGACTGAGAGGCCTGGCGTCAATAGAGAATATAGGGATAGGTTTGGCCAATACACTCAGTTGCATACCTTGCACCTGGGCAAACCGAGCGACCACCAGATTAGCCGCGGCCCCACTATCCAGAAGAACAGAAATCCTCTCAGTTCTCGTACCTACCACCACCTCCGCTGGTACGAGAAACTGAGACGGACTTGGGGACGAAATACATACTCCCAGATTGTCGTCCACCACACAACCTGGGATTAATAGTTTTCCGGCGACTTCTTGCTCAGTACAGTATGGGATGGACACCCCTCAATAAAATGTCCCTTTCTCCCGCAGAAGAAACACCTTCTTGTTTTGCGGCGCACCGCCGATCCCCTCCCTCGGAATGATGTCCCTCCCAACTGCATAGGTTCCTCAGAACAAACCAGGGGAACCTCAATATTAGGGACTTTAGAAGGAGGTGGAGTCATCACAGGGGGCGGAGTTACCCCACACCTCTCCCGAAGCCGTCTATCAATGCGAATAGCAAGAGCCATAGCGGCCTCCAGTGACGGGGAGAATCATACTGAGCCAACACATCTTTTAATTTGTCAGATAAACCTTGACAAAAATGGCTCTTAAGAGCCGGGTCATTCCACTGAGTATCCGTGGCCCACCTACGGAACTCTGAAGAAAATTCCTCCGCCGGACGATCTCCCTGCTGTATCCTACGTAACTTCATTTCAGCAAGGGAGACCCGATCCGGGTCATCATATACCAGACCCAGGGCTGTAAAAAATCGGTCCACTGACTGTAGAGCCGGGGAGCCCGGGGGAAGAGAGAACGCCCAGGATTGAGGGTCCCCTTGTAAGAGCGAGATGACAATTCCCACCCTCTGATCCTCACTCCCCGACGACTGTGGCCGCAGCCGAAAATACAATTTACATGCTTCCCGGAAAGTAAAAAACTTGTCCCGCCCACCAGTGAACCTGTCCGGGAGAGCTACTTTAGGTTCAGATCTGGTTTGCTTCCGGGGTACAAAACCTTGGATTTAACGTCCATCAGCTCCATGGACAAACTCTGCAACTGCTGAGCTAAATGGGCTACTGGATCCATGGTGGCTGGGGAGAATCTTTAGATTGGCCGGTGAAAATGTCACGACGTATAACAGATATATTCAATGATAGCAACCTATATCTAATGTGACATCATTCTAAATTTCATATAATAGAGAAAATCAACATGTATACATAGTATCTGCCAGCAATGTCTTACCTGACATAATATCCTATGTATTGTGGGTCAATACTGTGTACGTGTCACGCTGTCTCTGGATAGAGGTGGACCGGGGTCTATGCTGACCCTGAACTGGGGTCCTGACTAGTCCCTCTACCTGGAGGTACTGTTAATGGTACAGAGGTCCAGGCCGCCAGCGTAACCCTGTCTCCTGTAGATCCCTGACCACTGTAATCTAGTCCTGAGAAGGACCCTGATTACCACCACAGGGAATGGGCAGGTCACAGCTTACACACAGTCTAAGACAAACGAGACAGACAAGGGGTAAAGAAAACACAGCCTTGCATACAACACTTCCACTACAGAGGAACACAAAAGGTTAAGGAGATAAACAATAAGCGAGGAGAGGAAAAACCACAACAGGCACTCTTAGCTTAAGTCTTCTCAGAAACGATCCGCTCTGCTCGTCTGAATGAATGCTTTCACCGGCAACTTCCCCAGCAGACCAGCAGGTATATGAAGTAAGCTAATTAACAAAACATCAATCGCAGCTGGGCGAGGCTGGTCAGCCCAGCACCGAGAGAGAAAGAATTAACTCCCTCAGTGCCGAAAAACACCCAGCACCAGAAACTCAGCTGTGCGAAGTCAGGGTGTGCAATCGCGACGATCTCCGCTGCGACACACCCGTGACAACTTGGGGTGCAACGTGTTGGTACCGTCCACTTTGGTAATGAGGGACATAATCAAGGCTATTGACAGGGCCCATGTGCAGATACATCCCAGAATGTCCATGTCGACCATACCCATGTAGTGGCCAATCTCCTCCACTGGGTATGGTCAAGTGGCCATACTGGTGATGTACTGCTGGCTGATATATCTGACCATGTTGTGGACGGTGTTGACTAACACCTTGAGGTTGTTGTGGGCATGGACTACGTGTGGAAGGGGGATCACTTTCAGGTCTTGGATTATCATCAGGTGGCACAGGCATTTGGAGACGGTTTGCCCGTGACAGTTGCCATCTTTCTAGATAAGCCAAGATCTGCGTTGGGTTATTGGGTGGGGTGCAAGCATCTATGACTATTTGAATGGCACCTCTGGCGCGCAGCCTTACTTCTCGGGGGATAGTGCGTAGATAGCGAGCCAGACTCCTTGCATAGGCCTCTTCCCCATCATCATTTGCCGTGCGGGACAGATAGTTTAATACCCCTGTATCCACTTGGCTTTTGGTCCCAGTGGTGTTGAGCTCCCTTCGGCGGCGTCCCCGTCGGGACACTACTGCAGCCTGTGGTGAGGTATCAAGGCGGAGGGTTGGGCTACTACTCTGGGCACGGTTGTCATCTTCCTGTGCCTCCTGTCCTGCAGAAGAGCGTGCTGTTGGGGTGGTTGTTGGCTGGAAACTGTTTGGGAAGATGGACCAGCCTCTTCTTCCGCATCAGCAACTGGGTCCACGTGGACCTCTGAGTCCGAGCCGGTCTCACGCTCGGTTATATTGGATTCAGTTATATTTAGCATGGAAAAAATTAACATTAAAATCATACCTTAAGGCAAGTAGACAAAGGTCTGCAGAGTTGAAGCATGAACTTACGGACGCAGATCCATAATTGGTGCCAGAAAGTTCAAGCGATCATAATAAATGTATTTGCGCATTTGTGGTCTCTCTGACCCACTCCTGGCACGATTCTGCCGCTCTCTGCGGAACTGGTCACGGCAGCTCCGCCAGCATCTAGTGACATCACCCACTACAAAGCAATGCAACAAATGTTTCACATTAGGATCACAGTATAAGCATTGTGACATGTATTTTTGAAATGCATGCTATTTCACAAGTGCCAAACATGCAGGCTACCAAGCAGATTATGACATAGGATCGTGTTTGCAACAATGGTGCAGTAAGGTTATCACTTACTCATTTCCTGCTGTACCTCAGGTGAACTTTCCGCATAGTTGGGAAAAATTTGGCGGCATATACGCTTTCAAGACGCATCTTTCCGCAAACGGTCTGCGTAATGTGCATCACGTGCATCCCACAGTTCTGGGGTCTCCTGAACAAGAACAATGAGGAGCTCCACATTAATTTGTCTAGCCATCTTGCTGGACTCCGTGGAGGCGTGCTACTTCCTGGTTTAAGACCTTCACAGGCTAATTAGCATGTGAAACCTTCATGATTTGATGTCTGAGGCAATTTCCTGTCACCTGCCCAATGCATGCGTATTTATCGCAATTCACACGCATGGTCCGTGTGCAATCCGTTGTTTTTGCGCTCCCATAGACTTGCATTGGCGACTTTCGGCCGACATACGAGTACAATCGCAGCATGCTGCGATTTCACTCGCACGTACAACACGTGCGAGAAAAAATCGGATGATGCGAGCTGACCCATAGATTAACAGGGGGACGAGCGCAATGCGATTTTTTATCGCCTCACGCTCGTCCGTATTAAACGGTAGTGTGACTCCGGCCTAACAGTCTATTCAGTAGGACTATCAGCTGTGTATCCATCAGACTTCTGCACAACACAACTGATGGTCCCAACCCCATTTATAAGGCAAGAAATCACACTTATTAAACCTGACAAGGCACACCTGTGAAGTGAAAACTATTTCCGGTGACTACCTCTTGAAGCTCATCAAGAGAATGCCAAGAGTGTGCAAAGCAGTCATCAAAGCAAAAGGTGGCTACTTTGAAGAACCTAGAATAAAAGACATAATTTCAGTTGTTACACACTTTTTTGTTAAGTATATAATTCCACATGTGTTAATTTATAGTTTTGATGCCTTCAGTGTGTATGTACAATTGTCATAGTCATGAAAATACAGAAAAATCTTTGAATGAGAAGGTGTGTCCAAACTTTTGGTCTGTACTGTATGTTTATGTGCTGAGGAGATATAGGGAATGTGTAAAGGGTATGCCACACTAAACGAGATCGCTAACGAGATCGCTAAAATACGTCACTATTTAGCGATCTCGTTAGTGACGTCGTTGTGTGTGGCATGTAGCAACGACGTGGCCCCTGCTGTGATCTCGTTGATCGTTCACTAGAGTTCTGGACCGTATTTTGATCGTTGGCGTCCCGCCCTTCAGCTCCGATTGGTGACCACAACATCACCTCAGCTTTAATAACTGCGCCCCCATCCATTGTTTCCAGAGCACTTTGTGGATGACTCCAACGGTGCTTTGTGCGTTGTTGCGAGGATAGTATCGTGTGTCGGAGTTTTGCGATCCTGTTTGTGGCGCAGTGGTGGGTTTTGCGATCCTGTCTGAGTCGCTAGAGCACTTCATCTTCCCCATTTCGATTTGGATATTTGGATTCAAGGTACATATTGTTTGTGATGTTGTTTGATACGTTTTTTTACCTTATTTTTTTTTCGTCTGCTTTATTTTTTTTACACCCCCCACCATTTTAGACATTTGTAAACTGTATTTTAAATGTTAACTGAAAAGTTAACAACATTTTTTTTTTTTATATATTTTTAATTTTATTCTTTATTTTATTTTGTTTAAACACTTTAGTAATAGTAATTAATTAGTAATTAACTTTTCTCTTTTTTACCGTACAGGTTGCACATAATGAACCTGTCCACTGCGGAGCGTGTGATTGTGGCAGTTGCACTATCAATGGAGGCAGATCGACAAGAAGAGGCGCGGGTGGAAGAGAGGCGCTCCAAGCGAAAGCGTCACATGTGGACCAGAGAATGGCTGGAGCAGAGGTCCAGATTCACCCACATGCATCTAGTGAGGGAGTTGCAGGAGAAGAATCCGCAGGATTTCCGGAATTATCTACGGATGTCGGAGGATTCATTCAAGCTCCTACTGGAAGCTGTGAGGCCACTCATTGAACGGCAGGATACCCGGATGCGTGCAGCTGTTTCAGCAGAGGAACGTTTGGCAGTAACGCTGCGATTTCTGGCAACCGGACGTTCAATGAAGGATTTGCAATTTTCTGCTGCAATTTCTTGGTCGCTGCTTGGAGAACTAATTCCGGAGACATGCAACGCCATCGTCCGCAGTTTACGGAGCTACATGCCTTTTCCCAAATCTGTGGCGGAATGGCAAATTATTGCCTCTGATTTTGAAAGGATTTGGCAGTTCCCAAACTGTGGTGGTGCCTTGGATGGCAAACATGTGAGGATCACGCAACCAAGGGCTACTTCAGCGTGATCCTCATGGCCCTTGTTAATGCCAATTATGAGTTTATTAACGTTGATGTTGACATTAATGGAAGGGTTTCTGACGGTGGCGTTTTGGAGCACACAAGTTTTGGTGAACGGTTGTTTAATAATAAACTTAACTTGCCAACCAACATGGACACCACTGCCAACCTTAACTTTGTGTTTGTGGGCGATGAAGCCTTCCCCCTTCATGAGCATCTTGTGAAACCGTACCCACAAAAGACTTTGACAGGGGAAAGGCGGATTTTTAATTATAGACTGTCTAGGGCACGACGCGTTGTGGAGAATGCCTTCGGCATAATGGCCAACCGCTTCAGGGTTTTCCACACTCCAATCAACATGAAGCTGGAATCCATAGACTCTGTGGTGTTGGCCTGTTGTGTGCTGCACAATTTTCTACGCAAACGCGATGCTGGTACTTACAGTCCGCCAGGCTTCATGGACTCGGACAGCAATGGTGACGTGGTGCTTGGAGAATGGCGTGACAATGATCCCGCTATTGCAGGCCTTCAACCTGTAAATCAAGGCAGGAGCAAGGACGATGCGAAGGCCGGCCGAGACAAGTACTGCCATTACTTTAATGGGCCTGGTGCAGTGAGTTGGCAGCATCAGATCTAGTTTGATTTTGAGAATGTTTGACTTTTGCCTTTTTTTAACAATGTTTTTATAATAATACATTTTTATTTTAAAAATGCATTCGTGTTTTTTTTCAATTATTTTACCAATATGGGAGAAGGGCTAATGATGGGTGAGATGTGGGGAGGGAGTAATGGGGATGGCAGCGAGACATGTTACCAGCAGCTGTAGTTTTTAAAATCTTTTCAAAGGCTTTTTTGTTGTCTATTTTTTGTTTTACATTGTATCTACTTGTCACACACGGGGTCATGGGAGTACCATCAGTCATAGGAGTTAATAGTTAAAAAAATAAAGAAAAAAGTTTCAAATATTTACAATTATTTTAAGGGCCTATGGTCTCACTAGCGTTCAAACATTATAATTAAATATAACAGATAATACACCACAGCTGCATATATAAAGTTTAAATATATAATATATATATTTTAGTCATATATGAAAGATTAAAAAATTGTTATAAATATATTTGAAAATTCTTGGGAGGTAAAGGTCAACATTCACCAGGGAATCACAGCTATTCACAGATATGCGACGCCATTGTGATCGCAATGTGACGATTCTCACGAGCCCCAGCCATAAAGACATGAGATGCCATTGTGATCGTAAGGTGACGATTCTCACGAGCTCCAGCTACACACAGATATGAGATGCCATTGCGATCGCCTAGCTTGGAACCATCATCTTGCGATCGCAACGGCATCTCATATCTGTGTATGGCTGAACGCATGGCTGCTGCGGTCACTTTGCGATCGTAATATCGTTTTGCGTCGCGAGTGCGGACGCATGTAACGTGCGCACTCTGTGACGTCATGGCGCTGGCGTTGCCCAATGTGTTCCTGTTAAGATGGCGGCGAGACAGCGTGGGGCAAAGTGGTCGGAGGAGAGGTCTTCTATTTAATAGAAAAAGTTGAAAAGTGGGGCTATGACTGCAGGCTAGGATGCGCCACAAAAAGGTAGTCCTGCAGAGAATCCGGCGGGGCCTGGCGCGGCTCTTTGACGTGCAGCGGACCGGCGCCCAGATAAGAAAAAAGCTGGCGGAACTTCGCTACCGCTCCCGCGAGAGGGTCGCCAGCATCCGGGCGCAGGCCTCTGAGTGAGTATTGATGAGGGTATCTGGAGAGGTTATGTTTTGTGGGTTATCTAACTATATCAATGCACCCGCAGTGATGGGAGTACCGGCAGTGATGGGGCAGGCAGTGATGGGAGTACCAGTTGTGAGGGGGTTTACAGGCATAGATGGAAGTACTGGCAGTAACGGGAGGACGAGTAGTGATGGGAGTACCAGTAGTGATGGGCAGGCAATGATAATGGGAAGGCAATGCTAATGATGATATTAATGGGGAGACAATGATGATGGGAAGGCAATGATGATTATATTAATGGGGAGGCAATGATGATGATAATGGGGAGTCTGAATTGTATATTTCATTTACAGCACCACCTTCACCATCAGCAGCTCCAGCTGCTCCACCGTCCCCAGCTACCCCTCCACCTCCATCATCTCCTTCCCCGGCTACCCCTCCACCTCCATCACCTACCCCTCCACCTCCATCATCTCCGTACCTGTCTACCCCTTTCCCGGCAGCAACCCCCCCTCCACAGTTGGGGTCATCCAGCCCTTCACCTGGATATGGCTTCTCTCCAGCATCATCCCGTGACACGGATGCAGGCTCCCCATCAGGTAATTAACGCACATTATATAAGCTTCAGACAAGTTTGAGAACTTTGTAAGGTCTTATGTGCAATGGCTGTTGTGATATAATTTTTTTTTTCTGTGTTTCCCTAGCCGGTGGAGCAACAGGTTCTGGGTGGGCGGTCAGCGTGTCGCCTGACGAAAACCGTAAGTGTTAATTAACATAACATGTACATGTTGATGTTGCAACAGAATTCACTATTAACTGTTACCTTTACCTCCACAGAAATCCCAACTGCCCAGGACCTGTTGGTGTCCCACCGCCAGCTGATGGCGACAATGCACACCGCAGTGGCAGCTATGAACAGCTCCATGGCTGCACTGCTGAAGCACGGGGTGATGCTGGAGAGGGTTGTTGAAGGACTACAGGGCCGCCCTCAGTAATTTTTTTTATTTTTTTAATTATTTTGTATTTTGTAAATATTTTGTTTATATTTTTTTATTTTATTATTATCTTGCTGTTTTTGTTTTAT
>JARQOD010000001.1:898786675-898823755 GCA_033576555.1 Oophaga sylvatica
TAGAGTATAATGGCTGTGTAATCTGATACCACAGTGAGCTTACTGTCTGTCTTATATGAGCAAGATGGATTTGAGCTGTATTTTTCAGAGTGGATGATAAGTTTAGGATGTGTTGGGCGGAGAAGATGTGTCTTATAAGTAGGCAAGGAATCAAATTTATCTGATAATATATATTACAAAGTTTCTTTTTTTGCATTGACTATTGATTTTTGTAAAACTTGTGGAAAATATAGTTCTTATTTAAATTAAACCAGATGGAAAGACTTTTTTCCCCAATCTCCCTAAGGTCTCATGTGTAAAGTATATAGAGATGTAAGCAGGAGGCTATATGATCTAGTGCAGAATCTCCTACAACTATATTTTATGTGTGTAGCTGGTTGTGGAATGTATTTTCATACAAGAAAAAGGAAATATATTTTTTTACATCAATTAAGGAATTTGCTCTTCAGACCTTCTGGGGGAATCACAACACAATACCAGACCCCAATCAGAGGGCAATAAAACTTTCACACTCCGTATCTATGAATTGTTCCAATATTTATGTTCATCTCTATCTCCCATAATGACAGTTCTGCTTCACGTCACTTGTCCTATCTATTGCATTGTTTCTGTGCTGTGTTGTGTATAAATATGTGATTCTTCAGATTTTGTATTAGTTTAGCCTGATGAAGAGACGTGAGTAGTCTCGAAAGCTTGCAATTTGTTACCATCTTTTCAGTTAGCATTAAAAGGTATCAACCACTGAGGACTCTCAATTCTAAATATTTTTCATAGAAGAAAAAGAAACCCTCTATGACCATAAGGTTATAGTATGGCCACTAGAACATCCCTATCTGTGTGCATGAGGCTTTTGTATTCAAAGTGTTATGTTTTCCTAGAGAACACTGCCTCTTTGCCTGTGTCTTTAGAAGTTGGTAGTGCCAGTTCTTCAGTCATCTCAGATGTCTCTTATATTGTAGACTGATTGTGTTTTGTATGATGTATTGCCAATTGTCATATTGGTCTTCTATATTTTTTTTACTAAATAAGGAGCGTAAATTGTTATGGGGTCATAAGTGGCCTAGGACTAAATCCATCTAATGTGACAAAATAAAATACCCTTGACTGTAATGATGAGTAAGACTGAAGGATATAAATGTCAAATTCCTCACCTTAAGACCATTACCACCAGAATCCGCATCAACTGCTTCACCACTGGCCTCTTTCACTCTCCTTAGAGCCCTTCTCCAAGAAATTTAAGTCCTCACACAGATTTCTGTATCATTAGAAAGGGTGTTATGATTGAAGAGACAGAAGATTCAGATATGTCACAGGCAATAACAATCTCGGCAGCTCAGCTGACAACATCAGTTTAGATACGTGGTAACATTTTATGTCTGTCAGATACAGATATCTGAAAGCAAACACCTCAAGAAATCCATTAAATCTAATCGTCCCCATTATACGAAGCTAACACTTTTTAGTCTTTAGTCCTCTCAATCTAAGAAATGTCTACTTAATTATACCATGGTGATAAACACAAGGCTTTTCAAGCCTATACAATGTACAGTCATGGAAATATCACAGAGCAGACATGTTTTGTTGTGTGTTTTTTTTACCTATACCCAGTAAGACAATATTACTTTTGTTTAATTTTCAACTAATAGGTACATTTTTAACTTTGTTTTTACTAAAGCAGAGAGAAAGTTACAATTGTATTTGTATCTATTGTGAAATATTTTAGTATATTTATTTATGCGACTACTGGTTACAATGGTATATCTTTCCATACCTGTGCATGATGTATGTGTGATGCTGGGGCATAACTACAATGTTTGGTCCCTAATGCAAAATCGTTAACAGGGCCCTCCTGCTTATAATAAGGGTAAACATGTAAAGGGAATCTGTCAGCAGGTTTTTGCTACCTCATCTGAGAGAAGCATGATGTAAACAAAGAGAAGCTGAATCCAATGATGTATCACTTAGTTTACTGGGTGCAGCCATTCTGATACAATCAAAGCTTTTAAACTTAGAATGAAGCAGAGCTGAGAAAGCTAACCCCACCCACTCCAGGCTATGTATGCCCAAAATCCATAGACAGTGAGCTGCTTAGTTGCCAGACTGGTCCAGCAATATTAATCTCTTAGTGATAAATCCTTCACAGTTAGTAAACAACAGCAACACTTTGAAAAGTGACACATCCCTGAATTCTGTGTTTCAGCCTCTATCTCCTGCTGTTTTCAGATTACAAGGCAAAAACCTGCTTACAGACTCCCTTTAACTCCTCCTTAAGGTTTAAAGACTGAATTTCATTAAGATTACTTACTTATTTGTTTAAAATAGAGATTGTAACCCAGGCGGGCTATGGTGTCTCACAGGCACTGCCTGTACAAAAAACCAATGCGACAAAAAATGTGCCAAAGACTAAAGTAAATACAAACACTAAAAAGTATATTTTTATCAGATAAATTAAAAGACAAGTCTATATCCAACATAACAGATACAGAGATAGATGGTGGGTGAGCCACAAGGAAAAAAAAACTAGAAAAATCAGGAGGCATCACAAAGTAATGTACAGTCACTGCAGAAACTAATTTATGCATGAAAGGTGCAGTGGCATGTAAAAGTTTAGGCACCCCTTGTTAAAATTACTGTTATTGTGAACAGGCAAGCCAACTGAAGATTAAATAATCTCTAAAAGGCCTCAAGATAAGGTTGACACATTTTCTTTATATTTTAGGAAAAAAATGATATATCTATATTTTCATATTTTACAATTTTAAAATTACAAAAAGGAAAATGGGTTGATGCAAAAGTTTGAGCACCCTGCATGGTTAGTACCTCCTAGCACCCCCATTTGAAAGAATCACAACTTGTAAACGCTTTTTGTAGCCAGACACGTCTTATTTGAGGGATTTTCATCCATTCCTCCTTGGAACATTTTTCCAGTTCTGTGAGATTCCTGGGTCGTCTTGCATACAGTGCTATTTTGAGGTCTAGCCACAGATTTTTAATGATGTTCAGATAAGGGGACTGTGAGGGCCATTGCAAAAACTCTCAGCTTGCACCTTTTGAGGTAGTTTATTGTGGATTTTGACATGTGTTTAGGATCATTATCATGTGTATAAGTCATCCTCTTTTCAACTTCAGATAGTTGTTGTGAATGTGCTAGAAATGAATTCTGAGCAGAAGCTCCCTCTGGTGGTTACAAACAGTACTGAACTATTCAATGAAGATTGTGAAGATTGGCGATCAGATGTTACTGACTGGTCTTATATAAGGGAGGTTCCCTCCCATCAGGGTTGCCGGTGATCAATTGTTCTGGTCTCAACTTTTGTTCCTGGTTCACTTTGGAGCTTGCTGTTTCGTGCCTGCATCTTCTGCTAACAGATAAGACATTTTCTTCTTTTAGTTTTTTGTGCTTGCTTTTTGCATTTTGTCCTGCACTTCTGTGGGGGTCTGCCAGGTCCCCTCTGGGGGCTTGTGCTCCTCTCAGTTTAGTTCAGCCAGTTGTTTGTTCATTTGCCTTCTCCAGTTTTTTCTGTGGCTGCGGCTTAGTTTTGTTACACCAGAGAACAAATTTAGGTGGTAGAGGTCGTGTGATCTCAGGTGTTTTAGCAATTAGTGTGTTGGTATTTTTTTAGGGTTTTTCGGATTGCAGTAAGTGACCTTCCTATCCTTTTCTGTCTAGGAAGATTGGGCCCCAACGTTTGCTCATACTATTTTCTGTCTGTGTCTGTATTTCCTCTTGTCTAACTGCCATTACATGTTTGGGGCTTCCTATGTTCTTTGGGGATCTGCTCTGGGGCAGATAGCTTTCCTCTTTCTATCTTTAGGTAAAGTTAGCTTCTCAGGCTGTGACGAGGCGTCTAGGACCAACGTAGGTACGCTCCACGGCTGCCTTTAGTTGTGGTGGTTAGTCAGGGTACTGCAATCTAATAGATCCCAACCTCTCTGGTGTATTGCCTTTTTTGCCTGCTCTCCTCAGCTACCAAATCATAACAGATAGTGTTATGTTTCCATCAAGAATTTCTTGAAATTTCATTGAATCTATTCTTCCCTCTACATGGAAAATATACATCGTGCCACAAAGAATGCAGTTTGTGCATTTGAAATGCGTTGCTGTGTCTATCCTCATGATGGAATCCTTTTAATCCAATAAATTTTGCAACTATCGAAGTTGGAATCTTTTCATTTTCCCCTGTGCCATTGGTTGCAACACAATCCAAAAGCATGATTGATCCACCCCTATGCTTAACCCCTTTATCCCCAAGGGTGGTTTGCACGTTAATGACCGGGCCAATTTTTATAATTCTGACCACTGTCTCTTTATGAGGTTATAACTCTGTAACGCTTCAACGGATCTTCGTGATTCTGAGAATGTTTTCTCGTGACATATTGTACTTCACGTTAGTGGTAAAATTTATTCGATATATCTTGCGTTTATTTTTGAAAAAAATGCCAATATGGCGAAAAATTAGAAAATTTGCAATTTTCAAACTTTTAATTTTTATTCCCTTAAAACAGAGAAATATGTCACACAAAATAGTTAAGAAATAACATTTCCCACATGTTTACTTTACATCAGCACAATTTTGGAACCAAAATTTTTTTGTTAGGAAATTATAAGGGTTAAAAGTTGACCAGCGATTTCTCATTTTTACAACAAATTTACAAAGCCATTTATTTTAGGGACCACCTCACATTTGAAGTCACTTTGAGGGGTCTACATTGCAGAAAATACCCAAAAGTGACACCATTCTAAAAACTGCACCCCTCAAGGTACTCAAAACCACATTCAAGAAGTTTATTAACTATTCAGGTGCTTCACAGGAGCTGAAGCAACGTGGAAGGAAAAAATGAATATTTAACTTTTAGTCACAAACTTTTTTTTATTTTCACAAGGGTAAAAGGAGAAAATGGACAGATAAAGTTGTTGTGCAATTTCTCCTGAGTACGCCAATACCCCATACGTGGGGGAAAACCACTGTTTGGGCACACGGCAGAGCTCGTAAGGGAAGGAGCGCAGTTTAACTTTTTCAAACCAAAATTGGCTGGAATTGAGATTGGACGCCATGTCGCGTTTGGAGAGCCTCTGATGCGCCTAAACAGTGGAAACCCAACACAAGTGACACCATTTTGGAAACTAGACCCCCTATGGAACTTAGCTAGATCTGTGGTGAGCACTTTGAACCCCCAAGTGTATCACAAAAGTTTATAATGCCAGGGTGTAAAAAAAAAAATTCCACAAAAATGATTTTTTAGTCTCAAATTTTTGATTTTTCCCAAGGAAATTGGACCCCAAAAGTTGTTGTCCAATTTATCCTGAGTACGCTGATACCCCATATGTGGGCAGGGGAAACTGTTTGGGCGCACGGCACGGCTTGGAAAGGACGTAATAACGTTTTGGAAAGCAGACGTTGATGGGGGTCATGTTCCGTTTGCAGTGCCCCAGATGAGCCTAAACAATGGAAACCCCCACAAGTGACCCCATTTTGGAAACTAGACCCCCTAAGGAACTTATCTAGATCTGTAGTGAGCACTTTGAACCCCCAAGTGCTTCACACAAGTTTATAATGCCCGGGCATGAAAATAAAAAATCTTATTTTTTCCCACAAAAATTATCTATTAGTCACCAATTTTTTTATTTTCCCAAGGGTAACAGGAGAAATTGGACCACATCAGTTGTTGTTCAATTTGTCCTGAGTACGCTGATACCTCATATGTGGGGGTTAACTACTATTTGGGCGCACGGCAGAGCTCGAAATGAAAGGAGCACAATTTGACTAATTCCAACCAAAATTGGCTGTAATTGAGATTGGACACCATGTTGCATTTGGAGAGCCCCTGATGTGCCTTAACAGTGGAAACCCCCCACAAGTGACCCCCTAAGGAACTTATCTAGATCTGTGGTGAGCAATTTGAACCCCCAAGTGCTTCACATAAGTTTATAACGTAGAGCCGTAAAATTAAAAAATCATATTTTTTCCACAAAAATGACTTTTTCACCCCAATTTTTATTTTCCCAAGGGTAACAAGACTCCACAAGTTATTGTAAAATTTGTCCTGAGTACGCTGATACCCCATATGTGGGGGTAAACCACTGTTTGGGTGCATGGCAGAGCTTGGAAGGAAAGGAGCGCAGTTTGACTTTTTCAACGCAGAATTGGTTGGACGCCATGTCGTGTTTGGAGAGCTCCTGATCTGCCTAAACAGTGGAAACCCCCGACAAATGACACCATTTTGGAAACTATACCCCTCAAGGAACTTATCTAGATGTGTGGTGAGAATTTTGAACCCCCAGGTGTTTCACTAAAGTTTATAACGCCGAGCATGAAAATAAAAAAATCATATTTTTTCCACAAACATGATCTTTTAGTCCCCAACTTTTTATTGTCCCAAGGGTAACAGGAGAAACTGGACCCCAAAAGTTGTTGTCCTGTTTGTCCTGAGTACGCTGATACCCAATATGTGGGAGAAAACTACTGTATGGGCACACGTTGGGGCTTGGAAGGGAAGTAGTGACGTTTTGGATTGCAGACTTTGATGGAATGGTCTTCCGGCGTCATGTCGCATTTGGATAGCCTCTGATGTGCCTAAACAGTGGAAACCCCCCACAAGTGACCATATTTTGGAAAATAGACCCCCTAAGGAACTTATCTAGATGTGTGGTGAGCACTTTGAACCCCGAAGTACTTCACAGAAGTTTATAACGTACAGCCGTAAAAATAAAAATTCTTTTTTTTTTTTTTTTAACAAAAATGATTTTTTTTTCACCCCCAATATTTTATTTTCACAAGGTAACAGGAGAAATTGGACCCCAAAAGTTGTGGTCCAATTTTTCCTTAGTACGCTGATACCCAATATGTTGGAGAAAACTACTGTATGGGCACACGTCGGGGCTCGGAAGGGAAGTAGTGATGTTTTGGATTGCAAACTTTGATGGAATGGTCTGCGGGCGTCATGTTGCATTTGGAGAGCCCCTGAAGTGCCTAAACAGTGGAAACCCCCAACAAGTGACCCTATTTTGGAAAATAGACCCCACAAGGAACTTATCTAGATATGTGGTGAGTGCTATTAAGCCCCAAGTGCTTCACAGAAGATTATAACGTACAGCTGTAAAAACAAAAAAAATCATTTTTTTTTTTACAAAAATCATATTTTCGCCCCCAATTTTTTATTTTCCCAAGGGTAACAGAAGAAATTGGACCCCAAGAGTTATTGTGCAATTTGTCCTGAGTACGCTGATAACCCCATATGTGGGGGTAAACTACTATTTGGGCGCATGGCAGAGCTCAGAAGTGAAGGAGCACCGTTTGACTTTTTCAACGCAGAATTGGCTGGAATTGAGATCAGACGCCATGTCCCATTTGGAGAGCCTCTGATGTGCCTAAACAGCAGAAACCCCCCAATTCTACCTCCAACCCTAACCCCAACACACCCCTAATCCTAGTCCCAACCCTAACCATAACCCTAACCACAAATCTAACCCTAACACACTCCTAACCCTAATCCCAAACCTAATCCTAATCCTAAATTTAGCCTCAACCCTAACCCTAACTTTAGCCGCAACCCTAAACCTAATGGGAAAATGGAAATAAATAAATTTTTTTAATTTTATTATTTTTCCCTAACTAAATAAATAGATAAAGGGGGGTTTGATTTATATTTATAGCGGGTTTTTATGTTTGCCAGCTGTCACGCTAAAAGACGCTTTTTATTGCAAAAAATAGTTTTTTGCATCACCACATTTTGAGAGCTATAAATTTTGCATATTTTGGCCCACAGAGTCATGTGAGGTCTTATTTTTTGCGGTACGAGTTGATATATTTATTGGTGCCATTTTTGAGCATGTGACATTTTTGATCGCTTTTTATTTCGATTTTTGGGAGGTTAGAATGAACAAAAATCAGCAATTCATGAATTTCTTTTGGGTGGGGCGTTTTATACCGTTCTGCGTGTGGTAAAATTGATAAAGCAGTTTTATTCTTCGGGTCAGTGCGATTACGGCAATACCTCATTTTTATCATTTTTTTATGTTTTGGCGCTTTTACACAATAAAAACAATTTTACATAAAAAATAATTATTTTGCATCGCTTTATTCTGCGAGCTACAACTTTTTTATTTTTTCACTGATGATGCTGTATGGCAGCTCGTTTTTTGCGGGACAAGCTGACGTTTTCAGCGGTATCGTGTTTATTTATATCAGTCTTTTTGATCGCATGTTATTCCACTTTTTGTTCTGCGGTATGATGATAAAGCATTGATTTTTTTGCTTTGTTTTTTTTTTTAAGGGGTTCACTAAAGGGGTTAACTAGTTGTTAGGGTCTGCGGAACGCACTAGATAAATATAAATAGTGGGTGCGTTCACAGACTGGGGTCCATCGTGCAGGCAGAGTCTGCTGCTAGTAAGATGGTGGTAGAGGCAAACTCTGTTACTTCACAGAGTCGCAAATATAAATACTGTGGCACAATATGGCGGTATAAGCGAACTCTATTACACCACAGAGTCGCTGAGGTAAAGACGCAGAGATAGGTACTGTGTCCTGTTAACTCCACAGGGATACACAGATAACTGCTGTGCGGATAGCAGTCCGTGATCATGCAGACAGCAACGCAGTCAAGCAATCTCCTCACCGAAGAAGGGGCTTATTTCAGCCAAGCCCTAACCATGTGCACACAAATCTCCTCACCCGAGGTGCCGGTATTCTAGGGGCTTATTTCAGCCAAGCCCTAACCACATGCGTGCATGATCACACTGGCGCAAAGCACATAATGCAATTGATACTAGCGCATGGCCGCATGGCCATACAACCCTTTTATTATTATTATTATTATTACACATTTATATAGCGCCATTTATTCCATGGCGCTTTACATATGAAAATGGAAAATATAGACAGGTACAATAAACGTGTGCTAGACAAGGGACACACAAGTACAGAAGGAGAGAGGACCCTGCCCGCGAGGGCTCACAGTCTACAGGGATGGGTGAGGATACACTAGGAAAGGGTAGAGCTGGTCGTGCGATGGTACAGTAGACTGAGGATCATTGTAGACTGTAGGCTTGTCGGAACAGGTGGGTCTTCAGGTTCTTCTTGAAGGTTTCCGTTGTTGGTGAAAGTCTGATGTTTTGCGGCAGGGAGTTCCAGAGTATGAGGGAAGCCCGGGAGAAGTCTTGTATGCGGTTGTGGGAAGAAGAGATGAGGGGGGAGTCGAGAAGGAGATCTTGAGAGGATTGAAGGTTGCGTGTGGGTAGGTAGCGGGAGACCATGTCACAGATGTATGGAGGAGAAAGGTTGTGGATGGCTTTGTATGTCATGGTTAGGGTTTTGAACTGAAGCCTCTGGGCAATAGGAAGCCAGTGAAGGGCCTGGCATAGGGGGGACGCTGGGGAATAGCGGGGAGACAGGTGGTGTCATGTATAGTGTACAGTTCCTATAGCGTCTTGTGCTTGGCTGCGAGGAAAACACATGAGACATAGGTTGATATGAAATGACTTGTATTATTTCATACAAGCATGCAGAAAAGGTCACACAGTTTGCAGGAACAGCGACAGGAGACACAGCAGGCCAGAGTGACTTCAAGCACTACAATAACTCTCCAAGCAGGTTCAGGATCTCTTCTCTGTACCGTAATTCCTCTGCAAACATGGATTCACCAGACAGCAGGTTTCCAAAGTCCAAAAGTGTTCCAAAGTTCCTCAGTAGGAAATAGCTGGAGTCCAAAATCCTAGGTTACCAGGAGTCAGGTCACAGGCTGACTGAGGCTTGATTCAGAAGCACTGATTGTTCAGCTGAGGCTGCTTAAGAAGCAAGAGGGAGAGAATCAGGGCGGGAACATGAAAACTGGAAACTCCATATTAACTGAGGGCAAGAGCTGCAGAAAGACAGAAAGCAAAATGGCCGACGGAAAACTGAGTTTCAAGGAACATGTCAAAAGAGACAAAGAACCTTACATTACTCCCCCCTTAAGGACAACCTCCGGTTGACCTCAGACCAGGCTTGTCAGGGTACCTCTGATGAAACTGGCGGAGCAGGCGAGGAGCATTTACATTATTGACTGGTTCCCATGGGTTGTCCTCCACTGGGTAGCCCTGCCATTTAATCAAATATTGCAACTGATTTCTGTACAACCTGGAATCTAGAATCCTTTCCACCATAAATTCTTCCTGACCATCGACCAGCACTCGGTCAGGGCAAGGAGAAGAACGTCCAGGAAACGTATTGGGTGTTGCAGCCTTTAGTAGGGATACATGAAAGACAGGGTGGATTCTCATAGTTCTGGGCAGTTGAAGACGACAAGCAACAGCACTTATAATCTTATTGATCTTATAAGGTCCAATGTACTTATGTCCCAATTTAGACGATGGAATCTTTATTTTAAGATTTCTGGTTGACAGCCAGACCAAATCTCCTACCTTGAAAGCTGGTGCAGGTTTACGAAATTTATCTGCTGCTTTCTTGTACCTTTCCTGAGCCAATTCTAGATTTTCCTTTAGAAGATCCATATTCTTTTGTAAAGAAGTGATTCTTTCAGCCACTGCCGGCAAGGGCGTATCTATGGGAAATCGAGGAAGAATGTTAGGATGATAACCTAGATTGGAGTAAAAAGGAGACTGCTTAGTGGAGGCGCTCTGAGAGTTATTATAAGAGAACTCAGCCAGTGGAAGTAGATCCACCCAATCATCTTGTAGGTGGCAGATAAAGCAGCGGAGATACTGCTCCAGGGTCTGATTGGTTCGTTCTGTCTGTCCATTAGTCTGGGGATGAAAAGCAGAAGAAACGTTTACTTTAATGTCCAATGCGGCACAGAAATTTTGCCAAAACCTTGAAGTGAATTGCACCCCTCGATCCGAAATGACCTCATCCGGTACTCCATGTAAGCGAAACACATTCTTAATCATCAAGTCTGATGTCTGTTTTGCAGTGGGTAAGCCGACACAAGGGATAAAATGAGCTGCCTTTGTTAGACGATCAACCACCACTAGAATGGTGTTCTTCCCTTGAGAGGTTGGTAACTCCACAATGAAGTCCATAGAAATGGATCCCCACGGGCGGGACGGGGTGGGAAGAGGTTGTAACAGACCAGTTGGTGAGGAGCGAGGTGTTTTGCATCTTGCACAGACTTCACATGAAGTGACATAGTTTAAAACATCTTTCCTGTAAGTGGGCCACCAAAAGAAACGAGAAAGAAATTCTTGTGTCTTTAGAATTCCCCTATGCCCGGCTATCTTGGAATCGTGGATGAGTTGCAATACTCTCAATCTGACTGTTTCAGGTATATACAGACGTTGTCCCTGAATCCACACACCATTCTTAAAGACAAGACTTACGTCCCTTGGGGGTTGAGCCAACAAAGAATCCGCATGGTATGCTTCCTTGATGTCCTTAAGTAGGTCTTGATTATGAATCACTCCCAGGAATCTAGAGTCAGGAAGAATAGTCTTAGGAGGAGTAAGTGGACGTGTCTCTGCTGAATGAATCCTAGAGAGTGCATCAGCCTTTCCATTGCGCGATCCTGGTCTATAAGAAATTACAAAATTAAATTGGTTTAGGAAAAGATTCCAGCGAGCCTGGCGAGGAGTCAGGCACTTAGCCGACCTGATAAATTCAAGGTTACGATGGTCTGTCAGGATGACTATTTGCTGTGCAGCACCCTGAAGAAGGTGTCTCCATTCCTTGAAGGCGGCAATAATGGCCAACAATTCTCTATTGCCCACATCGTAGTTCCTCTCAGCCGAAGACAACTGCTGGGAAAAGAAGGCACAGGGATGCAAGACATTCTTCTCACCTGTTCTCTGAGAGAGTATAGCTCCAACGGCACAGTCTGAAGCATCTACCTCTATTATGAAGGCAAGCTCGGGGTTGGGATGTACTAAGATAGGTGCGGTGGTAAATTTATCCTTTAAACAGGAAAATGCTTCCTGAGCTTGCGGGGTCCAGGAGAACCTAGATTGTTTCCGGGTAAGTTGGGTGATAGGTGACACTACCTCAGAGAAATTCATAATGAAACGTCTATAGAAGTTGGCAAACCCGATGAAGCGCTGCACCTCCTTCACATTTCTAGGAATTGGCCAATCCTTGATGGCTTGGGTCTTGCTTCCATCCATACTAATCCCTTGCGTAGATAGTACATACCCCAGAAATTGAATTTCGGTCCTATGGAATTCACACTTTTCAAGTTTGATTTAGAGATGGTTTTGTCTTAGGCATTCTAAGACCATTCTCACATGTCCATGATGTTCCTCTGTGGAGTTAGAAAAAATTAGAATATCATCCAGATAAATCACCACAAATGTATCTAGGAGATCCCTGAAGATGTCATTCACCAAGTGTTGGAAAGTGGCTGGGGCGGTACTCAGACCAAAAGGCATAACTAGATATTCGAAGTGTCCATAGCGTGACCTGAATGCAGTCTTCCATTCATCCCCAGGTCTAATACGGACCAAGTTATAGGCCCCACGGAGATCCAGTTTAGAGAAAATTTTGGCGTGCCGCACTCTCTCCAACAACTCAGGGATTAAAGGCAATGGATAACGGTTTATAATAGTAACCTTATTGAGTTCCCTATAGTTTATGCAGGGTCTCAGAGATCCATCTTTCTTCTTCACAAAGAAGATGGGTGCACCTGCGGGAGATGAAGAGGGGCGTATGAAGCCTTTGGCTAGATTTTCATCTATGTAGTCCTTCAAAGCTTTTAGCTCGGGCCCCGCTAGGGGGTAGATCTTACCAAAAGGTATCTCGGCTCCAGGCAATAATTCGATTGGACAATCATATGGACGGTGAGGAGGAAGCTGATCAGCGTTCTTCTTGTCACATAAATCCACATAGTCCTGGTATACAGCTGGTAGTTCAGGGACTGACATGGTTCCTTTAGGAACAGAGCAAGCTGAAACTCCTTGACTCATCTGTTTCTCCGGAAAGTGTAATTCCTTGGTCTCCCAGTTAATCGTAGGATTCTGCGCCTGCAGCCATGGTAGCCCTAGAATAATGGGAAAGTGGGGAGAAGAGATAAGCATAAAAGACATTTTCTCCTGATGATCTTTACCCATAAGGACCCTCAAAGGCTCTGTTTCCTGATCCACTGGTCCAGAGGTCAGCAGGGAGCCATCCACAGTCTCCATCTGTACTGGAGTAGTCTTCTTCAATGAACGTATCCCCTGTTTCAGAGCAAAGGAGATATCCATAAAATTTCCACTTGCTCCTGAGTCGATCATAGCAGAGCTAGACACCCAGACTGAGTCCACCCAGAGTTTGATGGAAAGGAAGCAATGAGAATTATTTCTTTTACAACTCAGCTGGGACACCGCTGAGGAAACTTGAAAAATTGCAGCGTTTATACCGTCATTGTCCCCAGAACTAACAGAGTTTAAGTCCGAAAAATCAAGATCTCTTGCAGCAGATCTCTCTGGAGTCTGAGGCTCGGACATGACAGAGCTCCTCTCGCAACACTCACAGTGAATGACTGCTGCAGTAGTCTTACGAGAACGGCTGGGGCAGTTTATAATAAAGTGCCCTGACTTACCACAGTAAAAACATAGATTTTCCTTTATACGATGTTCTTTGCGTGCATCACTAACCCGTCTTTGTAAAGAGTCCACCTGCATGGGTTCAGGTTCTGGTTCCCTTGTGATCCTACTCAAAGGTTCCTTAGCTGAGGAGGGAGGTAGGAAAAGGTTAGTGCGATTATTTTCGAACCATCTCTCTTGTCTGCGTTCAGTCAGACGAGCATCAATACGAATACAATAGTTAATAAAGTCACCTAACGCAGTGGGAGGGTCGGCACGAGCAAGTTAATCCTTAATCAGTGGAGACAACCCTTTCCGAAAAATAGATTTTTTGGCGGAAGTGTCCCAAGTGGTATCAAGAGCCCATCTCCTGAAATCCAAGGCATATTCGGCTACTGAACGCTTACCTTGGCGCAAAGTTAACATGGCTTCTTCAGCTGTTGCACCTCGATTGGGGTCATCAAACACCTGCCCCATGGCTGAAATAAAAGCATCAAGGTGATTCAAACAATCATCCTCAGTCTCAATCAGAGGGTTTGCCCACATCAAAGCCTTATTGGTAAGCAACATGATTATAGTAAGCACTTTGGATCATTCAGTGGGAAATTGTGAAGCATGTGCAGAGAAAAATAGATTGCATTGGTTAATAAATCCCCTGAATTTCTCACGTTCACCGCCAAAACGAAAAGGAGGTAACTTGGGGATCCCAGAACTCGGGGTTATGGCAGGAGCCTGGACTCGTTCCTCTAGAGCCTCAATCCTGGCTCATAATTCCTGAGTAGTTTGTCCAAACACTTGCAAATTATGATTAGTGAGGTCCTGTAGGCTTGCAAAACGGGTCTTTATAGTCTGTATATCTGCAAGGATTGTATCAGTCACTCCGCAAAGCTCCTTTATGCGGGCCTCCATCTTCCAGATCGTTTAAGGCAGAAGTGCTGGAAGGAGAAGAGGAAAGGGAAAAAAAAAGCAATAGTGTTTACCTGTGGTAACACTCCAGAGTAACATTTAAGGGAATGCGCTCACCTGGAATGGTTGTGAGAAGTCACAACCACTGTCATCACAGAAGGTATTAAACGGACATCTGATATCCACAGTCACAGCAGACACGGCTATCCCAGACCCAGCAGACACTAAACATTGGCTCCTGAATCTTGTCATGTATAGTGTACAGTTCCTATAGCGTCTTGTGCTTGGGTGCGAGGAAAACACATGAGACATAGGTTGATATGAAATGACTTGTATTACTTCATACAAGCATGCAGAAAAGGTCACACAGTTTGCAGGAACAGCGACAGGAGACACAGCAGGCCAGAGTAACTTCAAGCACTACAATAACTCTCCAAGCAGGTTCAGGATCTCTTCTCTGTACCGTAATTCCTCTGCAAACATGGATTCACCAGACAGCAGGTTTCCAAAGTCCAAAAGTGTTCCAAAGTTCCTCAGTAGGAAATAACTGGAGTCCAAAATCCTAGGTTACCAGGAGTCAGGTCACAGGCTGACTGAGGCTTGATTCAGGAGCACTGATTGTTCAGCTGAGGCTGCTTAAGAAGCAAGAGGGAGAGAATCAGGGCGGGAACATGAAAACTGGAAACTCCATATTAACTGAGGGCAAGAGCTGCAGAAAGACAGAAAGCAAAATGGCCGACGGAAAACTGAGTTTCAAGGAACATGTCAAAAGAGACAAAGAACCTTACAGGTGGATTAGTCGGGCAGCAGAGTGTAGGATGGACTGGAGTGGTGCCAGAGTGCTAGAGGGGAGGCCAGACAATAGGAGGTTGCAGTAGTCAAGGCGGGAGATGATAAGGGCGTGCACTAGTGTTTTTGTGGTTTCATGGTTGAGGAATGAGCGGATCCGGGAAATATTTTTGAATTTGAGGCGGCAGGAGGTGGCGAGGGCTTGGATATGTGGTTTGAAAGAGAGGGCAGAGTCGAGGATCACCCCAAGGCACCGAGCATGCGGGACTGGGGAAAGCGAGCAGCCCTTGACATTGATGGATAGGTCTGGTGGAGCGGAAGAATGAGGTGGGGGAAAGATGATGAATTCTGTTTTGTCCATGTTCAGTTTGAGAAAGCGAGCAGAAAAGAAGGCTGAGATAGCAGACAGACACTGTGGGATTTTGGTCAGTAGGGAGGTGAGGTCAGGTCCAGATAGGTAGATCTGCGTTTCATCGACGTAGAGGTGATACTTCAAGCCGTGGGATTCTATGAGCTGTCCCAGGCCGAAGGTATAGATGGAGAAGAGTAGGGGTCCTAGGACTGAGCTTTGAGGAACACCAACAGACAGGGGGCGAGGTGAGGAGGTGGTGTGTGAGAGGGAGACACTGAATGTTCGGTCTGTTAGGTATGATGAGATCCAGGATAGGGCCAAGTCTGTGATGCCAAGAGATGAGAGAATCTGTAGCAGGAGGGAATGGTCCACAGTGTCGAAGGCAGAAGACAGGTCCAGGAGAAGAAGGACAGAGTAGTGTCGCTTGCTCGTGGCGGTTAGCAGGTCGTTAGTGACTTTAGTTACTTTTATAGAAGCAACTACAGGGCCTGCCAGAAATGGACCAATGAGAAACTGTTCAGAACACATGTAGTTTCAGGACCATCCTGGCGGACCAATAGGAGCTACTGCAGTACCTGAGCATGTGACCCTTGATCTCCAATGAGAGATCTTACCCTGGGCATGCTCAGAAGGGGAAACGCAGGACTTAGTCCTAAAGACGTCTGCTTGCCGCTGACCAGTACTGGCCACAATAGCAGAACCTGGAGAGGCAGCAGTAAACCTCTGCACAGTACTAGGCTGAGCAAGACGCTGGGACCGACGTCTCTGCTGAGGAGACTCCACTGCGGTCGGAGACGGATGGGGGACCGCAGTGGGAATAGCTCGAGATTCCCCCTGTGCAGAGGTAGGAACTCGACCTCTAACACTAGTGGGACAGTTTTATAGGGGGGGTTGTTACAGACGCGGCGATACCAAATATGTGTACTTTTATTGTTTTGTTTTTTTATCTACAGGAAGAAATGAATTTATTGGGGAATATTTTTTTTTCCTTTATTGTGTTTTTTTTTTACACATGTGATTTTGATTTTTTAACTTTTTTACTTTGTCCCAGGGTGGAACATCACTGTATTTTATCAGATCGCTGGTCTCACAGTGTCTCACAGGCAGTGCTGCAGGCTTCCTCAGCGCCTACTCTCAGCAGGCACTGAGGAAGCCGCCTCCCTACAGGACCCGGCAGCCATCTTGGATCCAGGGGTCCTGCAGGGAAGAGGCCTTCAGAACAGCATGGTCACATCGCGCTGTTCTGAGGGCCTCAGGGGAGCACGCAGGGAGCCCCCTCCCTGCGCATTGCTCCCCTGTGCCCACGGTACACCGCAATCATGTCTGATCGTGGTGTGCCAGGGGTTAACATGCTGGGAGCGGTCTGTGACCGCTCCTGGGACATAGTGTCGGGTGTCAGCTGTGATAATCAGCTGACACCCGGCCGCGATCAGCTGCGCTCACCTCGGGAGCGCAGCTGATCGCCTTGGACGTACTATCCCGTCCATTGGCAGATTGGCACGGGTTTCATGGAAGGGGTAGTACGTCCGATGGCAGAGAGGGGTTAATGGTTGGCGGGTTATTTATTTCCTGAATTTCTGTGCCCTTTTTTTCCACACATACCTTTTATTATTGTGGGCAAAGAGTTCTATTTTAATCTCTTTGGTACACAGGACTTGTTTCTAATATGCATCAGGCTTATTTAGATGTTCTTTTGCATAATTCTGGTGCTGAATTTTATGGGGAAGATGCAGGAGAGGTTTTTTTCAGATTACTCTTCCATATAGGCCATTATTGTGCAGGTGTCTCTGAGCAGTTGAAAAATGTACCAAAACTCCAGAGTTTGCTAAATCTTTCTGAAGGTCTATTGCAGTCAAATGGGGGTTCTGATTTGCCTCTATCTCAATCCTACGAGCAGCTCTCACTGAAATTTTGCTTGGTCTTCCAGACCTTATCTTGACCTCCACTGTTCCTATTAACTGCCATTTCCTAATTACATTTTACTGATTAAAGGGCAACTTGAAAACACTTTGCTATCTTCTTATTGCCTTCTCCTGCTTTGTGGCCTCCCTCCAGAACTGGCCGGAACCCATGACCAATCCTCAAGTGAATATCCCTTCCAATGTATTAGGTACTGAAGCCTCCGGCGCACCCATCGTAAGTCAATGATGCACCTAACCTCGTATTCCAGCTGACCCTCTACCAACACTGGCGGAACATCGGATGAGGAATCTTCCCTAACCGTCCCCACAGGCTTTAATAGGGACCTGTGGAAGACATTAGATATTTTGAAAGAAGCGGGCAACTGTAGTCTGTAGGCCACTGGGTTGATCACCTCCACAATCTTGTACGGACCAATAAACCTGGGGCCCAGCTTCATAGAGGGTATCTTATGCTTGATGTTACAGGTGCAGAACCACAACTTCTCCCCTACTACCAACGCCGGAGCTGGCCCCCTCCTCCTGTCCGCAAATCTTTTGTACCTTTTCTTGGCTTTAGAGATGTTCCCCTGAACCTCCCTCCAAAGGGTTCTCAAATGTTGTACCATGCCTTCAGCACCAGGACAACCTGAATCCATGCGGGAAAACTCCCCAAACTGCAGGGTAAACCCATAATTGACCTGAAAGGGAGACTTTCCAGTAGACTAATTAATACGACAGTTGAACGCAAATTCTGCCATGGGCAATACCTCACACCAATCCTCCTGTCTGGAAGAGGCCAGGCATCTCAGAATTTGCTCCAACGACTTTCGTGCGTTCAATCTGTCCATTAGATTCCGGGTGATATGCAGAGGAAAATGACAACGTGATCCCCAACTTCCCACAAAACGCTCTCCAAAACCTGGCCTCAAACTGCACACCCCTGTCGGACACCACATTCACAGGCACTCCATGCAACCGAGCTATGTGCTGTATAAATAATCAGGCCAAGGTTTCGGCAGACGGCAACAAGGGCAACGGTATAAAGTGGGCTTGTTTGGAGAACCTATCCACCACCACCCATACCACAGAGTTGCCCCTGGTAGGAGGAAGATTCGGGATAAAGTCCATAGACAGATGTGTCCATGGTTTATCCGGTATTGGCAAAGGCACCAATTCCCTTGCCGGACGGACCTGAGAGGATTTAGAGCGGGCGCACACCTCACATGTATTCACAAACCTTTTGTTATCAGTAACTATAGACTGCCACCAAAAACCCCTAGCCACTGCCTGCCGGGTAGCTGCATTCCCAGGGTGAGCACATAATACAGAATCAAGAAATTCCTGCAGGAGTGTGAGACGGAAATGTTCGGGTACAAACAATTTACCTGGGGGTTTATTCCTGGGATCCCATGCTTGGCTTCCAGAATCTCTCTCTGCAACTCAGATGAGACTTCTGCCACAACCACTTCCAGTTGAAGAAAGGAGGAGGGTTGTTCTGGAGGGGACACAGAATCAAAGCTTCGGGATAAGGCATCCGCCTTTACATTTTTAGAATCCTGATGGAACGTAATGGTAAAGTGAAATCAAGAAAAAAAAAGGGTGTAAATTTCTTAGCAGACTCAATATAGGCCAAATTTTTATGATCAGTGATTACCATAATGGGATGAACGGCCCCCTCCAGAAAATGCCTCCATTCTTCGAAGGCCAATTTAACCGCCAACAATTCCCTGTTGCCGACATCATTTCTCTTGGCCGAAGAGAATTTTTTATAGAAAAAGGCACAGGGCTTGAGATTAGTAAGGGTGGAAGGGCCCTGGGACAACACTGCCCCCACCCCCACATCAGAAGCGTCAACCTCCACGATAAAAGGTCTTGACGGATCGGGTTGTACCAACACGGGGGTTGTAGTAAAACATTTCTTCAACGACAAGAAGGAATTTTTTGCAGCCACGGACCAATTTTTTACATCCGCCCCTTTGAGAGTGAGGTCCATCAAAAGTTTCATCATCTACGAAAACCCTTTAATGAACTTCCTATAGAAGTTAGCAAAGCCCATGAATCCCTGCAACCCCTTCAGGTCATGAGGCTGCACCCAATCCGTAATGGCCTGGACCTTCCTGGGATCCATGCGGAATCCCTCCCCAGACACAATTAAGCCCAGAAAAGACAGTTCTTGCGCAAAGAATTAACATTTCTCCAGTTTAGCTTATACATGGTACTCCCTGAGTGTCATAAGAACCATACGCAGATGTTGTAAGTGAGATTGACTGTCGTCTGAGTATATCAAGATGTCATCCAGGTAGATGACTACATAACGCCCTATCAGGTCAGAAAAAAATAACATTAATGAAATTCTGGTAAACATCCGGGGCATTAGTGAGACCGAAAGGCATAACCAGGTTTTCAAACAGCCCCTCGTTCATCAGGAATGCTGTTTTCCATTCATCTCCCTCCCAGACCATTTTAAGGTTATAAGCCTCTTGTAAATCGAGCTTAGAAAACCATTTGACCCCCGTGATTTGGTTGCATAGATCGGGGATCATCGGAAGAGGGTAAGTGTTCTTTACAGTAATTTTGTTCAGTTCTCGGAAGTCGAGGCACGGTCGCAAACTACCATCCTTTTTCTTTACAAAGAAAAACACTGCTGCCACAGGTGAGACAGAAGGCTGAATATGCCCCTTGCGGAGGCTCTCTGTGATGTACTCTTTCATGGCTTGGTGCTCAGGCCCAGACAAATTAAACAAACGAGCCTTGGGTAATTTGGCTCCTGGGAATAAATCAATGGTACAGTCAAAAGGTCTATGTGGTGGAAGCACATCAGCCTCGCTTTCGGAAAACATGTCTTTAAAATCTTTAAGGTATTCCAGAATACCCTCCAGACTGACAGACGACACAGATACAAATTTTACCGGGTTAACAAGAGGTACTAGGTTACAACATAAACCGTTATCCTTACATCCCCATTGAGTGATCTCCCCCGTCACACAATCAATGACAGGATAATGGTGTTGCAGCCAGGGCATCCCCAGTACCAGTCCAGCAGGCAGATTATTCAGAACAAAACAACTTAACTTTTCCACTTGAGTGGAACCCACTTTCAGAGACAAGACATCAGACATGAAACAAACTCCATCCCAGGTAAGAGGGGAGGAATCAATAGCCACAATTTTAACAGTGTCTTTCAGCCTGACTGTCCCTATTTTATTAATAGTCATAACTTGGGCATCAATCAGACTAATGGAGCAACCACAGTCAACAAAGGGGGCAGTCACAACAGGATTGCCAGCAAGTTCCAATTCCACCTGGAGCACAATTTTAGCAAGCGGGGAAAAATGTACCTGGGAGTCTGGGCAACCTCCTTGATTGTTGCCCAGACTCAGTTGTTCCCCGACGGCTTCACTGAAGAGGGGCAGGAGGGACAATCCCTTTTCCAATGTCCAGAGGCTCCACAGTAAAAGCATAGTTGTTTGTCTCTATGGTGTCTCAGTGACGGTGACGGGTGCAGTGTCACACAGGTTGGAGTACAAGGGAGTCTCTCGTTGCATTACTACTCTAGCACGGAGTCTCCGGTCCATACGGACCACCTGCATCATGGTTTCCTCCAGGGTATCGGGGGGAGGATGTAATGCTGGAGCGTCCTGTAGACTGTCAGACAGGCCCCTGAGGAACAACGTCCTCAGGGCAGCGTCGTTCCAGGATACTTTGGCGGCCCAATGTCTAAACTCTACGCAGAACCATTCAGCGGAGTGCCTCCCCGTGTGACACTCATCACCATATCCTCTGCCAGACGCATTCTATCAGGCTCGTCATAAATGTGCCCCAGAGCCTCAAAGAACAGGTTCACAGACATACATTCAGTAGCAGAGAAAGAGAGAGAGAAAGCACATGCCTGTGGAGCCCCCTTAACAAGGACATTACGATCCCCACCCTCGGCTTTTCATTTCCAGAGTCCAAGGGACGCAACTCAAAAAACAACTTGCATCCCTCCTTAAAGACCCTAAACAATTTTTTATCTCTGGAAAAAACGTCCGGTAACTTTACCGGTGGCTCGGGGTCCACTAGGGATACATCAGTGTACATCAGAGCAGACCCCTGTAGAGCACCTGCCACATCTCTCTGCACCTGTTGGTGCAAGTGAACCAGGGCTTGCTGCTCCATGGACAGCTTCTGCATAAGCTGGGAGAGCTCATTAACCAGCTCTGTGAGAGCCCGTACCAGATCCATAATACACTAGCACCCCACCACCAGGGAAAGACTGTAATGTTCAGCTATAATGTCTCGGCTCCCGGATGTAACTGCTGCGGGGGAGGTCTGTGCACCGCAGCAAGGGAACTGAGAGCAGAGCGGCGGAGAACTAACCGGGTAACAAGCAGGACCTGAAGCATGTGACCGTGTATGAGGTGACCGAGGGCGGTGCCAGGCGCTGGTGTGCAGAGGAGACGATAGACACCGGAGAGTAGTCAGACATGCCAAGGTCAAAACCAGGAGTTAACGAGGTACCGGAGGGGAGAGGCAGAGGGATTGTCAAAAGGAAGCCTGAGGTCAGGAAGCCAAGAGAATTAACGAACCAAGTCAAGCACAGAGAGCAAAACAAGCAGACGTAAACCGAGCACACACACCAGGGAGTCAGGCACACAGACTAAATGAAAGTATAGCTGACAGGGAATCCTAGTCCAGAGTGTGTATAAATACCCCTCCCAGATCCAAAGTGAGGCCACCACAAATAACCCTGAGAGGGCAGGGCATTAACCCTGTCCAAACCATGACACTATCCATATTCTTCTCATAATGCTTCCTAAAACTTAATATGGACAAAACTGAACACATCCTCTTTCTTCCATCCCACTTAACTCTCCTACCAGACCTACAGTGATGAAAATAAGTATTTGATACACTGCCGATTTTGCAAGTTTCCCACCTACAAAGAATAGAGAGGCCTGTGATTTTTGCCGTAGTTACTCTTCAACTGTGAGATACGAAATCTAAAAAAAATCCAGAAAATCAAATTGTATGATTTTTCATAATTAATTTTCATTTTATTGCATGAAATAAGTATTTAATAAAATAGAAAAACATAACTTTACAATAGGTATAGAAACCATTGTTTGCAATTACAGAGGTCAGACATTTTGTGTAGTTCTTGATCAAGTTTGCACACACTGCAGCAGGTATTTTGGCCCACTCCTCCATACAGATCTTCTCCAGATCTTTTAGGCTTCAGGGATGTTGCTGGATAACATGGAGCTTTAGCTCCCTGCAAAGATTTTCTATTGAGTTAAGGTCTGGAGACTGGCTTGGCCATTTCAGGACCTTGAAATACTTCTTACGGAGCCACTCCTTAGTTGCCCTGGCTGTGTGTTTTGGGTAATTGTCATGCTGGAAAACCCAGCCACAACCCATCTTCAATGCTCTTACTGAGGCAAGGAGGTTGCTAGCCAAAATCTTGTGATACATGACCCCATCCATCTTTCCTTTAATACAGTGCAGTCATCCTATCTCCTTTGCAGAAAAGCACCCCAAAGTATGATGTTTCACCCACCATGCTTCACGACTGGGACAGTGATCTTGTGGTTGTACTCATACTTCTTCTTTCTCCAAGCATGACAAGTGGAGTTGATGCCAAAAAGTTCTATTTTGGTCTCATCTGCCCACATGACCTTTTTCCATGCCTCCTCTGGATCATCCAGTTGGTCACTGGCGAACTTTAAACAGGCCTGGACATGTAATGGGGTGAGTAGGTGGACCTTGCATGCCCTGTAGAATTTTAATCCATGATGGAGTAGTGTGTTACTAACAGTAATGTTTGAGAATGTGGTCCCAGCTCCCTTCCGCTCATTGACCAGGTCCTCTCATGTAGTTCTAAGCTGATTCCTGACCTTTCTCAGAATTATCCTTACCCAAGAGGCAAAATATTGCATGGAGCCCCAGACTGATGTTGATCATCTTGTTTTTCTTGCATTTGCTAATAATTGCGCTAACAGTTGTTGCCTACTCACCAAGCTGCTTGCCTATTTTCCTGTAGCCTATCCCAGCTTTCTACAGGTCTACAATTAGGGACGATTTGTGAATGTAAATAGTTGGCACAACTCTGTAAGTACAGAGGTGCTCCAGTAGGTTCCCAAACCCCATGACTAGCCGTGGATGCCGCATCTGTGGAGTCCTTGTCTCCCCCTTTTTTGCCTGATACACAGGATATAAATCTCTCTGATTGCACCTGGTCACTAGTACACTGATGAAGGTCTAAGTTGACCGAAACGTCTGTGTTGTGACCAAGTGTACGTATTAAAATATCTCTTTACACATAACAAGAGTGTGCCCAGTTTTCTTATTGATCTACAATTAGGGACGGACTGATAGGTCTGGGCCCACATGAGGAATTGACTCTAGAGGCTGAACCTACAGCTATATGCAAATATCTGTTAGCTTTTATGCCTGTTATAGTGGAGCATCAACTGTAAAAACCCAGGAGGCTCCTATACATCTACTGTGTGTACACCATAACTTTGATGTACAATTACGGTAGTTTACATTAAAATAATTTATCATCAATCAACAGGTTAGGTAGATGATAACTTATTGATCAGTATAATCCCATCATTGGAAATCGCACCAATAGGCAAAATAGGGATTTTTTTATTCCTGACAGGGCATTTTTATTCCCATTTGAAAATGAAGTGGCAGGACAGATGTCTGACCGCAGCTACATTCATCCTCTTTGAGGCGTCCAGAAAAAGCCAAGTGCAGCGTTCGGCAGGTACTTAATAAATGAATGGATCAGTGGTCGAGCCGAACATGCCACTTAATTCTAATGGGGAAAATAGTTGCACATTCTGCATATCGGTGGAGGTCGCAGCAATTAATAACTTATCTCTTGTCCTTAAGCCCGGGTCTCACATAGCGATACACCAGCGATCCCAACAACGATCAGGATCGCTGGTGTATCGCTACATTATCGCTGCTGAGCTGCCAAACAGGCAGCTCAGGCAGCGATCAGTACAAGCGACACTGCGGGTAACATAGCTTAGTAACCCGCAGTGTACCTTGGATACCTGTGCCCTGATGCAGGGAACTGGTAACCAAGGTACACATCGGGTTTCCAGGCACTGCGCGGTGCCTGGAAACCCGCTGTGTACCTTGGTTACCAGCTCCCTGCATCAGGGCGCTGGTATCCAAGGTACACAGAGGGTTTCTAGGCACAGCCCCGTGCCTGAAAACCCGCTGTGTACCTTGGTTACCAGTGGATCGCTGGTCTCCCGCCTGTCACACACAGCGATGCGTGCTGGCCAGCGGGAGACCAGCAATCAAAAAAATGTCCAGAACATTCAGCGACGATCAGCGATACCCAGCAGGGGGGCTGATCGTCGCTGAATGTGTGTAGCCCTGTGTGTAAGGCACACAGTACCCTGGAGGATGTGCGGAGAGGTAACAGTTTAATGCTCGATATCCATTCACTCCATCACACATTTGGACACACCCATAGGGTATATAAGTTAGTGACAGGTCAGACAGAGTGGAGTCTAGCTCGGGTGGCTCAGGAGTGAGTCATCCCACCAGTGTGCAGTCTGTGCAGGAGGAGAGGAGATCAGATTGCATTTCCTGTCAGAGCTCTGTGTGAGCTAAAGTCAGACAGACGGAGACAGCTTTGGAGAAAGGGAAGTTTGCAGCAGAAACTTCAGTTGCCTGTCCCAAGGACAGTGAAGTTCAGTCGAGGTGTTCCTAAACTAGGAGAATACTGAGAATCTGTCAGCGAGCTCCAAGGAAGAAGTAAGAAAGGATTGACTTGTACTGCCATAGGAAGTGTGGAGTGCTTATGTTAAGAGCGAGAGCAGGGCGAAGGGCGCAGTGGAAGGAATTAGAGAAGTGCCTTAGATATTGGATTATCTGCACTATTACCCGGTCACTGGGGACCGAAGTGTTGCTATCGCTTCACGCATAGTAACGAGAAAACCAGAGACTCGCTGGACTACAAGTCGCAGGAGTAAGCCCTTAGTGTCGGTACGTAACCGGAGTCAGGTGGAATAGGGACTTTGAGTCAAGCGCAGACAAGAGTAAGAACCTAGTTTCATCACTTGGAAGGCTCCACCACAATGCTGGCCGGGCAGTACAGCTATAGATTTAGCTGGAGTATTCGGAGTTAACTACGCTTCATGCAAGTTGGACTCACCTACATATTGAAAGTAAAGGAGGCCTCTAACCTGCTCAGCTGTTATCTCGAAGCACATTCTCCACCCCAACCAGCTCCCCGGGACCTGCCTAAACATCTGACAAGTAAAAGGTATGGAAAGACGCTGGATGGTGTGAGACTGATTCATTTATCTGCACCCTACATCATTATAACCATAGACTCAGAGGGACCAGTCCCACCTGTGGGGGACCTGACATCTAGCTGCCATAACATCCCCTCAGAGATCTATTCAGCAGCGCTGGTCTTCAGTGATCAGAAAACTACAGGTGGCGTCACGAACTGTTAACTACCAAATCCCCTGTAAATAATCCCCCCATCATACGCCTGACCGCCAGGGACACGGAACGAGCCACCGCTGCCAGTGACACAAATCCCATAGACTTTCATGGGCTCGGCTCCGAGTACCCCATATCCCTGGAAACCCACAATTGTGGTGCGTGGTCGAGTCAACTTTGGCGTCACGAACAGGATTCGAAAACTTGCAAGATTGTGAGTCCTGTGTGCCTGTGGAGTGTTTCAGTGAAAAAGGACTGTTTGCACTTTTGGCGCCAAATACCGCCATCTTTGCCGCCATATTCGCGCCCTGAGGCGCTGGTGAAGAAGGTGGGCGTATCTTCATGGGCGTGTACCCCCCTGTGGCGCGAAAGAAATGGCCGCCCTCTCCAAGTGTTATTACAATATGCGATCCTGCCCTACAGCAAAAGAAATCCGCCTCCTCTTCACCTTCCCTGC
The DNA here is from genome assembly GCA_033576555.1 of Oophaga sylvatica. NCBI lineage: Eukaryota > Metazoa > Chordata > Amphibia > Anura > Dendrobatidae > Oophaga > Oophaga sylvatica. The sequence goes on from JARQOD010000001.1 coordinate 898,813,031, forward strand.
GAAGAGGAGGAGACGCAAACCCCGCCTCCACGGAAGAGACCAGACTGTTCTGTAAAAGTACGAGAGACGGACTTGGAGTATGATGGAGGCAGGACGTGTGCAGCCGAGCAGGGAAGCGGTGGAAGGCAGGCCCCGTTCCCCAGCCAAGCTGCCACTAGAACCAGAGCCATTTGTGGTCCGGCACCTGCAGCAAGCCTTGCTGGAGATTGGAGAAGAAAATGCAAGGTTAAAGAAATGATCCAGCAACGACCTGGCGTGGAGGAGATTGAGAAACGCCGGCGTACCCAGATACAGCGGCGGCTGTGGGATGCGGTGTTCTCTCCCTTCGACGACCCTCCGCGATTTGAATTGCCCAAATTTCTGCTGCCAAAGGCTAAGGAGCAACCGGAGGCTACCCCCAAAAGTACCGACCCTGATCCCACCGATGGAGCGGTGGAGGCGAAGGAGGTTGAGGAGGTCCTGCCCGTTCCGGAACGCCCGCCCGGCCAGGAGGCTGCAGCAGATGATTGTTCCCGGGAGGGACACCGGAGGGATCCTGTCCGTCGCTGCCGGAGGTCGACTGGGACGCGATGGAGCGTCTTGATGACGTCGCCTATGCCGTAAAATGGGAAAGTGCGTGGCAGCAACGTCAGGAGGAGCAGCAACGCCGACAGGAGGAAGAACAAGAGAGACAGCGTAACCGACAGCGGCAGCATGCAGAGCTCATCGCGGACAAGGAGATTGTTCGCCGCGATAAAGGTACCCGGAGGGAACCACGACGTCAGGGGTGCGTCATCGAATTCCAGTTCCGCAAGGGCTGGGGTTTTATCCGGGAACCGGGACTTTACCCAGGGGTATTTGTGAGCCGACGCGACGTAGAGTCCCACCTACCACAAGGCCATCCGGGAAGGGACCTGGTTAATGGGGACATAGTCACCTACACACGGCACTGGGGTATGAAGGGATGGTATGCCCTTAATGTCACAATCGTCCGTGACCCCGTCCTCGAAGCAGGTAACGTCACCATTGCCAGCGCGTCACAGTCTCGAGCTCCCGCTGCACCAGGCCGTGCCCCGGCATCGCCCCTGAATGTCCCTCACAGTTCGAAGCACCGCCTGCATACTCTTCACTGCCTTGTCCTCCTACTACATCGCGACCTGCGACCCAATCTACATCGCAAACTGCGGTTACAGCTGAATCGCCCCGTTACGCAAACAGCGACGCAATCGGCATCTCACAAAGAGAAAGCACCCGGAGTGCCCCTAGAGGTTCGCACAAGAACTGTTGCGACCCAAACCCTGATAACAGGTCACGACCTGTTTGTCATGCATTCTAAGGAGCATCGCATTGTTCCAGCCCCCGGGGTGGAAAATGTCATTGAAGTCTGCAAGAAAATGTGAAGACCGGTAGGACCCAGACAGGGGTTTACCGCAACTAAGAAGATGTAAAAAAGTTTTTGATAAAAGAGATAATTGCTGTTTTGCACTTTATTGCTTTGTATAGTGTTTACATAGTTTTATATATGGAGTAGAATACCCGGCTGGGTACAAGAATGAAAATTTTGAAAAGTTGAAGAATTTTGAGAAATTAAAAAAAAATAATATGTTGATTGCATAGTTTTACATATAGGATACCCTGGTTGGGTAAATACCGTGAGAAGAATAATGTGAGTTTCAGAAGTTATCAATAGGTGTCTTTTATTATGTCATGGACTGAGAGGCTGAGGACTGTGCCAGCCCAGAACTTATCTTTGTACATAGTTGCGCTTCGGTGCATTATATTGGTTTTACAATAAACCTCAGCACAACTACCTCTGAACATAAAACCCGTGTGGTGTGGCACTGAGCGAGGTCTGCAGCCAGATGTCCTGCAGCCCACCCAGGACCCACGTTGAAGGTTTGGTGCGGGTCCTTCACAAGAATACTGTGTATTTATTGAGTGTCTTGACGTTTTGATACTTTTGTATTTTCTATTGTTCATAATGCAACGTTTAAGAAATCCTTACCTCCCTGATGGGATGAGTTTCATGTTATTGTTAATGCAAAACGAAATGTCTTTTTCTTTTTATATTTCACAGCCCGGGAGTGCTGTATTTTACCAAGGGGGAATGTGTAGCCCTGTGTGTAAGGCACACAGTACCCTGGAGGATGTGCGGAGAGGTAACAGTTTAATGCTCGATATCCATTCACTCCATCACACATTTGGACACACCCATAGGGTATATAAGTTAGTGACAGGTCAGACAGAGTGGAGTCTAGCTCGGGTGGCTCAGGAGTGAGTCATCCCACCAGTGTGCAGTCTGTGCAGGAGGAGAGGAGATCAGATTGCATTTCCTGTCAGAGCTCTGTGTGAGCTAAAGTCAGACAGACGGAGACAGCTTTGGAGAAAGGGAAATTTGCAGCAGAAACTTCAGTCGCCTGTCCCAAGGACAGTGAAGTTCAGTCGAGGTGTTCCTGAACTAGGAGAATACTGAGAATCTGTCAGCGAGCTCCAAGGAAGAAGTAAGAAAGGATTGACTTGTACTACCATAGGAAGTGTGGAGTGCTTATGTTAAGAGCGAGAGCAGGGCGAAGGGCGCAGTGGAAGGAATTAGAGAAGTGCCTTAGATATTGGATTATCTGCACTATTACCCGGTCACTGGGGACCGAAGTGTTGCTATCGCTTCACGCATAGTAACGAGAAAACCAGAGACTCGCTGGACTACAAGTCGCAGGAGTAAGCCCTTAGTGTCGGTACGTAACCGGAGTCAGGTGGAATAGGGACTTTGAGTCAAGCGCAGACAAGAGTAAGAACCTAGTTTCATCACTTGGAAGGCTCCACCACAATGCTGGCCGGGCAGTACAGCTATAGAGTTAGCTGGAGTATTCGGAGTTAACTACGCTTCATGCAAGTTGGACTCACCTACATATTGAAAGTAAAGGAGGCCTCTAACCTGCTCAGCTGTTATCTCGAAGCACATTCTCCACCCCAACCAGCTCCCCGGGACCTGCCTAAACATCTGACAAGTAAAAGGTATGGAAAGACGCTGGATGGTGTGAGACTGATTCATTTATCTGCACCCTACATCATTATAACCATAGACTCAGAGGGACCAGTCCCACCTGTGGGGGACCTGACATCTAGCTGCCATAACATCCCCTCAGAGATCTATTCAGCAGCGCTGGTCTTCAGTGATCAGAAAACTACAGGTGGCGTCACGAACTGTTAACTACCAAATCCCCTGTAAATAATCCCCCCATCATACGCCTGACCGCCAGGGACACGGAACGAGCCACCGCTGCCAGTGACACAAATCCCATAGACTTTCATGGGCTCGGCTCCGAGTACCCCATATCCCTGGAAACCCACAATTGTGGTGCGTGGTCGAGTCAAATGTCATACACAGCAATATCGCTGGGGAGCTCGCTGCTGCGTCACAAAACTAGTGACTCAGCAGCGATCTCGGTAGCGAGATCGCTGTGTGAGACGGGGGCTTAAGTCCACATTCACATGTTCAGTATATGGTCAGTATTTTACATCAGTATTTGTTAGCCAATATCAGGAGTGGAACAGTAAGAAGAAAAGGATAATAGAAACATGTGCACCCCTTCTGCATTTTTCACCCACTCCTAGTATTGGCTTACAAATATGGATATAAAATACTGACCAAATACTGAGCATGAGAACATGGCCTTAGGATAGGTTAATACTTGATTTTACTGGAGAACTTCTGTAAGTGCATATTTGCTACTGTATAATTATCACAAGGTAGAGAGGGGTTAAAATTCCAAGTATTTAATCACTACTAGAAATAAAGAATCTTTCCATTATTGATATCAAAGAGAACAAGTGACCTCCATACCTAACTCAATCCACTATATCAAGACCAATTATACCACATACAATGGAACGATACCGCCACATCATGAACAGAGCATATTACCACCACATACTGACCAAATAATACTACATACAAGGAGAAAGAAAGCAGCCACACCTAAAGAGCAGGATCCTCTTCTCTTCTGTACTAGTCTGTCACTGTTATTTAGTTAATTGTAGTTTGTATTTGTATTTTGTATGTAAACTAGTGTTGAGCGATACTGCTCGATATCTAAAAATATCGGATCGGAATGGTATCGCCGATATCACTAAATATCGTCGATATCCGATTCCGATACCGGAAGTCCCATGTAAGTCTATGGGAACAAAATATCGCAACAAAAAAAACCCTTTCTTTCGTTGTAAACACAAAATATACACACATAGAATACATATATATATATATATATATATATATATATATATATATATATATATATATATATTATAATATTATATTATGTCATTGTGACATATATATATATATATACATATATTTATAGTTTATACACTTCTACTTAGTAAAATAGACTCTGATTCAATTGCCGGGTAAAGCCGTGACATACCCCATAGAAGTCGACGGGCTCGGTGCTGAGTACTCCCAAAACCTCTGGCTCTGTGCGACTCAACTTGGGCGTCACGAACAGGATTCTGTAGCTCGCTATAAGCGAGTCCTGTGTGCCTGAATTGAACTGGTTTTGTGCTTGAGAATTGCTAAAATCATCAGAGAATGTATTTGCCATTTTTCGCTATATCTGCGTCACGACGAGGCACTGGTGAAGAAGAAGGGCGTGCTCTTCGTGGGTGTACACTCACTCAGTGGCGCGAAAACGATGGCCGACCACTCTAAATGGTACTGCAATGTAAGATCGTGCCCCACAGCTCTTCAGTTCCGCCTCCTCATCCTCCTCAGTGTGCGGAAACTAACACGAAGGTCCCGCCTCACTACTACAAAAGAGGGGCCCTCTCCAGATGCTAATGACACATGTGACTTGGCAGAGATGGCTAATGGACACGAGCAGAAGTGTGAAGGGATGGAGCAGTCAGAGCTCTCCCCCCACGGAAGCGACCCGATCGCCACGGAACCACCGTTGGGCACCCGGCCTGGAAACCCTCCTACGCTGCAAGAAGCGGAGGATACCATAAGAGGCCTGGCCCGGCACCGGGAGGAGGTCGCCAGGATGGAAGCCAGCTGGCGTGCCCTAAAACTAAACTTGGAGCGGCGCCAATCCCTCTTACCTGAAGTGTCTGTACCGGAAGGTGAGGCACCCGTTCTGGTAGAGGAGTCCGTGCGGGCATCCCAGCCCTTGCAATGTGATCCGGTTGACGTTGTCGCAGTGGAGGCACCCGTTCCTGCAAAAAACTCTGCAACGGCAGCACCCAGATCCCGCTGTCTGCCCCCGTCGCTGAGACAGAAGAAGCGACACCCGTCCTCATGGATGAGGCCGCGCAGGCACCAGAGGTCTACCTGTCTGTACCGGAGCCCCGACTGTCATCTGTTCCAGAGCCGGCTGCTTCCGCCACAGGTGAGGCCGCCAGGACTGGGGGGCGCCAGGAGAGCTGCCGCAAACCGGGCATCGTAAGCTGGCATTTGATGGTGGAGACATGGAGCAGCTGGTGGAGGAGAATTACAACCGGCGTCAGGAGGAAGAGTGGAGACGTTGGGAGCGGGAAGCAGAGCGACAAAGGGAGCAGCGAGAATCCCAAAAGCTTCGGCAACGTCACCTGGAGAAGGACCGGGCAGATAAGGACCGGATGAGAAAAGATAAAGGAACCCTGTGGGAGCCGCGGCGTAAGGGTGCAGTACGGAACTTTAAGTTAAAAGGTGGTTGGGGCTTCATCCAGGAGCCTGGACTTTATTTAGAAGTCTTTGTGACCCGGCGAGACGTGGAGACTCACCTCCCAGAAGGACACCCGGGGAGGGACCTGTTGCCAGGAGACTTGGTGACTTACACCCGACACTGGGGTTACAATGGATGGTACGCCCTAAATGTTACCAGGTGCGACCCCTACTCCCCAGAGTGTCAGGAACCTGTGAGACCCTCGGAGCCTTCAGCCTCCCACATCCAGGCCTCTGCACAAGTGCCCACCCCACGCCGTAAATCTCCCCAGCCTCCCTCAGTGGTCTCCTCAGCAGCCCCAACTATGGACATGATAACTATAGCTGGCCCGTACCCGGCGCCTGTTAGGCCCCCTGGGGTTCGTTCAGTCCGTGACATAGGGCTCCAGACCCAGAGGGAGATGAAAGAGGTGGCCACACAGACACAGATAGCGGGTCACAACTTGACTGTACAGGCCACACGATGTCATCAGGTCCTGGTGGTCCTTGGTGTCTCGGATGTTTGGCAAGCATCAGAAGAGTACCAGGTGGTACCTGGAACACCCCTGCCAAAGAATTATAAATAACCCGGACAGGGTCCCTGTATGTAAATAGTTAAATTGTTGATGTACCCGGACGGGTGAATGTTCATAAACAAAATTTTTAATTTCATAAAAAACACAACACAGTTTTCATTACTTTTATTACAGTCTCATCCTGCGACGCCATCGATCTCCTGTAAAAAAATGAAAAAAAAAACCAGCAGTATACCACCTGTCCGACGCAGTCCATAGTAACGAGTGTCCCACGACGATCCAGCTCTGCTACATCAGAATGACAGGCAGAGCCTGTCATCCCGGCGCAGCACAGCTGATTACCTGCTTCCCCGGCGGTGACGTCATCGGACTGGTTTACGGCCGGGATTACCCTGCAGTCACTGCAGTTATCGCGAAAAACTGCATGTGACCGCCAGGGAGAAGATAATGGCGGCCATCAAGCAGTCCAGGACGTGACCGCCGGAGATTTTCTGCCAGGTAAGTGCCGCTGACTCCTGACAGACCCGACCGACGGACACTGACAGTGACAAACCCGACCGACGGACACTGACAGTGACAGTGACAATCCCGATTCCGGTATCCGATATGACGAAAATATCGGTACTCGGAATCGAAAGCCCGATACAGCTAATATCGGCCGATACCCGATATTTGCAGTATCGTATCGCTCAACACTAATGTAAACCCTTTTCGCATGTACAGCACGAAGGAATCAGTGGTGATCTAAAAATAATGATAATGATAACTGGACAGACCATGGATACTCAACATTTGATATCAGAAAACTGGCTACTGGGCTTGAAGATGTCACTGTAATCATATAGAGAGCTACCCTTGAGAGCCACTGACACATGATATAGTGTGGTGAGGCAGTCTTTTTTGCAGAATGGAACAGTATGCTGCACTGAATGCAGACTGTTGCTGAAGAGCCATAGGCAGCCTGCAATATGGAAGAAAGCTACTCTGTGCCATTTATAATGTATTGGAGAGTTTACTTTGGGACTTTCAATCACCAGGTCCAACGTGTGGCTGCTAATCAGCTACAGCCCTAGCAAAGGGAAAGAAAAACTCAAAAAACATTGCCTAAAATTGGGTAACATGGCCAAAAGTAATTTAGTAGGCAGGTAGTCCCAAGAACAATGCTCTAAAAAGCCCCCTTAAAATAGAGCAAGTGTTTCACTGCTCTATTTGTAGTCTAAAGACCTTCCAGAGATAGCCAAGTACATCACTAGAATGTCTCTGGGAGTCCCAAAGATAATAGATAAAGCAATGGCAAATGTGTCAGTTGGGCCATAATTACAGGGCACAGTAGGGTCCTGTAGTCAGAATTCATGTGGGTCCAAGTGTTTAGACCCCCAGCGATCACAAAGCTCTCACCTACCCGCTGGATAGGTTTTAACTTGCCCATATGGGAGTAATGTTTTAATTTATATATGAAATACCAGAAGTACTAGTAGTTCTAAGTGCATCATAGTTTAGAATAACATTGAAAAACAGTATAAGTTACCATTTTTTTTACATACACAGTATATCTTAATGCTAATTTATCATTGACATATTAAAAGTAAGGGTTCAGCTATTTACACTGCCTGGTAAAGTAGCTGCTCTTCTAAAGAGCACAATTCAAACAACATGCACAAAAAGCTCTTAACAGGAAATATCTTTTTTCAATAATGAAACATTCTTGTCTAATACAAATACGGCAGCGAGCCAAGGAGCCTTTGTAAGTTACTGCAATGACTTTCGACTAATTTAAGATGTCCCCTATAAATTTCCCTTTGGTCCAGCTCTACTTCAGTCCTATGTTGTTGTCCGCACATTACTTTTCCGTCATCGTCAGGTTTCATGTAGGAATTATTGCCGATAAAATGACAGCAATATGGAATAGGGATTATCATAAAAAATAAAATGTCAGAAATCCTCCGACTGATTTGTATTTATCTTGATTGTAATGGTATATGATTTAAGTGCTTCAGAAAAAAAAGGATTAATGCACAAATGATAGAAAATCATTTTAGCTCATTCCTGAAGAAGCGTATTTCTTCCTTTTTTAGAATATTTCCATTTTTATATTTTATCTCACTTTTACAGGGAATAAAACACAAGGGCAACTCAATGAGCTTCAGTTACGGAAGTAGACATTATTACTATGACCAGAAAAATATTCCTTCTCATGGAATAAAGCATTGGTTTCTCTCAAATATTTCCATTGTGGATTGTAAGTTAAAATGAAGCTTCACCTTGAAACAACTTTAAAAGAATATTCTGTATTTGCCAAAGTGGCCTTTCAAAATGTAGCCTATTGGTGCAGGTTCAATTCCTAAGTGTATCCCATATAGCAAGACCCATCTATAACAGGGGTGCAAGGAATCATACCTGCACCAATCAGCGACATTTTGAAATACCATTTTGTCAAATATAGAATATACTTTTAAACTTGTTTTACTTTAATAAACTGTATAGATTAGTTAAACAGTTTAACCTAACAGGGTGTGCAATTTCACAGTTAGATATAGGAAATGCTCAGTGTTCGTGGACCATGTACACGATACTAGGGACAAATAGCAATATTCATCCCTGACATCCTATATTTTAAATCTCAAAACCAAGGATAGTCTTGATAACTGACACAGCTTAACAGTAATCGGGACTTTTAGGTTTTAATTAAGTTGTCCAGCATTTAACGAATACCCTACTGGAAGCTAAACAGACCCCATCATGGACAAAGAGATAATTCTGATGATGTGTGCATCCATCATTGAACAAGTACAGCTTTCAGCAAAACTGATGGTGGCTCTTGTGCAGTATTTCTATACAGATGCTAGCTCTGGTAATGTATTACTGTACTGATGGTGGTTGTGCACTGAATTTCTGAACTAATGGTCACTGTAGTAAAGAACTCCTGTACAGATGATGGGTCTAGTCATGTATTCCTGACCTCATGATGGTTTTGGCGATGTATCCATGTACTGATGATAGTTCTGGTGATATATTCATGTACTAATGGCCATATTGGTGACATATTCATGCACTGGTTATGGTACTGTATCCCTGTACTTATGGTGACTGTGGTTATGTATTCCTGTACTGGTGATGGTTTTAATGCTGTATTCATGTAGTGATGGTGGTTCTGGTGCTGTATTTATGTAATGATGATGGTTCTAGTGAAGTACTTATCACCACAAACATCATCATTATATGGAAATGATACCAAAGCATCATCAGTACACAAATGTAATGCCAGAGCCACCATTACTGCATGAATATATCATTAACACCACCATCTGTACATGAATGCAGCAGCAGAACCAAACTACAAGAACAAAGCTTAGTATAATGATCAATAGCAATGTCAGGTTATCTCCATATACATTTGTATCACACGAAACTACATCTCCCATTACATCTTTAAGGGTATGTTTCCACGTTCAGGAAACGCTGCGTGTTTGATGCTGTGTACAGCCGAAACATCAAACACGCAGCGTCCAGATGTTACAGCATAGTGGAGGGGATTTCATGAAATCTCGTCTCCACTATGCGTAAAAAGACGCATGCGTTAAAAGACGCTCCGTCGCCGCAAGGTAAATAGCAGAGTCCTATGTAGCGCTGCGGCGATTCCGGATGTGTTCAATGAACACATCCGGAATCACCACGCGTTCATAAGGGGGTGGGGCTTTGAGTGGAGCGGGCTTTCCGCTCTGTCCAAAATGCCAGCCTTCCTGAACGTGGGAAACATACCTTAACAGTGGAAAGGAGACACTGGGAGTTGTTAATAGCCATCATCAGAATGCATACCATAAAGGAACCACAGTGCTGATGAAAATAAGTCAGTATCATAAATAAACATTTACGTTGAGGTACCTTATAGGTGACATCTTCTCTGAGTGTAGTCATTTTCAACCCTTTCATCTCTATCTCGTTCAGATGCCATTATGACTTTTCACCCCACAGCTCATCTTGCAGCTTTCCCCTCCTCCATCCTTTGCCGCACATCCCCACAGTCCCCTTAAAAATAAGAGTGTTTTTATAATTCTATTTGCATAAAAATTATCGTCCATCCCGTGCTCTAAATAAGTGTCTATTATGTATGTATATGGTCCCAAAATGACTCCCTTACAAACTACACAGCCACACAGTCTGCCTTTAAAGACCTAGAACCACCCCACTGTGCACCATTATTAGCTATAAATGCCACAATAGCGCCATTTTTCAACTTTTAACCAAAACAATGTCCGCTTTTATGAGATATGGCCTTTACGAAGATGTCCGGTCTCAAATGTGAAAAAAAAATCCCCCCTGATGAAGTGGTTTTATGAGTGATAAGCGTGGGATTTCTCCACTAACATTTCCTCTAACTGCTTTGGATTCCCTTTTATGGGTTTTACAAATGTATACATATCAAAAACAAGAAAACGTCTGGCCAAAAATGTTGGCACCCGAAGTTTGTTCCCTTAAATTGAGATTTTTCAGAAAATTATTGTAAAATTTCACGGTTATTTCCCCCGTTTTTTT
>JARQOD010000001.1:898823855-898849743 GCA_033576555.1 Oophaga sylvatica
GTTCCCCGGACGCAGTCCATAACGACAGTCCCCACGACGATCCAACTCTGCTACATCGAAATTGACGGCGACCCGTCATCCGCGCACCCACAGTGTTTCCCTGTTTCCCCGGGGGGTGACGTCCGGATGCTGCTTTAGGGCGGGTTTACCAGCAGTCACTGCGTTATCGGAGAAATGCATGTGCCCCGGGGGAAAGAAGTTGGGGGCCTCAAGCTCCAGGACGGACCCCCCGGATTTTCTTCTGAAGGAAAGTCCCGTACTCTGAAGCCCACCGAGGCATGAGTGACAGTGACTTTCCCGTTCCCGGTATCCGATAAACGAAAAAGGGAACTCGGAATGGGAATTCCGAAACAGCCTATCGGCCAAACCCCGTATTTGCAGATGGGAAATGCTCAACCTACCATCTGTGATTGGGTCCAACCTACTTCAAAAAGGCTCTTCAGGATTTTTGGGTTTTGCCATTTTTATCAAAAATTTTTTGGTAATTTCTCGGTTTTTGTTAAACCATTAATGTTTGACCAAAAAGGGGGTTTAAATTGGTGAATTGGCCTCTGGGGCGTCTCTTTGCTTTCAGGAACTTAAGCAGGATTACTTTGCTCCTTTTTACGGCACCTGATTTTTCTCTGCCTTTCGGGTGGGGGTTGATGCCTCTGAATTGGGGCGGGTGCCGTTTTGTCCCAAAAAGACCCAGAACCTTAAAGAACCCTTGTGCCTTTTTTTTTTCCGAAATTTTTCCCTACTGAACGTAATTTGACGGGGGTTTAAACGGGAGTTTTTGGGCCCATGAAGTGGGCTTTTGAGAGTGGGACTTTGGGGTGGGGGGAGCCAAACATCGGGTGGTGGTCCTTAGGACCATAAAATTGGTCTTTCGGGAATCGCCAAGCGACTAAATCCTAGACGGGGCCAGGTGGGCCTTTTTTTTCACCTTTTAATTTTGTGGTTTCCTTTCTTTTCCGGCACAAAAGTTTTTGGCGGATGCCCTCTCGAGGAGTTTCCTTGGGATCCCTGAGTTATCTGATCCTTTTTTATTTTGAAAGAGGTGTAGTTCTTCCGCCTTCCCCCAAATTTTGAGACTTGCTTGGAGGGGTGTCAGGAGGATAGGCCAGTGCTGCCCTGTTGGAAAAACTGTTTGCCCCGGACCAGTGGAAAAAGAGTGTGATGTCTGAGATTTATGTTCCGCGTTGGTGGGCATCCCGGAATTTTTGGTCCGGATTGGTTAGTCAGTCCTTTTGGGGGCCTACCTTGTCTCGGATGTCAGGGAATTTGGGCCCCGTCCTGCGGGACTGCCTCGCTCCAAGCCTTGTCTCGTTAGGGGTTTGTGTGCCATTGCCTGTCCCCCAGAGCCTGGACCCATATCTCTATGGATTTATTTCCGACCTTCCTGTTTCTCAGAGAAGACACCATTGGGAATTTGTGTAGGTTTTCCAAGATGATAATCTTGTGCCATTACCTAAGTTGCCTTCCTCCTTGAATTTGGTGCCGTTGTTCCTTCAGCACGTGGTTGTTTACACGGCTTCCGGGAAAAAACATTGTGTTGAAGAGGGTAGTTGTTTCCAGACTTTGGAGGGACTTTTTGTTCAAACTGGGTGTTCAATTGTCTTTCTCCTCGGCTTTCATCCTCAGACCAATGGTAACCTGAGGAAAAAACCAGACATTGGGACTTATCTTAAGATGCTTTGGTCTGCTGATCAGGATGACTGGTCTCTTTTTTGCCTTTGGCTGAGTTTGCTTCTTATTATTAGGGCTAGCTCTGCTACTTTGATGTCTCCGTTTTTCTGTAATTCTGGGTTTCACCCTCGATTTTTCTTCAGGAAGACGGAGGCTTCTGTCTTGTCCAGGTGTTGACTCTGTTGTGGAGCGTATGCAACTGATTTGGGACCAGGTGTGGAGAGGCTGTCCCTCTCTCAGGAGAGGGCCCAGCGGTTTGCTAACCGGCATAGGACTGATGGTCCTCGGTTTAAAGTGGGGGACTTGGTCTGGTTGTCCTCAAAAGAATATTCCTATGAAGTAGCATCTCCTAAATTTAAGCCTAGGTTCATTGGACCTTATAAGATCATGGAGATTATTTAATCCTGTTTCTTTTCGTTGCTCTTTCCAGGGACATTTAAGATCCATAACGTGTTCCACAAGTCCTTGTTGAAGAGGTTTGTTGAGCCAGTGGTTTCCCTGCTGCTGTGCCTCCTGACCCTGTTTTGGTTGAGGGCAATCTGGAGTATGGGTTGAGAAAATATTAGATTTCTCTTTTTTTCTAGACGGAAACTCCAGTATTTGGTTTAAATGGTGAGGTTATGGTCAGGAAGACAATTTCTTGGGGTTTGCTTCGGACATCCATGCTAGGAGACTTATCCGTGCGTATCATAGAACTTTATCCTGACCGACTGGTTGCTAAATGAGGGTTCGGTGACCCCTCCTCAAGGGGGGGGGGTACTGTTGTGAATGGGTTTGAGATGAGTTCTGAGCAGAGGCTCCCTCTGGTGGTTACAAGCGGTGCTGTCTGTCCAGTGAAGATTGTGAGGGCTGGGAATAGGTGTTACTGACTGGTCTTATATAAGGGAGTCACCTTCCCATCAGGGTTGCCGGTGATCAATTGTTCTGGTCTGAATCCTTCATTCCTGTTTCCCTTGTGCCTGCTGTGTCGTGTCTGCATCTCCTGTTAACAGATAAGACATTTTCTTCTTTTGTGTTTGTGCTATTTTTTGCATTTTGTCCTGCACTTCTGTGGGGGCCTTCAGGGTCCCCTCCGGGGCTTTTGCCCTCGCAGTTTTGTTCAGCCACTGATGTTTGTACATTTGCTTTTTCCAGTTTTTTCAGTGGCTGCTGTTTTGATTTTGTTACACCAGAGAACTAATTTAGGTGGTAGAGGTCGTGTGATCTCAGGTGTTTTTGAAATTAGTAGAGTTTGCTGCCTTTCAGGGTTTTCTGGATTGCAGTAAGTGTCCTTCCTATCCTTTTCTATTTAGTTAGTTTGGGCCCAGCGTTTGCTCATACTGTTTTTTTTCTGTGTCAGTATTTCATCTTGTCTAACCGCCATTACATGTTTGGGGGCTTTCTATTATCTTTGGGGTTCTGCTCCGGGGCAGATAGCTTTCCTATTTCTATCTTTAGGTGTAGTTAGTTTCTCAGGCTGTGACGGGCGTCTAGGACCAACGTAGGAACGCTCCACGGCTGCCTCTAGTTGTGGTGGTTAGTCAGGGTACTGCAATCTCATAGATTCCAATGCTCTGGTGTATTGCCTTTTTTACCTGCACTCCTCAGCTACCGAAACATAACAGGCTTGGACATGGGTGTGACTAGTTGGGAAATGGGTGTGGTCGGGCGTGGCTAAATATGCCGAGGCGCGCTATGCGCAACCTTTGTCCCTCTTTCCCACTTCAAAAGTTGGGGGGGTATGGTTTTAGGCAAAGTGGGGCCCTAGGCAAAGTTTAAAATGGGGCCCCAAATGCTAACATATTGCACATCACACAGAAGTTTTTCGGTTTGTATTTACATGCGCTGAGTTCAGGACGCTAAATGAGTGTGATCGACAATATTAAAATTGTTCAACACATTGTTTTTCCGCCCTTTTCCACCGTCTGAGAAAGAATCATGGGGACAGAACAATCACTAATGGATCACTAATAGATCACCATACAAATTCATGTTATGAGCAGCACATTTTACAGTTTACACCAGCAATGTCCTGCTGAGAACAATGTTTTTTGTTCCGGCAATAACAATCCAATCACAAGATGAATAACGCAGCATTTTGCTTGTTTTAGTATAATATACCCCATAGTCCTCCATATAATGTAATATGCCCCAAGTCCCCATAGTATTACACTCCCCAAAGTCCTCAATATAGTATACCACTCCCTATAGTCCTCCATATAGTATAATACACTCTCTATAGTCCTCCATATAGTATAATACACTCCTCATAGTCCTCCATTATATTAAAATACACTCCTCAGTCCTCCATATAGTATTATCACTCCCTATAGTCTCCATATAGTATAATACACTCCCTATAGTCCTCAATATAGTATTAATACACTCCCCATAGTCCTCCATATAGTGTAATTACACTCCCCATAGTCCTCCATATAGTATAATACACTCCTCATAGTCCTCCATATATTAAAATACACTCCTCAGTCCTCCATATAGTATTATTACACTCCCTATAGTCTTCCATATATTAAAATACACTCCTCAGTCCTCTATATAGTTTAGTACACTCCCTCATAGTGCTCCATATAGTATAATGCACGTCATAGTCATCCATGTAGTACAATTCACTTCCATAGTATAATGCACCGCATAGTTCTTCATATAATAAATGTATTTCCTATAGTCCTCGATACAGTATAATGCAGCTCACATATAGTATAATGCAGCCACCTATAGGCATAATGCAGCCACCCCATAGAGTATAATGCAACCACCCCACAGAGTATATGCAGCCACTCCACAGAATATAATGTAACCCCCCATAGAATATAATGCAACCCCCCTCATATAGTATAATGCAACCCCCCACAGAATATAATGCAAGCCCTCCATAGAATATAATGCAGCCCTCCTTTACAGTACAATGCAGCCCTCATAGAATATAATGTAGCCCCCTCATAAAGTATAATGAAGCCCCATACAATGTAATCTAGCCCCAATAGATTATAATGCAGCCCCCCATAGATACAAAATGTAGCCCCCTCATATAGTATAATTGTAGCCCCTTCATAGAGTATGATGCAATCACCCCTCATAGAATATAATAAATATAATACAGCCCCCCATAGAAATATTAATGTAGCCCCAAATAGAATATAATACAGCCCACCTCCCCATATCAATATAATGTAGCCCCATCAAAGAGTATGATGCAATCCTCCCTCATAAAATCTAATACAGTCCCCATAGAATATAATGTTAACCCCCATAGTATATAATACAGCCCACCTCCCCATAGAATATAATGTAGCCCCCTATAGTACATAACACAGCCTCCCCATTAGAATATAATGTACCCCCCCATAGTATATAACACAGCCTCCCAATAGACTGTAATGTATAATGTACCCTCATAGTATATAGCACACCCTCCCCCATAAAATATAATGTATAATGTAGCCCACATAGTATGTAACACAGTCACATTAGTATATAGCACAGCCACATAGCATATTAGCACAGCCTACATAGTATATAGCACAGCCACATAGTATATAAAACAGCCCACATAGTATATAACACAGCCCACATAGTATTTAGCACAGCCCACATAGTATATACACAGCCGACATAGTATATAACACAGCAAAATAGTATATTGCACAGCCCACATAGTATATAGCACAGCCCACATAGCATATAACACAGCCCACATAGCATATAACACAGCCACATGGCATATAACACAGCCCACATGGTATATAACACAGCCCACATAGTATATAGCACAGTCACATAGTATATAGCAGAGCCACATAGTATATTGCACAGCCACATAGTATATATCACAGCCCACATAGTATAGAGCACAGCCCACATAGTATATAGCACAGCCCACAATAGTATATATCACAGCCACATAGTATATAGCACAGCCCACATAGTATATATGCATAGCTCACACAGTATATAGCACAGCCCCACATCTCCCCCAGAATTGCCCCACAGTGCAGTACTCACTGATATATTAAAAAAAACACAATCCTCACCTCTCCTCGTGACCACGCTGCTCCCGTCTCCTGTCTCAGCGGCTGCAATGCCCAACATCATTCTCGCACCGCAGTGTCAGAGGCAGAGGGGAATGATTGGAGAGGGAGGGTCAGCTGATGCTCTCTCCTCCATTCATTGCTTTGAAATGTACCGGCAGACACCGGTATAGTTTAATGTAGCAGCTGTGGGGGGAGTCGGCGCTGGCGGCAGGAGGGCCTCCCTGACTCACAGGGGCCCAATAACAGCTGCATGATGTGCCGCAGCTGGGGACCCCTGATAGAGCTGGGGCCCTAGGCAGCTACCTGGTCTGCCTGCCCCTAACACTGGCCCTGCTCATTCCTAATTTCAAACTGTTTTTCTCTGCACTTTCATTGTATTTTTCCTCTCCACATCATCACTTCCAGTCTCCTTTTTCTTCACTTTTATCTCATTCCAGTATGGGGAAAAAACTTTTATTTGCTATTACTGTGCCATAATACATGGCGTTATTCTTTGTCATACATTTCCTCACCTGCAACATCTTTCAAAACTTTTTTCACACCAATTATTTCAATTCCACAATTCTATCCCCTTTACTCAATTCTGTTTTAGTAATTTTTTTCCAGCTTACATATTATATTGGTATTTCATCTAATTTCTTCTCTTTGGCAAAACTATTTTTTTTCTCTTTCTTGTTATTGATCCTCCTTTCTTTGCTTCACTGCCCTGTAGTTTGGTATCTCTTTTTTTTTCCTTTCCACTGTCTGCACCGCTCATTTCCTTCTTTGTCAAACCGCCATTTTTTTCATGTCCCGTCTCCCTGCTCCCTCTAATCTCCTTTTCCCCATCCATTTCCTTCTCATCAATGGTTTCATGTCTTGGTCTTCCTCTCACAGTTCCACCCCAATCTAAGTTCACATTCTTTTCTTTTATTCTAAAAACTATTTTCCTTATTTCATTCTTTAGGGTATGTGAACAGTTAAGTATTCTGTGTTGAAATTCTCTGCACCATTTTTTCATATTTTCGCAGGAAAACGCTGAGTAAAATAGGAGCATTCTTGTCTTATTTTGTACGCATTTTAGTTGCGTTTTTTGTTGCAAATTTTTCCCCACTCATTAGTATGAATAAATCTGCAGCAAAAAAACTATGAAAAATTGAGATGCTGCAGATTTAAATCTGCCACCAAATTCACTTCAATCCATGTGCGCAGAAAAAAAAATGCAACAAATCTGCCCTTAAGGTTAGTGTCCACACAAAGCGATAGCACCAGCGATCACGACAACGACACGACCTGGCAGAGATCGTTTGTACATCGCTATATGGTCGCTAGTTAGCTTCCAAACAGGAAGATCTCATAAACAACACATCGCGATCTGTATTAACGACTCGGCGGTCATTGGGACCTGTCACACATCATGTATTGTTAAAGATCCAGACCTCGATAGGCGTGATTGAGCGCAAACCTTTTCCACGCCCCTCAGACAGATTGGTGGTCACTGTATGTCATGACTGTTTATGTACAGCTCTCGCTTTGTGATTGGACCGACCGCGTCATAAAAGACGACGTATTAGTGCTCCCTTCCATTATTCTCGAGCTCAAGTTGGTCATACGAATTTCCAGCATCGTTCCATACTGCGTCCTGATAGCCTTCTGCTTTGCAGCTACTGCGATCCAGTTTGTGCCGCTATTGCGTTTGCCCCGGACTAGAATGTTGGAGTAATCCACAAAGCGCTTGGAACAATGGATTGGGGGGCAGTTTTCCATTTTCATCTATTGCTGGGTGATGTTGTGGCCCCAATCTGAGCTGAGGGGCGTTACTAAAGAAAACCTTGTCCCGCCTGCGCCGTGGCATATGAGTCGCCAACGAGGGTCGCTCGTCGAGTCGTCGTTCATAAAGGGTGTCAAACTAGCGATTCAGGCTCACCAGTGGGTTGCCAATGATCAAAATACGGCCCCAAAATCGTTCTTCCACGATCAGCGACATCGCAACAGGGGCCACATCGCTGCTACATGTCCCCACACAGCGACATCGCTGACGTGTCGCTGCTGCTTCATAAATCGGTGTCGCTTAAGCGATATCGCTAGCGTTCTTGGCCTTGTGTGACAGTACCTTTACTCTACCATTCATTTCTGCCATTTTGCAATCTGCTTGTCAACACATTCTTCTTCATCTCCTCACTTCACCCAGTCACCATTCCTATATACACTGTGTTCCAAATTATTATGCAAAAATTGTTTAGGAGTGATAAGGTAAGAAATTTTTTATTAGCCAGTTAAAACTCATTGATGGTGATGTGTGTCAGGGCTCTTTATATCACTGTAAGCAATTGCAAACACCTGTGCTAATTAGTTTGGCAGGTGTGTCCCCAATGAAAGGCAAGACTACTTAAGAAGGCTGTCCCACATTATTAAGCAGCTACATTTTCTGCCAAAAATGGGAAAGAAAAAGGATGTGTCGGCTGCTGAGAAGCAACAAATTGTGGAGTGTTTAGGTCAGGCATGACTACAATCAACATTGCCAAGACACTTCATTGTGATCATCGCACAATCAAGAAGTATGTAGCTGATTCACAGTACCCCGTGTGCGTGCTGATAAGGGAAAATTGAGGACTCTTTCCTACAGGCAATTACGTCCGGTTATAAAGAGCAGCGGCAAAAAAGCCTTGTCTAGCAGCAGACAAGTTTTTGAAGCTGCTGGTGCCTCCAACGTCCCCCGAACAACAAGATGACGGGTCCTTCAGAGGTTTGCAGCTGTGCGTAAGCCATCCTGTCGACCTCCTCTATCCACTGCACACAAGTAGAAATGGCTCCAGTGGGCCAAACAATACATGAAGACTGACTTCAAAACTGTTTTGTTCACCGATGAGTGCCGTGCAACGCTCGACGGTTCCAGATTTGGATGGAGTGGAGGATTGGTGGTTATGGACACCCCATGCA
The DNA here is from genome assembly GCA_033576555.1 of Oophaga sylvatica. Lineage (NCBI taxonomy): Eukaryota > Metazoa > Chordata > Amphibia > Anura > Dendrobatidae > Oophaga > Oophaga sylvatica. Next base: position 898,832,474 of record JARQOD010000001.1, read on the forward strand.
AAAATGGCTACGGCGCCAACAAGGAGGTGGGTGAGCTAATGTTTGGGCTGGAATCATGGGGAAGAGATTGTCGGCCCCTTTAGGATCCCTGAAGGGGTAAAGATGAAACTCCATAGTGTATGTTGAGTTTCTCAAGCAGCACTTCCTGCCGTGCTTCAAGAAAAAACCGTGCATTCCGCAGCAAGATAATTTTCATGCATGCTAATGCACCGTCTCATGCTGCACATAACACATCTGCATTTCTGGCTGCTATGGGCATAAAAAGGGACAAAAATTATGGTGTGGCCCCCAAAGCTCCCCTGACCTCAACCCCATTGAGAACCTCTGGAGCATCATCAAAAGGAGTGTCTATGATGGCGGGAGGCGGGAGGCAGTTCAATCTAAGCAACAGCTCTGGGAGGGTATTCTGTCCTCATGCAAAACAATTGAAGCAGAAACCATCCAAAACCTGACAAATTCAATGGACGAGAGAGTTCAGAAGCTCCTTTCGAACAAGGGGTCCTATGTGCAAAGTAACATAACCTAGAACAAAGTCTTGAGTTGTAAACTCTTTGTTTTTCAGTTTGTAAATAACCTGTTTAATGCTTCTAATTTCAAAAATGACCATTTTTTTGTTCTTTTTTTAAAATGAAAAGGTTGAAAACTCTGCTGTGCATAATAATTTGGAACATGCATTTTGAGTGCAGTTTGAGTGTTTTTATTTTTTAAAAAATATTATGTTATCATAGGCAGTTTGTACAAAAAACCTTTCAATTGTACTCTAATATTTTATTTGACTGGAAAATTAAAATTTGACTGAAATTCATATAGGAAATTTTTGGGAAAATCTGAAAAATATTATGTGCATAATAATTTGGAACACAGTGTTCAGGTGCTTCTCACAAAATTAGAATATCATCAAAAAGTGAATTTTTTTAAGTTCTTCAATAAGAAAAGTAAAACTCATATATTTTATAGATATAGGAAAGATGTGTATCTTTTTACCGTGTTAGCCAGTAGATAGAAAAAATTTAGACTTGAGAGTCCTCAGTGGTTGTTACCTTTAATGGCTAACTGAAAAGATGGTAACAAATTGCAAGCTTTCGAGACCTACTCCGGTCTCTTCATCAGGAAAGACTAAAACAAAAAACTGAAAATCACATTTATATTATATATATTACACAAGAGGACACAGGAATAGTGCAATAGGTAAGACAAGTGATGTGAAGCAGAACTGTCATTATGGCAGAGGAATGAACATAAATATATTGGAACAGATCATGATAAGGAGAGAGTTTTATTACCCTCTGATTGGGGTTGGTGTTGTGTTTGATGCCCCTAGAAGGTCAGAGACGCAGATTCCTTAATTGATATAGAATGACAGGGAATCCATGTGACACGTTCATTCCAGCACTAAGAGTGTCAAAGGTCATCATATTTTGTATTCCCAAACCTTTCTATCTTTCTCAGATTTGAAGTTAGATTTTAATACCAGTAATTCCATATCCATTATGCTATGACCGGGCATACACTTTTGTATGTGATTTTCAGTTTTTGTTTTAGTCTTTGCCTGATGAAGAGACCGGAGTAGTCTCGAAAGCTTGCAATTTGTTACCATCTTTTCAGTTAGCCATTAAAAGGTATCAACCACTGAGGACTCTCAAGTCTAAATATATTTTATAGAGTCATAACAGAGTGATCTATTTCAAGTGTTTATTTCTGTTTTTTGTTGATGATTATGGCTTTATAGCCAATGAAAACCCAAAATTTAATTATCTCACTAAATTAGATTACTTTATAACACCAGCTTGAAAAATGATTTTTAAATCCAAAATGTTGGCCTACTGAAATGTATATTCAGTAAATGCACTCAAAACTTGGTCAGGGCTCTTTTTCCATCAATTACTGCATCAATGCGGCGTGGCATGGAGGTGATTAGCCTGTGGCACTGCTGAGGTGTTATGGAAGTCCAGGTTGGTTTCATAGCAGCCTTCAAACTCATCTGCATTGTTGTGTCAGATGTCTCTCATTTCCCCTTGACAATACCCCACAGATTCTCTATGGGGTTAACATCAGGGAGTTTGCTGGCCAAACAAGCACAGTGATACTGTTGTTTTTAAACCAGGTCTTAGTACTTTTGGCAGTTAGAACAGGTGCAAAGTCACTGCTGAAGAATGAAGTTTCCATCTTCAAAAACCTTGTCCGCAGAAGGAAGCATGAAGTGCCCCTAAAATTTACTGGTAACGGATGCGCTGACTTTGGTCTTGATAAAACACAATGGACCTACACCAGCAGATGACATCGATCCCCATACCATCATTGATTGTTGAAACTTCACAGTAGACCTCGAACAGCTTGGATTGTTAGCCTCTCCATTCTTCCTCCAGGACTCCGGAACCTTGATTTCCAAATGAAATGCAAAATTTTTCTTTCACCTGAAAGCAACACCTTGGACCACTGAGCAACAGTCTAGTTCTTTTTCTCCTTGGCCCAGGGTAAGACGCTTTTGGCGTTGTCTATTGGTCATGAGTGGCTTGAAACAAGGAGTGCGACACTTGTTGCCCATGTCCTGGATACGTCTTTGTGTGGCGGCTCTTGAAGCAATGACTCCAGCAGCAGTCCACTCCTTTGAAATCTCCCTAATTTTTGAATGGCCTTTTCTTAAAAAATCATTTCAAGGCTGCGATTATCCCAGTTGCTAGCGCACCTTTCTCTACCACACTTTTTCCTTCCACTCAACTTTCCATTAAAAATGCTTGGATACAGCACTCTGAGAACAGCCAGCTTATTTAGCAATGACCTTTTGTGGCTTACCCTCCTTTTGGAGTGTGTCAATGACTGCTTTCTATACATCTGCCAAGTCAGCAGTCTTCCTACTGAAAGACTAAGTACCTTTTTAAACGCTTAGGAAGTATTTGCAGGTGTTTTTTGTTAATTATTTTAATTTAGTGAGATAAATGACGTTTGGGTTTTCAATGGCTGCAAGCCATAATCATCAACATAAACAGAAATAAACACGAGAAATAGATCAGTCTGTGTGTAATGACTCTATATAATATATGTTTCACTTTTTGCATTGAAGAAATGAAATAAAATTTACTTTTTGATGATATTCTAATTTTGTGAGAAGCACACAACACACTCATATATATGTATCCTTTCATTACAGCATGGTCTCTATTTTTCTTTCTCTACCATCCATATATTTTTCTCTTGTTTCTTCCTTTGTTTCATACTTTATTGGGCTATCACATCCTCTCTTCCTAACCAATCTTTCTTGTCTTTATTCTCTTCCCGTTATCCCGCTGTTATTGTATAGTGAGGCCGTACAGGGGGGCCACGGCCCCAAAAAGGGATGGACATGACAGGGTTGAGAGGGACATGGAGAGCATGTGGAGGGTTTAGGAAAAGGGGTCTGAAAGGGTTAACTTGTAAAAAGGGGTTAGGGGACGGACTGGGTTTAAAAGAAGGGGAGGGCCCTGGGGAAGGGGTGAGGCTGGTATAAAAGGGAGGAGCCATTTAGTGGGGCAACCATTTTAGGTCCCCTTCTCTAGCTAGGAACAATCTGTAAACGTACCTTATGGAATCGAAGCGGTCCTTCAAATGCTGCGGAATGCTTCTGGTTCCCATGGCCCAGGATGGCTGCAGGCCTCGGTGTGCAGGGTCTGCTTCAGGGGTTGGTGGGGTCCCCTCAGCCCCAACCAGACAGACGCCGGTCTCGGAGAACTAGGCCTCCGGAGCGCCCAATTCCGGAGACACCACCGGGTCCGGCGCCGCATTAGGAGCCACTCTCGGGACCCTCCAGCAAGAGCCGCAAGCGTCAGGCCGGGAGCTTGCAGGCCCAGGGCTGGGAGGAATCCAGCTATGCAGTGGGGGCTACATCGGGGGAGGAGCCGACCTCCCTCCCTACTCAGCAAGCGTTTGGGAGCAGGGAGCCAGGAGTTGGAGCGGCGGCTGCCCAGCGTGGATCGGGCACCGCTCGTCGCGGACAGCAGGAGGCGGTGAGCCGGTGGAGGCCTGCAGTGCAGGCTTCTCAGCAGGAGCGCGGTGCGGCGGTGAGGAGTCGTAGCCCCGTCCCCGCCGAGGGGCTCGTGCGGCAGCAGCGGTGAGCGCAGGGACTCAAGAAGCGGGGAGCGGCGGGGCAGCACTGGGAATCTGCGCCCGCCGAGCAGTGGAATGAGGAGCACACTGAAACCTGCTGTACAAGCGGCACGCGCGGTGCTCTGGGCGTCCAGGGGGAGCATAGCTCTGCTCAATCGCCTGTCACAAGGGACAGAAATTCAGCAACCAGGCAGCTTTGCGCTGGTCTGCATGGGGTGGGGGAGGGGGCATCGACGGGCAGGAGCTGAGGGATGTAGTGTATAATGCCACAACCGGGCAGCTCGCCGCTGGCCTGAGCGGGGGGGTAGCAGGCAGCAGCATGCATGTGGCACAGGATGCAGCACACGGATGCGGCCTGCAACCGCAGGGTCAGCTCTACACGCAAAACGACCCCAGGATGTCAGCGCGAACCTGCACCGAAGCACCTCGTCTGGAAGCCGGACCTTCAGCTGCTGGGCCCACAGCACCCAGGCAGCCAGGTGAGGGTACAAATAATTTTGATATTAACCCCCTTATTGCTTCCATGGTGAATACGAGTAGTAGCAGATTGGCGGGGGAAGTAAGCGGGGGTATGGGTTTGATTTGACGGGGTTTGTATGATTTGGCGAAGGTATGGGATGGAGGGAATATTCGGGTGCGGAGTCACCTACGGTGCATGGTTAGGCGGTAGAGGTGATATGGGTTTATCAGGTCAAATAATGCGGCCAGAGTCTGGCGGTAGAGGGGATGTAGGTTTATCAGGTCAAATAGTGCGGCCAGAGTCTGGGGGTGTGGGTTCAGGGTCAGCTTTGGCTAGTTCAGCAGTTAGCGCAGCCTTGATTGTTGATGATGGGTAAGTTGCGGGGCAGAGGGCATTATCTGGGGATGGGGAGAGAAGGATAAGGAGGAGTCAGTTCATTTGGATGATACGGCTAAAGGGGAGGTATACGTGTGTTTTGAGGGGCCGTTAGGGGCGCATTTGAAACATGAGGTTAGGGAGAAGATCTGGAAAGGGGAGTACATGGAGATATTTTCCCTACTCCCGTTAGAGCGTTTTAATTTGGATAGAGGCAGAAGGGATGATTCAAAGAAGGAGGACGAAGAAAAGAGGAGGTTCCGTTAATTCCGAGAACTTTTACGAATTGGCTGCAAGCATTTGCTATTTTAGCCAGTATTATAGGCAAGAAGGCACCAGATAATTGCTCCGGCCTGTTTTGCTACATGGACGCAATCGGGGAAGCCTACAGGGTCTATGGGGGCCTGGGATGGTTGAGGTACGATGAACAGTTTCGTCAGAAAAAGGCAGTGCGTCCTAGCATTCGCTGGGACCATAAGGATATCGCCTTATGGATGAGAGTTATGGCCCCAGCTAGGTCAGGTCAGACTAATCAAGGGTTTCAAGGGGGCACCGGGCGTTCAGGACAGTCGGGACACTCGGTGGCTATAAAGAGAGGACTGTGTTTATCCTTCAAAGAGGGCAATTGTAGATTTGGGGGAAAGTGTAAATTTAAACACGAGTGTTCAGTCTGTGGGGGCAGTCAGGAGTTGTCCAAGTGCTTTAAGAACAGTAAGCAGAGGGGGGCAGATGGATTTGAGAAAAGGGGAGACGCCGGTGCATCTAGCAGAGAAGGAACGGTTTCTAAATAGGTACCTGGATAGGGCGACAGCGAAGTTATTGTTGGATGGTTTTAGGGATGGGTTTCAAATTCCGTTTATTGATGTGAACGTGCGGCTTTCCACTAGGAATTTAAAATTGGCAACACAGTTCCCTGATGTGGTCTCAGAAAAATTGAGTAAGGAGGTTGTCTTGGGAAGGATTGCGGGGCCTTTTGAGGCACCCCTCTCGTGAATTTGGGGGTCTCACCGCTTGGGGTAGTTCCTAATAAAAGATCCTAACAAATTTAGACTTATTCACCACCTTTCATTTCCAAAAGGCTCATCGGTGAATGATGGCATTGACTCTCTGTTATGCTCAGTTCTGTATACATCCTTTGATTCGGCCATGGATTGGGTACGGCAGTGCGGTAAAGGGGCATGGCTAGCAAAGACGGACATTAAGTCGGCATTCCGTTTGTTGCCGGTTCATCCAGATAGTTTGCACTTGTTGGGATGTTTTTGAAATGGGGGTTTTTACGTGGATCGCTGTTTACCTATGGGGTGTTCTTTGTCCTGCTCTTATTTTGAATCCTTTAGTACGTTTTTGGAGTGGACAGTTAAGGAAGTTTCGGGTTTAAATGCATGTATTCATTACTTAAACGACTTCCTGTTTATCTGCCCGGCACTAAGTAGTGATTGTTCGTTGTTGTTGCATACTATGGAAAGCTTGGCTAAGAGATTTGGGGTCCCTTTGGTGGAGGGTAAGACGATAGGTCCAGTTACCTCGTTAAGGTTTTTAGGTATAGAAACTGATTCGGTTCAAATGGAGTGTCGGTTATTGGAGGACAAGGTAGTTGACATGAGGGCGGAGGTGGGCAGAGTTGCTGGTCTGAAGAAGGCGACCTTGCGGGAAGTGCAATTTTTGCTTGGAAAATTGAATTTCGCTTGTCGTATTATGCCAATGGGGAGGGCTTTTTGTCGCAGGCTGTCTCTGGCGACGGTTGGGATACGATCCCCGAATCATTTTGTCAGGCTTAAAAGGGAGCTTCGTGATGATTTAAAGGTTTGGTCACTTTTCCTGGATTCATATTATGGCAGGTCGTTATGGATTTCACTGGTTACTGCGGCCGAGGATTTGGTCCTTTATGTTGGATTGGCGGGGACGCATGGTTTTTGCATGTTTTTTCAAGGTAATTGGCTTCTGGAGTTGTGGCCACCTGTGTGGATGGAAATGAGTCTGTCGGCAAACCCAATTTTGTGGTAAGTACTTGCGATTTGTTTTTTTTACCTTGAGAGAGGTGCTGATCTGGTACCGAAACGCATTGGGACATTAAAATTCCACTTTTGAACACAAAAGGCTTTTCTTTTTACCCCAGCACAGTCCATGCAATCGGATATTGTTCTCCTCTACTAAAAAAAGACCCATGGACGTCTTTTGAGCCTTCCCATTGAGTTTTATTGTTAAGTATAGAGAATCTTCAGAGCAGAAAATGCCAGAAAAATGGTCAGCTCACTTCTTTTAACCGCTTGGTGTCTTTGGAAACAAATAGCAGTTGAAAGATGATCGAAAGCGTGAACATATGTACAGCAAGTTATTTTAAATTGAAATGCTTATGTTCGATTTTATTAATCATAGAATCATAGAATCATAGAATGGTAGAGTTGGAAATGACCTCCTGGGTCATCTGGTCCAACCCCCTGCTAAAGCAGGATTCACTAAATCATCCCAGACAGATGTCTGTCCAGCCTCTGTTTGAAGACTTCCATTGAAGGAGAACTCACCAACTCTCGTGGCAGCCTGTTCCACTCATTGATCACTCTAACTGTCAAAAAGTTTTTTCTAATATCTAATCTGTGTCTCCATCCATTCAGTTTGATCCCATTGCTACTAGTCTTTCCTTGTGCAAATGAGAATAAAGATAATCCTTCTACAATGTGACATCCCTTGAGATATTTGTAGACAGCTATTAAGTCTCCTTTCAGTCTTCTTTTTTGCAAGCTAAACATTCCCAAATCCTGTAACCGTTCCTCATAGGACATGGTTTGCAGACCAGACACCATTCTGGTCGCTATTCTCTGAACTTGCTCCAGTTTGTTGATGTCTTTTTTAAAATGTGGTGCCCAAAACTGGACACAGTATTCCAGATGAGGTCTGACCAAAGAGGAGTAGAGGGCAATAATGACTTCACATGATCTAGACTGTATGCTTCTGTTAATACATCCCAGAATTGTATTTGCCTTTTTTGCTGCTGCATCACACTGTTGACTCATGTTCAGTCTGGGATCTATTACTATACCCAAGTCTTTTTCACATGTGCTGTTGCTTAGCCCTATTCCTCCCATTCTGTATACGCTTTTTTCATTTTTATTTCCCAGATGTAGTACTTTGCATTTTTCCCTATTAAAAACCATTCTGTTAGTTGCTGCCCACTGCTCCAGTTTATTTATATCTTTTTGAATTCTCTCTTCTCTAGTATTAGCTATCCCTCCTAGCTTTGTGTCATCAGCAAATTTAATCAGTTTACCCTCAATTCCTTCATCTAAATAATTGATAAAGATGTTGAACAATACAGGGCCCAAGACAGAGCCCTGTGGTACCCCACTTGATACATTCTTCCAACTGGATGTGCAGCCATTTACTACCACTCTTTGGGTCCTATCTTTAAGCCAGTTATGAATCCACCTAACAGTTGCCTTGTCCATTCCATACTTAGTCATTTTTTCAATAAGGATTATGTGAGATACTTTGTTAAATGCTTTGCTGAACTCAAGATATAATATATCTACAGCATTTCCCTGATCCACCCAGTCAGTGATTCTGTCATAGAAGGAAATTAAATTAGTCTGACATGATTTATTAGTTACAAACCCATGCTGACTCTGGTTAAGCACTTCATTCTTGTCCAGGTACTTACATAAATGTTGTTTAATAATTTGTTCAAAGATCTTTCCTAGTATAGATGTCAGACTCACCGGTCTATAGTTCCCTGGGTCCACCTTCTTCCCCTTTTTGAAGATATGAACATTTGCTCTTCTCCAGTCTTCTGGGACTTCTCCTGTTCTCCAAGAATTTTCAAAGATTATGGAGAGTGGTTCAAAAATTTCTTCTGCTATCTCCTTCAGTACTCTGGGGTGTAATTCATCTGGACCTGGAGACTTGAATTAATTTATGTTAGCTAAGTGTTTCCTCACTATTTTTCTGTTTATAGATATCCTGGATTCTTCTATTCCCTTAATAGGACAGTGAAGATCAGTTGATGTTACATTTCCTTTCTGAGAGAAAACAGATGCAAAATAGGAATTTAAAAGTTCGGCCTTCTCAACATCCTTTCTTACCATTTCATAATTTTCATCCTGCAAAAATCCTATAGCAGCTTTGACTTTTCTTTTACTTTTAACATACCGGTATCCCCAAAATCCTTTTTTATTGCTTTTGACATCTCTTGCAAGCCTTAATTCATTGTCAGCTTTAGCTAATCTGATTCTTGCCCTGCAGGTTTTGCAGACATCATTATATTCTTCTTTAGATATGCCTCCCTATTTCCATTTGATAAACATTTATTTCTTCCTTTTTAGCATGTGTTTAAGTTCTGTGTTCATCCATCCTGGTTTCCTTAAATGCTTCCTATTCTTCCCTCTTTTTGGAATTGTTAATTATTGTGCTTTGAGAATCTCATTTTTCAAGATTTCCCATCCTTCCTGGACATTTTTGTCCTTAAGGATATCCAGCCATTGGATCCCTCCGATTCTCTTTCTGAGTCCCTTAAAATCTGCCTTTCTGAAATCTAATCTTGAAGTCTGAGTCTTCACAGGTCTTCCTCCTCTAGTTATCCAAAATTCTAAAATAGCATGGTCGCTACCTCCTAAGGTGAAAGCCACTTTTACCTCTTCAACCATTTCCTCCCTATTTAGAAGGATTAGATCCAAGGTAGCAGATCCTCTTGTTTTCTCCCCTACCTTTTGGAAGATAAAATTGTCAGCAAGAGAGGATAAGAATTTCCTGGACCTGTTAGTTTTGCCTGAGAGAGATTCCCAATAAATGTCTGGATAGTTGAAATCGCCCATGACCACTATGTCATATTTTTTTGAGAACTTGGCCATTTGATGCATAAAGAGTTCATCCATATCTTCAGCTTGCATAGGCGGCCTGTAGTAAATGCCTACAATGGTGTCCTTTCCATTGTTCGCTCCTTGTATTCTTACCCAAACAGTTTCTACAGAACTCCCAGTCTCTGAAGCTATAATCTCTGTGCAGATATACGCTTTTCTAACATACAATGCAACACCTCCTCCTCGTTTATCAAGTCTGTTTCTTGCAAATAAGTTGTATCCTTCTAGCCTTGTATTCCAATCATGTGTATTGTTCCGCCAAGTTTCAGTGATTCCAATGACATCATGTTTCTTTTCCTGCGTTAGTAGTTCCAATTCTCCTTGTTTGTTGCCCATGCTTTGTGCGTTTGTATAGAAACATTTTAGTTTGTGTGTGGTTTCTCTTCCTCCAATATTTTTATTATTTGGATTTTTTTGTCTTCGTTCTTCCTTTCCACTTCTAATAGCAGAGTTCTCAATAGCATTTGTCAGGTGTATGGATTTTTCTGGCCTTTTGCTTCCTTCCCACATTGTTCTAGTTTAAAGCTCTCCTGATGAGTGTGGCAAGGCGACTTCCAAATACATGTTTTCCAGTCTTCGTAAGGTGCACCCCATCTCTAGTAAGTAATCCATCGTATAGGTAATTCACTCCGTGATCCAGAAATCCAAATCCTTGCTGACGGCACCATCGACGTAGCCAGTTATTCACCTGCAGAATTTTATTCCACCTCCTTGTTCCAGGGCCATCCGCTGGAAGGATGGAAGAGAAGACTACCTGTGCTCCCAGCTCTTTCACTTTCTTGCCTAAGTTTTCAAAATCACTGCAGATGGTTTCCAGGTCATTTCTTGTGGTGTCATTTGTCCCCACATGGATTAGCAGGAATGGGTAGTCATCTTTAGGTCTGAAGTGTCCTGATATCCTGTCAGACACATCATTAATTTTTGCACCTAGAAGACAGCACATTTCTCTTGAGGTTATATCCGGTCTGCAGATATCGGCCTCTGTTCCTCTCAACAGGGAATCCCCCATGACCACAACTCTCTGTTTCTTCTTCAAACATTTTTCTTTCTCCATCCAGGAGGACTCTGAGGGTGTACAAGGTTGTTCTTTGTGGGCAAAGTCTTATCCTGTTGTATTTCTTCATCGTTCTCCTGTGTGGGAGCATGGTACTGGTTCCTGAGCAGTATGGCTGCTGACTGCCCCCCAATCCTCCTGCTTCTCTGGGTCACATGCTTCCATTCCTCTGTTTCTTCAGGTGCACTTCGAATTTCTTTTCTATCTGTACCATGAAGAGATAATTCTGCTCTGTCTAAGAACTCTTCATCTTCCTTAATGATCTTCAATGTAGCTAACCTCTCTTCTCGATTTCGCAACTTTTCCCCCAACATGGACACAAGCTTGCATTTCTGGCATGTGAAATTTGGCTTTTCCACTGGTAAATCTGTGAACATGTAGCAAGAAATGCAGCTCACCACATGGCTCCTGGCCTCTTCCATGCTCTTAGGGTTTAGTTAGCATTTTTCAGGCAGTTTTCAGAACTGAACTCGCCATAAAAATACATATTCACAAACCCTTACAGTAATTTACTGAGATGATAGTAGCCAACCACAAATTACAATAAATGTCTGTGTGTTTTCTGGTTTATAATTATAATAAGAGTAGATTTGATCCAATAATGGTATTTGCTACCCAGAGCAAGAAAATTTACAAAATGAAAGCTATGCTGTGATTGGTTCGTACAGGTCTGTTTTTTACATCTTCCCCAATGTCTTTATTAAAATGCACAATTTAAATATTTGCAGAAAGAAAAGTTAATCTGAAAAATAAAGAGAATGTGAAGAAGGAGTCATTAGATCCCTGTTGGACTGTTTTCTAGCATTATAGCAACTGTACTTGAAATACATGAAATCCCAGAGTATGCCGACTGTCAGAAAGTATTGACGACACCCTTAATCATGCGGCTCTCTGCATCGCTCTCTTCTCCCTGTCTCTTCAATTCTTCATATATTTGCTTCAGCTTTCAACTCACCCACAAGGTTGTCAATTTTCAATATGATACACTTTCTGTGGGTCTACCTATATAAAGAGAACTCAAAGGAGGCAAAGAAATCTTATTTTACAAGAAAGTTTTAAACGTAGTAATTTGAAAGGCACAACAAAAGTTAGCTCTGTACTAAACATAAATGTATTAAAATATTACACAAGAAATTTTGGAGTCTCCATTACTCTGCTGAGTCTTGCACTGTACTGTAGTAGTAAACCTTTTATTTGAATTTTTTTATTTGCTTCTATGACCTGTTGTTTTCTAAGTTGAATCTGAGCATACAGATTTCTGTAGTTAGCACTCGTGCAGAAGACTGTATTATGAGTAGTGATGAGCGAATTTGTTCGGAAAACGATCGCAAAACATAAATTTAGCACAAATATGGCACATTTGTATTTGTGATCGGAAACACAAGCAAAATTTTAAAAAATCGATAAAAGTGCGGGAAAATATTTGCGCTGCCACAAAAGTATTTTCAGCACTTTAGCAATGATAATGGTGGTGTATCATGAGCGTTTGGCATGTGTTTTATGAGGGGAGTGGGTTTGCAGAGCTCAGAGGCGCGACTTCTTGTAAACATTCATTTTTTTTCCTAACTTTATGTGTGCACATTGCTGCTAGCCAATAAGGGAGCAAGAAACACCCCAATGTCCTGACACAACGACTTATGTCATTGGCTGCTGAAATCACATGTCCCTCTCCATATAAATAGCGGACATCTTGTTTTAGCGTCATTTTGACTCTGCAACAGTGAGAGAGCCTGCTCCTGATGCTGGCACTATAAGCAGCAAGATTTTAGCTAGTTAGCCAGGCGATTGTATATCAGTCAGATATTGTAGCTAGCTACTGTCCAGTGTGGCTGTTAAACTTACCTTCCAGTATTTTTTTTGGCCATTACTGAGGTACACAGACAAAGCCAGCAGGGCACATGTTCTACAAGTGTGTTGTGCACTGCTTCAGTTTGTGTTCCATGCAGGAGTATGGCATTCTAAATAATATTTGTTCAGTAGCTAAATGTGAAACAGCTTGCTGTATCCCACCTTGTCTTTTGTGCTGTAATGATATGAAACTGTCTTCAAACCTAAGGCACATTAAAAAAATATTATAATGTTTCAGTTGCAAAAAGTTAGACAACCCAACGTATCACACTTTGTCATTTTGTTGGATTGAAATTAAGCTGTAAAGGCCTAATACTGAGGCCACCAAAAAAATCCTTCTGTTCCTAGTGTTATACAGCAGGAGACCTGACTTTTAAATAGTTTGTAGCATCTAGCATGTTATAGAGGCCACAAAAAAAATCTTCTGTTCCTGTTGTCATACAGTACGGGACATTATTATTATTATTTATTTATATAGCACCATTGATTTCATGGTGCTGTACATGAGAAGGGACATCTCACATTCAAATAATTTGCAGCATCTAGTGTGTTATAGAGGCCTGATCCATAGGGCACAAAAAATCTTCTGTTCCTGGTGTGATTCAGTAGGGGACCTGACTTTCAAATAGTTTGCAACATCTAGTGTGTTATAGAGGCCTGATACAGAGGCCACCAAAAAATCCTTCTGTTCCTAGTGTCATACAGTAGGAGGCCTGACTTTCAAATAGATTGTAGCATCTAGTGTGTTATAGAGGCCTGATCCATAGACCTCAAAACATTCTTCTGTTCCTATTGTCATACAGTAAGGTACCTGACTTTCAAATAGTTTGCAGCATCTAGTGTGTTATAGAGTCCTAATACAGGGGCCATCAAAAAATCCTTCTGTTCCTAGTGTCACACAGTAGGAGACTTGACTTTCAAATAGTTTGTAGCATCTAGTTTGTTATAGAGGCCTGATACAGAGGCTAAAATAAAATGTTTCTGTTCCTAGTGTCATACAGTAGGGGACATCTCAACATTCAAATAGTTTGTAGCATCTAGTGTGTTATAGAGGCCTGATCTTTAGGCCACAAAAAAAAATTCTGTGTCATAAAGTAAGGGACCTGGCTTTTAAATAGTTTGTAGCATCTAGTGTGTTATAGAGACCTGATACAGAGGTCACGAAAAAATTCTTCTGTTCCTAGTGTCATACAGTAGGGGACCTGACTCTCAAAAAGTTTGTAGCATCTAGTGTGTCACAGAGGCTTGATCCATAGGCCACAAAAAAATTCATCTGTTCCTAGTGTCATAAAGTAGGGGACCCAACTTTCAAATAGTTTGTAGTCTCTAGTGTGTTATAGAGGCCTGATACAAAGGCAACCAATAATTCTTCTGTTCCTAGTGTCATACAGTAGGGGACCTAACTTTCAAATTGTATGCAACATCTAGTGTGTTATAGGGGCGTAATACAGAAGCCATCAAAAAATTATAATGTTTCAGTTGCAAGAAGTTAGACAACCGACCGTATCACACATACAAGTTACCCATCCCTTTACAATGCCATTTCAAACATGCTCATTTCAATTTTGGGCTTTGCCCACCACCACCATGTCCATTGCCATGTCATTATGTGGCCCTCGTTTACAATTTGCAGAGTGTCAGCATGTGCCGTGAAACCTGATTTTTGAAAGGGCCCTCAAGTGGCCCTGTATCATACATTTGGGAAAGCTTTCACTCCTACATTTGGGAGGTCCCTCCCTCATGCCAAATAGTTAGCAAGATAGTTGGTATACATATTCCCTATCCCTTTACAATGCCATTCCAAACATGCCCATTTGAATTTTGGGCTGTGACCGCCACCAGCACTATGTCCACCGCCATGTCATTGTGTGGCCCTCGCATACAATTTGCAGAGCCCCAGCAGATGTCGTGAAACCTGAGTTTGTTAAGGGCCCTCAAGTGGCCCTGTATCAAACATTTAGGAGAGCTCTCACTCTTACATTTGGGAGGTAACTCCCTCATGCCAAATAGTAGCAAGATAGTGGAATACATATTCGCCATCCCTTTACAATGCCATTTCAAACATGCCCATTTTGGGCTTTGCCCGCTACCATCATGTCCACTGCCAAGTCATTATGTAGCCCTCGCTTACAATTTGCAGAGTGCCAGCAGATGCCATGAAACCTGAGTTTGGTACGGGCCCCCATGTGGCCCTGTATCATACATTTGGTAGAGCTCTCACTCCTACCTCAGAGTGGCTAGCATTGGGTCATATGTCTCCTGGGACTCTTGATGCTTGGAGGAAGAAGGACCAGGTTGAGGATTCACAGGCCCAGCCTCTTGGCTACTGAGAATGGACCATGTGGAAGACTTCATGGTGCTGCATGTCAGCACACTGGAGCCTTTGTCTGCCATCCAAGCCAAAAACTCCTCGCACGTGTCTGGGTTCGTTAGTGGTGGAGTGTGCTGACTAAATTTTGACAGGAACCTAGAACAAGATAGTCACCTTCGGATCTGTCATATGGCCTTGGCGGGCACCACCACATCCATGTCCCTTAACATCACCCTTGTGATGGCGAGGCGAGACGAGCTCACACAAGTACCATGCCTGGCCCAAGTGCTTAACCTCGTGGTTCAGCAGTTTCTCAAAACCTACCCAGAGCTGCCAGATCTGCTTGTAAAAGTACGCCACCTGTGTGCTCATTTTAGAAAGTCAGCTACAGCTTCTGCCGTCCTTGCCATGCTGGAGCAGTGTTTACAACTTCCGGCTCACCAACTGGTGTGTGATGTCCCCACGCATAGGAACTCTACACTGCAGATGTTGAGAAGGATTTGTGAGCAGAAGAGGACAGTTGTTGACTACCAGCATCAACAAGGCCATCGGTATTCAGTTCAGACTCCACACATAAGACCTCAGGAGTGGACATGGATGTCAGACATATGTACCATCCTCCAAAAATTTGAGGACTCCATCAAGATGGTGAGCGGCAATGACGCCATAATTAGTGTCACCATACCGCTTCTCTGTCTTCTGAAATGCTCTCTGTTCACAATCAAAGAGGATGTGTTGCAGGCGGAGCAAGATGAGATGGTGCAAGGAACCATACAGGGTGATTACACACAGCCCAGCCTCATCTCATCCCAATGTGAATTGGGTGACAATGAGAAAGAGGAGGAGGAAGAACAGGAGCTAGTTTCATGCGCTATAGATGGTACTACCTGCACAACTGTCATACCGTCTGTTCAGCGTGGGTGGCCTGAGGACAGGGAGGAGGAGGAGAGCATGGTCAGTCATCCTCTTGGTTAGGAGACGGAAGTCTTGCCTGTTAGCAGTCTGGCACACATGGCTGAGTTTATGTTACGCTGCCTTTCCCGTGACCCTCGCGTTCTCCAAATTTTGAATGAAAGTAACTACTGGTTTTTGAAACTTCTTGGCCGAGACTACAAGGAGTACTTTCTGCTGGCGGCAGAGGTACAGTTCGTTGGACAACCAAAGTGAGAGAGATACACCTCCAATCCAGCAGAGGCAGGGGAACACTGTCAAATTTCTGGGAGAATTTTCTCAGTCCCTCCCATCGCACAGGCCCTGAGGCGCGGGGTACTCTCACAAGGAGTTCTAAGTTTGGGAAGATGCTGAGGTAGTACCTTGCTGATCGTACCAACGTCCTTCGTGATTCCTCTGTACCTTATGGTTATTGGATATCCAAGCTGGACACAAGGCATGAACTTGCTCTCTAAGCCTTGGAGGTTGTTGCCTGCACTGCCGCTAGCATTTTGTCAGAGCGGGTTTTTAGTGCCGCTGGTGGAATTATAACTGATCAGCGCATCCACCTTTCAACTGAAAATGCTGACAGGCTGAAATTTTGGGGCAAGGCTTGCATTCACAGCATAGGCAAACAGTATGGGAATACCAACTTCCTAATAATGGGAACATTGTTTTCAGGAGGCCCTTCTGTATGTCTGTTCAAAGGGTTATAGAGGTGCGTCTAAATTTGGGGCAGGCCTTGCATTCATTGCATAGGCAAACAGCATGGAGTACCAACTTCCTAATAAAGGGAACATTGCTTTAAGGAGGTCCTCCTTTACGTTTCTTCAAAGGGTTATTGGGGCGAATCCAAATTATGGGCATGCCTTGCATTCACTGCATAGGCAAACAGTATGGGAGTACCAACTTCATAATAATGGAAACATTGCTTTCAGGAGGCCCTCCTGTACGTTTCTTCAAAGGGTTATTGGGGTGCGTCCAAATTTGGGGCAGGCCTTGCATTCACTGCATAGGCAAACAGTATGGGAGTACCAATGTCCTAATAATGGGAACAATTCTTTCAGGAGGCCCTTCTGTACGTTTCTTCTAAGGGGTATTGGGGTGCGTCTAAATTTTGGCCAGGCCTTGCATTCACTGCATAGGCAAACAGTATGGAAGTACCAACTTCCTAATAATGGGAACATTGAAGACAAGTAAAGCTGTTTGACTATGCAGTGAATGCAAGGCCTGCCCAAAATTTTTACTCACCCCAATAACACTTTGAAGAGATTTAAAAGAGGGCCTCCCTAAAGCAAAGTGTTATTGGGGTGCATCTAAATTTGGGGCAGGCCTTGCATTCACTGCATACTGTAGGCAAAC
>JARQOD010000001.1:898849843-898897526 GCA_033576555.1 Oophaga sylvatica
GGAGCACACACCAGCCTGCATTACAGCTGCTTGACACAGCAGAAATAAAATCCTTTATTTCAAATAAAAATAAACACCCTATTTTTCATATTTATTTTAACCCCTTAATGTCCACTGACGTGCAGAGTCCGTCATGGCAAGGTGCCAGTTCCGGCACCAGGACGGACTCTGCACCTCATGGCTTTGATCTACCACTGCGTGTCACAGACAGTTGACAGGCACGGCAAGCGGTGCGGGGACCTTTGCCGTCGGTCCCCGCACCTACAGCGCTGTGCTTGGTCAGTCAATCTGACTGACCAAACACAGCAGCGATCGTGCAGGAGAAGCTGAAATTTTAGCTTCCCCAGCGCGATCAGTGCAGGAGCCGGCGCTGCAGTGGCCAGGCTTCCTGCACTAACAGCCAGGAGCGGAGCCCCCACCGCCCCTGGCTGTTAACCCCCTGACTGCTGCGATCCAGCGCGATCGCAGAGCTCAGGGGGGAGGCAGAGGGTCGGGAGCTCCCTCTGCCTCAGATCGGCACCCTGCAATGTATTTGCAGGGGCCGATCTCTGCCTTGATGACCCTGGGGTTGTCATGACAACCTCCGGGTCATTTAGCTACGGGAAGCTGCTGTGATCATTGTCACAGCAGCTTCCACTATAGTTGCAATGCATTGCAATGCCAGAGCATTGCAATGCATTGTAACTGCAATAAAAAGTAAAAAAAGTGAAAGTCCCATAAAGGGACAAGTTAAAAAAAATCATTTTTTTAAAAAAAAAAATATTAAAAAATAATTTAAAAAAAATCCCCTAAAAAATACACATTTTTATGTAATAAAAAAAATAAAAAACAAAAAACATACACATGTTAGGTATCGCCACGTCCGTAAAAATCCCATCTATAAAAGCATAACCCTAGTTAACCCTTCAGTGAAAGCCGTAAAAAAAAAACACAAAAAAGTAGTAAATTATACTTTTTCCAAGCGGTATCATTATACCGCTTGGAAAAAGTGCAATAACACGCGATCAAAAAGTCAGATATAAATAATCATGGTACCGCTGAAAACGTCATCTTGTCCCGCAAAAAACAAGCCCTATACAACATCATCAGCAAAAAAATAAAAAGTTATAGCTCGCGGAATAAACTGATGCAAAAATAATTATTTTTTCTATAAAATTTTTTATTGTGTAAAAAACGCCAAAACATAAAAAAAATATATAAATGAGGAATCGCCGTAACCGTAGTGACCCGAAGAATAAAGCTCCTTTATCAATTTTACCACACGCGGAACGGAGGAAAAAAAAAAAAAAAAAACAATTCCTGAATTGCTGGTTTTTGTTCATTCTGATTCCACAAAAATCGGAATAGGAAACGATCAAAAAACGTTATGTGCCTGAATATGGTACCAATAAAAACGTCAGCTCGTCCCGCAAAAATAAGCCCACAGATAACTCTGTCGGCCGAAATATGGAAAAATTATAGCTCTCAAAATACGGCGATGCAAAAATTTCTTACAAAAAATTATTCCAAGAAAAAGCATCTTTTAGTGTGTGACAGAAGCTAAACATGAAAAAAGGGTGTAAATCTGGTATCGCTGTAATCGCACCGATCCGAGGAATAAAGTCGCCTAATCACTAATACCGCACGAGGAACGGCGTAAAAAAGAAAACCAATTCTTCACCTTTTGTGGATTTGTTCATTGTGCCTCCCAAAGATCGCAGTAAGGCGATCACAGTGGTTCCCCCCCACATATGGGGTATCAGCGTACTCAGGACAAAATGCACAATAGCTTTTGGGGTCCTATTTCTCCTGTTACCCTTATAAAAATAAAAATTTGGGGCAAAAAGGTAATTTTTGTGGAAAAAAATATGATTTTTTTATTTTCACGGCTCTACATTATAAACTTCTGTGAAGCCCTTGGGGGTTCAAAGTGCTGACCACACATCTAGATAAGTTCCTTGGGGGGTCTAGTTTGCAAAATGGGGTCATTTGTGGGGGGTTTCTACTGTTTAGGCACATCAGGGGCTCTCCAAGCGCGACATGACACCCGCAGACCATTCCATCAAAGTCTGCATTTAAAAACGGTGCTCCTTCCCTTCCGAGCTCTGCCATGCGTCAAAATAGTGGTTCCCCCCCACATATGGGATATCAGCGTACTCAGGACAAATTGCACAATAGCTTTTGGGGTCCTATTTCTCCTGTTACCCTTAGAAAAATAAAAATTTGAGGCAAAAAGGTAATTTTTGTGGAAAAAAATATGATTTTTTTAATTTCACGGCTCTACATTATAAACTTCTGTAAGCCCTTGGGGGTTCAAAGTGCTGACCACACATCTAGATAAGTTCCTTGGGGGGTCTAGTTTGCAAAATGGGGTCATTTGTGGGGGTTTCTACTGTTTAGGCACATCAGGGGCTCTCCAAGCGCGACATGACACCCGCAGACCATTCCATCAAAGTCTGCATTTAAAAACGGTGCTCCTTCCCTTCCGAGCTCTGCCATGCGTCAAAATAGTGGTTCCCCCCCACATATGGGATATCAGCGTACTCAGGACAAATTGCACAATAGCTATTGGGGTCCTATTTCTCCTGTTACCCTTATAAAAATAAAAATTTGGGGGCAAAAAGATTATTTTTGTGGAAAAAAATATGATATTTTTATTTTCACGGCTCTACGTTATAAACTTCTGTGAAGCACTTGGGGGTTCAAAGTGCTCACCTCACATCTAGATAAGTTCCTTGGGGGTCTAGTTTCCAAAATGGAGTCACTTGTGGGGGTTTCTACTGTTTAGGCACATCAGGGGCTCTCCAAATGTGACATGACACCCGCAGACCATTCCATCAAATGATTGAAAAGGCGCTCCTTCCCTTTCCAGCTCTGCCATGCGTCAAAATAGTGGTTTACCCCCACATATGGGGTATCAGCATACTCAGGACAAATTGCTCAATAACTTTTGGGGTCCTGTTACCCTTTGGAAAATAACAATTGGGGGTGGAAAGATCATTTTTGTGGAAAAGATATGATTTTTTAATTTTACTGCTCTACGTTATAACCTTCTGTGAAGCCCTTGGGGTTCAAAGCTTTCACCACACATCTAGATAAGTTCCTTGGGGGGTCTAGTTTCCAAAATGGGGTCACTTGTGGGGGGTTTCCACTGTTTAGGCACACAGGGACTCTCCAAATGCGACATGGCGTCCAATCTCAATTCCAGCCAAAAAAGTCAAATGGCGTGCTTCCCTTCCAAGCTCTGCCATGCCCCAAATAGTGGTTTACCCCACATATGGGGTATCAGCGTACTCAGGACAAATTGCACAATAACTTTTGGGGTCCTTTTACCTTTGGGAAATAAAAATTGGGGTGGAAAGATCATTTTAGTGGAAAAGATATGATTTTTTAATTTTACAGCTCTACGTTATAACCTTCTGTGAAGCCCTTGGGGGTTCAAAGCTCTCACCACACATCTAGATAAGTTCCTTGGGGGGTCTAGTTTCCAAAATGGGGTTACTTGTGGGGGTTTCCACTGTTTAGGCACACAGGGGTTCTCCAAATACAACATGGCGTCCAATCTCAATTCCAGCCAAAAAAGTCAAATGGCGCTGCTTCCCTTCCGAGCTCTGCCATGCACCCAAATAGTGGTTTACCCTCACATATGGGGTATCAGCGTACTCAGGACTAATTGCACAATAACTTTTGGGGTCCTTTTATCCTTTGCAAAATAAAAATTGGGATGAAAAGATCATTTTTGTGGAAAAAACATGATTTTTTAATTTTACGGCTCTACGTTATAACCTTCTGTGAAGCCCTTGGGGGTTCAAAGCTCTCACTACACATTTAGATAAGTTACATTGGGGGTCTAGTTTCCAAAATGGGGTCACTTGTGGGGGTTTCCACTGTTTAGGCACACAGGGACTCTCCAAATGCGACATGGCGTCCAATCTCAATTCCAGCCAAAAAAGTCAAATGGCGCTGCTTCCCTTCCGAGCTCTGCCATGCACCCAAATAGTGGTTTACCCCCACATATGGGGTATCAGCGTACTCAGGACTAATTGCACAATAACTTTTGGGGTCCTTTTATCCTTTGGAAAATAAAAATTGGGATGAAAAGATCATTTTTGTGGAAAAAACATGATTTTTTAATTTTACGGCTCTACGTTATAACCTTCTGTGAAGCCCTTGGGGGTTAAAAGCTCTCACAACACATTTAGATAAGTTACTTGGGGGGTCTAGTTTCCAAAATCGGGTCACTTGTGGGGGGTTTCCACTGTTTAGGCACATAGGGACTCTCCAAATGCGACATGGCGTCCAATCTCAATTCCAGCCAAAAAAGTCAAATGGCGCTGCTTCCCTTCCGAGCTCTGCCATGCGCCAAAATAGTGGTTTACCCCCACACATGGGGTATCGATGTACTCAGGAGAAATTGTACAACAAATATTGTGGTTCATTTTCTACTGATACCCTTGACAAAATTTTAAAAAATTGTGTCGAAAGAAAAATTTTGGGAAAAAAAGTTAAATGTTAATTTTTTCCTTCCACATTGCTTCAATTCTTGTGAAGTACCTAAAGGGTTAATAAACTTCTTGAATGTGGCTTTGAACACGTTGAGGGGTGCAGTTTTTATAATGGTGTCACTTTTGGGTATTTTCTGTCATATTGACCCCTCAAATTCACTTCAAATGTGAGGTGGCCCCTAAAAAAAATGATTTTGTAAATTTTGTTGAAAAATGAGAAATTGCTGGTCAACTTTTAACACTTATAACTTCCTAACAAAAAAAAATTTTGGTTCCAAAATTGTGCTGATGTAAAGTAGACATGGTGGAAATGTTATTTATTAACTAATTTTTGTGACATATCTCTCTGATTTAATGGCATAAAAATTAAAAGTTTGAAAATTGCAAAATTTTCAAAATTTTTGCCATATTTCCGTTTTTTTCATAAATAAACGCAAGTTATATTGAAGAAATTTTACCACTATCATGAAGTACAATATGTCTCGAGAAAACAGTCTCAGAATCGCCAAGATCCGTTGAAGCGTTCCAGAGTTATAACCTCATAAAGAGACAGTGGTCAGAAATGTAAAAATTGGCCTGGTCTTTAACCTACAAAATGGCTTGGTCATTAAGGGGTTAAAATAAAAAGTTATACTCACCTTATGACTATTCTGTTGAAGCCCAGGTCCCATGTAAAATACAGAAAATAATAAACAACAAAAATACTCACCTTACGCCTAATCCACCAAAGCCAATGCCCCCTGTAATAAAAGAAAAATAATAAACAACCATATCCCCCACCTGTTCGATGGGAAGATAATGCATACTGTCCCGTGATGATCAAGATGATTTGGATAGTGGTCACATTAGTGATGTGACCGCTATCCCCACCAGATGTCACACACTGACATGAGCGTAATTTCTCCTGTCAGTGTCTATAGTGTCTAGTACTGAGCTCCTATGAGAAAGTTTATCAGAGTTCATAACTGAACCTTGGTGACCTCACTTACGGCACAGCTGCATGAGAACTTTTTCACGCAGCCCTTTGGTATGTCAGAGATGTATGAAGAATGTCAGATATCAGAATCAAACATCACAGGAGTTAATGTGCTAGTCAGCATAATTCTAAAAATCAAAGTTTAATTTTTCTTCTCCTGGGATTCAAATTCATAAGCTCCACTCCTTGAGTCAGGAGGTTTACAATTTACCATCAAGTGATGGTTACTGGTAATTTTTCTTGACTTATAAAATTAACCATGTAAAAACTCAGGGTGTCTGAAAGTCCTTGTGATTAGAGATGAGCGAATATTTCAATGTTCGGTACTGCTCACCATTGTTGAATTTGCAATATTTGCCGACTTAATAGTCTATTAAATCACCGAATATAGGCGAACATACACAGCACAGTGTGACAGTGTGGGAAACACCTGCGTAGCGCTTCTGATCAGCTGTGAAATTTTCCCCGCCGGTCAGAGAGCCACAGTTTCCACACTGTCAGAAGACAGCGTGAGCACTCAGCTGTGATCGGAGGTATTAGGTTTACTTCCGGTCACTGGTGTCAGCTGATGGGACTACAGCTCCGATCAGCTGATGTCTGCTGCCACTAATAACAGTGACGGCAAGAACGGCTGATGGGAGGATTGGTCAGCCGCTCCTGCGCTGTAAATAAATAGTTAGAAAAAAGGCTTGGGTTCCCCTGTATTTTTGATAACCAGCCAGGCAAAACTCACAGCTGTGGGTTGCAACCCTCAGCTGTCAGCAAGGCTGGTTATCAAGAATAGAGGGGTCCTCACACAGTTTTTTTAATTATTTAAATAAATAATTTAAAAAAAATGGCATGGGGTCCCCCAATTTTTGACAACCAGCCTTGCTAAAGCAGAGAGCTGGGGGCTGGTATTCTTAGGCTGGTAAGGGGAATGGATATTGCCCCCCTCTCTGCCTAAAAATTGCAGCTCACAGCTGCCCAGAAAAGGCACATCTATTAGATGCGCCAATTCTGGCGCTTTACCCGGCTCTTCCCACTTGCCCTGTAGCGGTGGCAAGTGGGGTTCATATTTGTGGGGTTGATGTCACCTTTGTATTATCAGGTGACATCAAGTCCACGGACTACTAATGTAGAGGCATCTATAAGACACCTATCTGTTACTAATCCTATAATTACATGGTAAATAAAGACACAGTCAGAATAAAGCCCTTTATTAGAAATAAGACTAAACACAGTTTTCCATTTTATTTAAAAATAACAAACACAGATATACTCACCTAATGCCTAATTCCAACGAAGCCCTCGTTCTCCTGCAATAAAACTAAAATAAAAAAAAACAGTATACCATACCTGTCTGTCATTCTGTCCCACACCGTAATCCATATCTGAGGGATTAATAGTTTTCAACCTGGATGGTGACAAGATGCAACCATCCAGGCTGAGAACCACTGATGACTGAGCTGCTGCGGGCACAGCATTAGTGACTGGCGTTGACGTCAATGCGAGCACCGTGAAAAAATTTCCCACGACGCTAAGCTGAAGCCAGAAAGGTGAAGTGAGTTCATTGGCCATGAACTCGCACGACCTGTCTGACAGCACCACGAGCAGAAGAACTTTCTCATGCTCGCAGTGCCCTCTGACAGGGAATAGCAGTTAAGAGGCAGACGCTGATAATAATAATCTTTATTTATATAGCGCCAACATATTCTGCAGCGCTTTACAGTTTAACAGTTTCAAACACAACAGTCATAAGTACAACGTTAACAATAATACAATAAGTAAAGCAAAACAAAATGACCCTGCTCATGAGAGCTTACAATCTACAATGAGTAGGGGGAGATACAAATTACAGGTGTGTATTTGCAATAATGGTCCATCCATCTTGATAGTGAATGGGCTACACACACTTACACATAAAATTACTTTGACTAGGGAACGTGATAGGCTGCTCTGAACAAATGTGTTTTGAGGGAGAGCCTAAAACTGTGCAAGTTGTGGCTGGTCCTAATATCTTGGGCTAGAGCATTCCAGAGGATTGGCGCAACACGGGAGAAGTCTTGGAGTAGGAAGTGTGAGGTACGAATTAGTGCCAAGGTTAGTCGCAGCGATCGGCTAGGCCAATAGACAGAAATGAGAGAGGAGATGTAAGGGGGTGCCGCACTGTGGAGAGCTTTGTGGGTGAGTACTTTGAATTGGATCCTATGATGAATGAGCAACCAGTGTAGCGACTGGCAAAGAGTGGACGCGTCCGAGTACCGATTAGCCAGATGGGTGACTCTGGCTGCTGCATTAAGGATGAAGTGGAGAGGGGAAAGTCGAGTGAGTGGGAGGCCAATTAATAGAGCATTACAGTAGTCCAGGAGGGAGTGGATCAGGTCGACAGTGAGGGCTTTTGTTGTCTCCATGGTGGGAAAAGGGCAGATTCTAGAGATGTTCTTTAAGTGTAAGTGGTAAGAGCAGGCAAGAGATTGTATATGGGAGGTGAAGGAGAGATTGGTGTCAAACATAACACCCAGACAGCACAACTGCTACCGGAGTGTAATTATGGTGCCACCCACAGATAGGGAAATGTCATATTTAGGGAGGTTAGTAGACGGCGGGAGCAGAAGAAGTTCAGTTTTGGAAAGGTTGAGTTTCAGATAGAAAGCAGACATGATGTTGGAGACTGCGGACAGACAGTCACTGGCGTTCTGTAGTACAGCGTGCAAAAGGTCAGGGGATGACGTGTATAGTTGTGTGTCATCGGCATAAAGATGGTACTGAAAGCCAAATCTGCTGATGGTATGTCCAATTAGGGCCATGTATAGAGAGAAGAGAAGGGGCCAAGGACTGAGCCCTGAGGTACCCCAACAGTGAGAGAAAGAGGAGATGAAGTGGAGCCGTCAAACAAAACATTGAAGGAGCAGTCAGAAAGATAGGAAGAGAACCAGGAGAGAGCAATGTCCTTAATGCCTAGTGACTGAGCCTAGAGATTAGGAGATGGTGGTTAGCAGTGTTGAAAGATGCAGAAAAATCGAAAAGAATGAGTAGAGAGTGGTCACAGTTACAATTTGCTGTCAGAAGGTCATTGGTCACTTTGATGAGTGCAGTTTCTGTCGAATGTAGTGGGCGGAAGCCGGTCTTTGAAGGGTCTAGGAGGGAGTGAGTGGAGAGGTAACGGGTAAGGTGGGAGTAAACCAGGTGCTCCAAGAGTTTAGACATGAAGGGGAGATTAGAGACTGGTCTGTAGTTGTTTGTGCAGGTGCTCAGTGTCTACTGGATGACAGGCTGCCATCTAGATGTAGTAGAGCTAGACTCGTCGTGGGACAAATGGATTAAAAGCATCTCTGTGGAAAGATTAGAAATATTGTTTGTTTTTTTTCACCTCTTTTGCAAATGACGAGGGCATTGAGGGCATAGGCAAGGTCGTAGGTATGGTTTAATTAAGATTATTAAAGGAGTCTGTGTCTTTCTTTCAATTAAAGGACTTTTTTTCTGGATGTCTGTGTTTTCTTACAATGTTACTATGGGGGCGTCTTATTGACGCCTCTCTATTACTAACCTCGGGCTTCATGTCACCTGACAATTTAAAGGTGACATCATTTACAACTGCAAGTTGCTTTGGATAAGTCTCTATGAGCTTTCCACATCTTGACACTGGGATTTCTGCCCATCCTCAAGGCAACCACAATTAGTTCATGAATACCAGCAGCAGAGCCACCGTCAGAATATGAGTTCAGCACCAGAACCATCGTAAGTACAGGAATGCCGTATCAAAACCACCACCATAAACACATGAATGCAACTCCAGATTCAGCATCCATACATGAATTCAGCACTAGAACCCCCATCAGTACATGAATGCAGCACCAGAACCAATGTTAGTACATGAATGCAGCACCAGAACCAACTTAAGTACATGAATGTAGTACCGGAACCATCGTTAGAACCTGAATGCAGGGCCAGAAAAGCCATCAGCAAATTAATTCAGTGCATGAACCCCCATCAATATGTCTAGGCAGCACAAAGTTTAGTACAGCAATCAATTGCAATGTCAGGTCAGCCCCATATACAATTGCAATGTATGAAACTACAACTACCAGTATGTCCTTAACAATGGTCAGTCTCTGTAGACTTCCCTCTTCCTGTTTTCATCAGCACATCCTGACATGGTACCCTTAAAAATAAAAGTATCATTATACTGAAAATATACAAAAAAATTTTAGTGTCTGCTCACCACCTCCTAGAGCGCTTTTGAGGTGTCAGGTATAGAAAAGGTCAAAATTCCAGCCAGAGGTGGCGATATTAAAAGAAAGCTGAAACATGGGAAACATGGTGGATTTATCAACTAAACACCAGGGTCCCGCATGGTATTAGACAGGATCTGATTTATCATTATGAATAGAGAAATACCTATTTGATATAATATATGATCACAGTCTGAAAGGGGTTAATCCCCTATCTGGTTTCTTTACACCGATGTCCCTATCAGTTAGCTGGATCTGGTGGGTGGAATTGAACTGTGAACTAGCTTAAATTGTTCAGTCTGCCATTACATCCTTGCAATGATTAAGACGCATGGTTTTGCATTGAGACACGTATGTTTTTAATGTCTGGACTATGACTTAATTGTTTTTATGTTATTTGAAGTCATGGAATAAAGAAAAATGGATTTTATGGACTTGCAGTGCTGGACTTATTTTTTCTAATATCATTATACTGCCCCATAAACAAAAATATCTCTTATGCTGTGCCCCTCTAAGCGCTTTCGAGTACCGACGCCTTCCGCTGTGCTGACCTCATCACACTGCTGCACATCGGGGGCGGGGCTGACGTGCACTCCTCTGACCCAGTCTCAGCGCCACAGTGTTCAAATGTATTTGCATCTGACAGACGCCAATACACTTAAATATAGGAAGGGAACAGCTTCTCCCGGGACTACAGTAAACTCTTTGGGTTGGCTGTAGTACACGTGCCTGTTGTGCAGGCCAGCTATATGTCAACAAGTGTCCATGGATTAGGAACTAAGTTTTCACAAGTATTGTGGCATAAAACATCTTAAAAATTTGTTACATATTTGCTCATCGAGAAATTGCACAACAATATTGCGACTTTTGGTGTTTTAACACCAATCACAGCCAGCTTTCCCAAAGTGAATGAATCTGGGGCAGAATGGGGCATGGCTAAACTTGCCCATCTAATTCATGAAAATTCATGGCACATATTTTGTAAGAAATGTACTTCAGTCCCTGGCTGGAATACATCTCTAGTTGAGGTGCACGGCACTTGTAAGATGCGCCAAATTCATTAAGTGGCATGCGCCTCTTGAAGAGAACCTGCCATGTAAAAAAAAAAATGCTATTCACCTGCAAGTATGGGTTTAATCTACAGGTTAATAGAGTTCTGAATCTGCCCGCATCTGCACTGACAGCCCTGCTTCTGGGAGGAAATGAACTTTATTCCTCCCAGCAGCCTCAGGATTTCAGTCATAGGGGTGTGGCCAATGCGGGTTCAGTCACTGCTTAATGCACAGTGAGCAGCCACTGTAACTACACCACAGCACTGAGTGACAGCCGGCTCAGCAGTGTATCAGCACAGAGATAGCTGTCAGTCAGTGCTGGGGCGTGGTTACAGATACCACTCACTATGCACTGATCAGTGACTGAAGCAAGCCAGCCACACCTCTATGACTGAAAGCCCAAGGCTGCTGGGAGGAATAAAATTAATTTAGTCTCAGCAACGGGGCTGACAGTGTTGTCACTGGGCAGCTTCAGAACGTTATTAACCTGCAGATTACGCTCATATCTATGGGTTAATAGTGTTTTTTAGCAGGTTCCATTCAATGAAACAGGTGCATCTTACTTAACAGCGCCCCTTCATTTTATTCTAGCTTGTACAATAACAGTACTAATGAATTGGACTCATAATGGCAGCAGGATTAGTGACCAAAGTCACATCAGTGTTTTAAAAGGTTCATGTCTGTTGGAGGACGCTAGTACAAACTTTGAATTGGGATCCAGTAGCATGACCCAAGTGATGTTGCTAATAAAAGCATAGCTACTGCTGGTCTCTGCTTTTCCATGAATCCGCCAAACCTTGTACGGTACACAGTAGCAGATACTAAAGCTCAGTTAAACAAAATAATAACGAATTACATTAAAAGAAATCAAACAAGTATTAATATTCTTTAATTGGACAAAAAATGCTATATTTACCGTGTCATATATATCTAGCGTCATTTTTCCATTATATTGCGCCAGTAAGACTTACAAAGAAATCATATTTATGTCCTACAAAACTACAATGCCATTAAGAAATATCATTCCCCCCCCTTTGAAATCACGTATATCAAGATTAAACAGAGATTTCACATGTCTCCTGCTGTGCTCTTGGCCACAAAGTCGACTTATAGTAATCATTCAAGTCATAAATATTTCTATAAAAGGAACCTAGGGGGTTTTTGATCAGTCAGAGAAATCTCTCCACACTTCATTTATTATGTTAATAATGTTTGCCTCCTCTTCGTAACGCAGAGCATCGCTCACTTTGTTCCACTACAGCTAATGGACTGAGATCATCTGTTCAATTTCTTTTCACTTTTTATCAACAAATCTCTTCCAGCGATCCACATTATGTATGGCTGAATTAGTTAAAAATTCCCTAGCCAGATTTTTCCTTCACGTTACTAAATATATCATTGCTGAATCAGTACAGTAGTCGGATAATGCTAGATACAGATTCCACATCCAGATATGCCTAAAGGATAATTTCCATTGCAAAACGATCTTTTATAGTAGTACAATTAAAGTGATCAGTCAACTATAGCGGCTTCAGCTCTGAAGTAAGATAGTTATCACGGCTGGTTTAAAGGGGTTTTCTAAGATGACTAAAGTGATCAATTTAGGTTTAATTTAACACAATTCAGCGTATTTGTTTTAACAGTTTTGCTCATGTCTGACACCGTTGGTATTCTGCCCCGTCCCACTTCTGAGGCCACATCAGGTGATAATGGTGGCCAAATACTGGCCTCAGATGGTGCACTATACATAATTGTGTGATTGGCACGTGATAAAAGCCTCAACTACATAAGTATAACAAGTATAATACTGAGTAGCCACTTACCCCCTAAATATTTGGTGAAAAATGGCAACCTCCCTTATGAAGAATTATGGCCTCTGCTGGTAATGGGTAATTATGGAGGGTCCTCCTGGGTCATCTGGTCCAACCCTCTGCTCAAAGCAGGATTCACTAAATTATCCCAGACAGATGTCTGTCTAGCCTCTGTTTGAAGACTTCCATTAAAGGGGAACTCACTACCTCTCATGGCAGCCTGTTCCAATCATTGATCACCCGCACTTTATAGAATCATAGATCATAGACTCAATCATTGAGTATGGCTTTATTAAGTGATTTTAATAAAAATTAAATCCCATTTTCTGTGGTTTGTTTGACTATCCATGCTAACGCCCCACCAGTGACTAACTGCTAAAGGCGCCTAACATATCACAATGCCCATATAGTTAACGCTCAGAGGGATCACAGAACAACAATAGGATGTACAACATAGTAGGGTAAGTGTATTGCAAAGGCTATTTCTTTATATCCAAACTTCTAAATTATTAAATTTTAATATGAGTGGGTGTGAGAAAATCTGTAATGCAATATATTACACATATTAACAATGCATTTAACACTAGGACTACCGGACTGGTCACCCCCACTAGAACTACCGAATGGAGCCATTTTGACTCCTGGCTTGTTTTCGTTTATTTTTAGAGTTGCTCCTGGTATTGTTGCAATTTTAATTTCATCCTCTGGTTTAGAATGCAAAATAGCAAGAATATCGTCAGGCTTTAGCACACTTCTTCTAGCCATATTAGCAATTAGCAACACTGCAGGCCGTATTCTACAGAAATTATGTAGTCCACTCAAGAGTTCACTGGTTCACTGGTTCACTGACGGATGTCCTGTATATGTCCTGTGTATGTCAAGTATATTTGCAAAAATGCTAATTATTCTAAGTCTAAGCCAGCCAACATTTATTCTAAACTTATTCTAAACATACAAGTAAATGAAAACTAACATAAAAAATAACATTTAGCGACAAAGACTAGCAAAATATAGTAGGGAGTCAAAATGACTCCCTTTGGTAATTAAAGGGAAATTTTGAAAAAGGGTACTCTTTTTTTAAAAAATTATTTATTGTCACAAAATCTTTTTTCGCATCCTAAATTAGTAAAAGTCACCCAGTCTCAAGCCGGAATTTGGAAAAATGTAGACACAGAAGAGACATAAACATTGCGAGGAGTCAAAATGACTCCATCTGTAGTTCTGTTAAAGTGAATGTGAACATAAATGACCTTCACATCAAAGGTAGCACATTGTGATAGACATAGCCCTAATAAGAAAATCATACCTTTAGGATCAAATTCCTCAAAGCTTTCATGCTAGAATTCTGGAATAAAAGCTTTAAAAAGTCGCAAAATTTAGTTGCCTAAATTCTGCGACTTTTGGCATATCGATGTCAGTTCATAGCATTTTTTTTAATTTTTTATATTCTCTACTCTGAGGTGGAGAGATAAGGCACGAATTAGCAAACGAACATCGTGATCAGCTGTAGACCCAGGACGTCAGACATAGCGCGGTAAAAGAGTGCACCCCCACTCAGCCTATTACTCTACTTACCTATCCGTACTACGCCTGAAATCCTGTGTCTTCAGCTGTTTGCGGATCTCCTTTACTGATTTGACCTCCTTGTAGCACTGATGCTCAGTTTTTTTAGTGACGCTGGTAGTGGGGTTGTGGGTTCACTTTCCACAGGCTATGACGCTGTTTTGTTTTGGCACCGACATAGTGGGTGGAAAGTGTGCACCCACGGAGTAGTCTGAAATAAATCACCCTGTTGAAAAATCAATAAATTAACCCCTTTAAGCACCAGTAACTTTGGTACCTTATATATCCACAACAGAGCAGAAATAATAAAAAAATAAGAAAAGGTTATGAACTATATGTTCAGTTGATGACCCAAAAATGTTGTGAATGGACCTCTCTAAGAGACGCTGATCTTTGGAGCTGGATGTTTACAACAATTTCATGAGCAAATGAGAACAATCCATATTCTTACTTATCTCAGACATTTATGTCACTCTTATTGCTTCAAAAACTTGTATTACTTGTATTAAAAGCTAACTTTAAATCTAAGAGACACAGAAAAGTTTGGGAATATAAACTCATGATGACCTTGAACACTCAGTGCTGGAATAAATGTATCACATGGATTTATGTCTTTTTACATCAATTAAGGAATTTGCACTTCAGACCTTCTGGGGGCATCACAACACAATACCAGACCCCAATCAGAGGGCAATAAAACTTTCACACTCCTTATCTATGAACTGTTCCAATATTTATGTTCATTTCTATCTCTCATAATGACAGTTCTGCTTCACGTCACCTGTCTTACCTATTGCATTGTTTCTGTGCTGTGTTGTGTATAAATATGTGATTCTTCAGATTTTGTTTTAGTCTTGCCTGATGAAGAGACCTGAGTAGTCTCGAAAGCTTGCAATTTGTAATCATCTTTTCAGTTAGCCGTTAAAAGGTATTAACCACTGAGGACTCTCAATTCTAAATAATTTTCTATCTACTTGCTAACATGGTACAAAGATATACATCTTTCCTACATTAAAACTTCTTACATACGAAAACTGCAAAAATGGAGGCACCACTCCAAAGTTAGCTGATGAAAAAAACATTATTCAAAGATAGACAGATCAATGCAATAAAGGTACTGCCACACTAAACAATCCCGCTAGCGATCACGATAACGACGCATACTAATGCGATCGCTAGCGGGATTGTTTCTATATCGCTAAGTGCGGCCACATTTAGCGATGTCGTTAACGACGCTATCGCCGTTAGCGATCTTCTTAACGACTTTAGCGGTACAAAAGTACCGCTAAATCGCTAAGAAAAGGTGCCACACTAGCGATATATACTTACCCAGCGGGAGCGCCGACGAGAAAATAGGGTCCGGAACGATTCCAGCGACGAGCGAGATCACAGCAGGAAGCTCGTCGCTGGCAGATGCCGCACTGAACAACATCGCTAACGGGATCGCTAAATAGTGACGTTTTTTAGCGATCCCGTTAGCGATATTGTTCAGTGTGGCATACCCTTAATAGAGCAACTTCCTTGTAATCATAGATCTCATTTTTAGGAAATACATTACTCAGGCATTTCATTGTAGTTGGATAGCTTTCAACACATGCCAGAAAAAAATAAAAATAACACAATAAAAAGTAAATACAGAGGCAGTCACCACCTCCAATAGTGCTAATTAAAAGAAAAACAGAAATGTGACCGACACGTTTGAACAGAATAAGGCAAGTGTGAACAGGAGCTGGCCACTATGACTGCATAATTTACAAACAATAGAATACAGCAGCACTATTTATAGTATTGGAGGAGGTGACTATCTCTATATTTGGCTGAGCATTCCTCCCATTAGTACTTTGTTTAATTTTTAAATTAAATTTTTTTAATTAGTACTTGATCCTACCTGACCTTCACATTTGTAGCGCTTTAGCCCTGGAGAGGCATGTTTGACAGATATTAGGTTTAGGATCAAATAAAAGTTACACCTTGTCACGGCTGGTGGGCTCTCATGAATTGGTCAATTTGTGTACAAGTACCTTCATTTTACAAGCATTTTCTATATAGCCGTAATGCAGTTCAAATTTCATATATCCTATGTTCGCATACATCTTGGGGCTTACAGAGTGCTGCTGTATGCTTTTGTTTGTAGATAGATAGACGTAAATAACGATATTAAAGATGTAAGGGAAACGATACACAATCATAGGCCCTTGATAGTGCCGACTGTGGCGAGACTTTTACACAAATGACAAAAATCAGATAATTGTATCGTACATTTGTCCATACATCACTTCCTATCCACAAAATATAAAGGTCTATATGGAGGTGCTCTGACTTTTAGCGGCTGATAGTCGCATTTTCTTGTTTCCATTGCTGCCATAAACACCTATCTCCGGTTCCCCATAATGGAAACTGTAAATGTGACCATTGTGAAGAGAAGTGATCTTAATGGGTGAAGCAGTGGCTGCAGCCCATAACCTGGAATAATTCTGAGCCGAGTCATACGCAGGAGATAAACAGTAAATGCCATGTTCTTACTATGCATGTAGCTCATGTTTATGCAACCTAAGGAGGGGGAAGGGGAAAAAAGTCAGCGAGATATTCTCCTGATATTTCTCTACAAACACTTAATCATGGCAATAAGTGTTGATATTGCCATTCTTATTCTCTTCTCTATATTTCCCTAAAACCATGGACAACAAGAACAGTGTAAATGCCTAACAATTTCTTCATAAGAGAGAAATTATGATTACCGGAAAAAAAAATCTAAAACATTAAAAATCTAAAACATTATGTTCACAACCAATCACATGGTATTATGACAGTGTCATCCAAACTAGAAGCCTGACGTCTAAAATAACCCTTATGAATAATTCATTGGCAGTTGATGTTTATGCAAATGAAGAAGAATGTATCCACCTGACCAGTGAAAGCAAGCCGAAGGAAAAAAAAAACATAAAATGGCACCAGACTATACACATTCTAGAGAATATATAAATTATCGACCTTAAGATTTTTTAATATATTAAGAAAATTGCAAATCCTACCTTGTTTACTCTTCTGGCATCCAGGATTTTTTTTTCGTTGATGCTTTGAAAGCGTTACAGCTAAGCTGCATCTGATTAAAGGCACTTAATACAAAGACGCTCGCTGAATATTCATATTGTGATTCTTTTTATGCAAATGCAGCTGAATTTAACCCATGAGTAGTGGTTGAGAAGCCCGTAGCAAAGTGATTTAGCACAACTGTACACCACCAATATGAAAGAGCAACCGAATGTAATGGCTGCATTACTGTATATCAGACGAATACTAAGAACATCTAATAGTCAGGTAATCTCTAATAATTCACATTACATATAAACATATTAAAACTACTATTTAATAAACCCTATTATCCTCCGTTATTTGCATTAGTCATACAGACCTATGAGCCATTGGTTTCATTGTGTCTTTTTGAGACACACACGGCTATGACATCTTGCATTTGTAATGCAGATCTGCATATTACAATTGCTGTCAAAATACTTGTAATCCTACAATTTATTTTTCACTGTTCAGAGAGGACTGAAATTATTTAAAAAAAATTTATATTCTTTATTACAAAATTTAAAATAAAAAAAGATCTGAATCCTGCTCAGGCGAGAAAAATGTTAATACAGATATATGAATGTGAAGTAGAGTTGGCACAAAGCGATTTGCAGGACATGATCCTTTGGCCAATTCAGTAATCTGTGGCTTTTGGATATGAACACTGAAAACAACCTTCAATCTCCCACCATCCTCAACTCTTTTTTTGATTAGTCAGCCTAGTGTTATGTCATTGTGGTGGTGACAACACTCCAGGTCAGCAAATCAAAAGAAGGGCCGTGGAATCTATGAGGTAGGAGGCGGTTATCAGAGCTCCCATCAATGCACCAAATCTATTCAGATGTATATGCTAGAAAAGATGAAACCGATAGAAGGAATTCATTGAACCAAAAGGTTAAAAGGTATAACAAAGCACTGAGACTGAATAAAGGACTGAAAAATATAGAATACCAATAAAGCCACACTCAAATAAATGAACCACATTATTATTATTATTATTATTATTTATTATTATTATAGTACCATTTATTCAATGGCGCTTTTCATGTGACGAGGGGTTTACATAATAAAAAACAAGTACAATAATCTTAAACAATACAAGTCATGACTGGTACAGGATGGGTGAAGATACAGTTGGTGGGGGTAGAGCTGGTCATATAGTGGTTTGGTGGTTACTGCAGGTTGTAGGCTTGTCAGAAGAGGTGGTCTTCAGGTTCCTTTTGAAAGTTTCCATGGTAGGCGAGTGTCTGATATGTTGGGTAAAGAGTTCCAGAGTAGGGGGGATGCGCGGGAGAAATCTAGTATGCGATTGTGGGAAGAGGAGATAAGAGGGGAGTAGAGAAGGAGATCTTGTGAGGATCAGAGGAGGATCGGAGGTTAAATGCTGGTAAGTACTGGGAGACGAGGTTACAGATGTATGGAGGAGACAGGTTGTGGATGGCTTTGTATGCCATAGTTAGTGTTTTGTATAAGAATAAATGTTAGCACAGCCAAACATGGAGGTGACCCACAGTAGGTTCCCAAACCTTATAGCTAAGTATCAAATACCGGGCACACTCAGGGATTTTTGGTGCAAAAATCAAAATTTAATACATACAGTAGCCACTAGTTACAAACGTTTCGGTCGTAATAGACCTTCATCAGTGTACTAGGGTTAATTTTTAGATGCTAGTGTGAGTAGAACACAAATAGTAGCCAAAGATCAGCTAAAGAGTGTAGCCCAGAGCATAGGTGGTCAGTGACCTGCAATCAGGTATGCTGTGACCCAGACTAGGTATGTGCCAAGTATCCTAAGTCACGGTATCCACCGCCAGACAGAGTATCCGCGACTTAGGATACTTGGCACATACCTAGTCTGGGTCACAGCATACCTGATTGCAGGTCACTGACCACGTATGCTCTGGGCTACACTCTTTAGCTGATCTTTGGCTACTATTTGTGTTCTACTCACACTAGCATCTAAAAATTAACCCTACTACACTGATGAAGGTCTATTACGACCGAAACATTTGTAAATAGTGGCTACTGTATGTATTAAATTTTGATTTTTGCACCAAAAATCCCTGAGTGTGCCTGGTATTTAATACATAGTGTGACGATCCACACTGTGTGTGGACGGGGATCACTCGCTTTGCTGGTCTTCGAGGTAAACACTGGCATGCTCAGGGTTAAAACAATAGTCCATTTCGTTTATTACAGCAAACGTAACACAAAAATACAGTCTTTCTCTCAATAATCCTTCTCACTGATCCCGTTCAGCATAACACGGTTTTCAAGACCGTTACCTGTTGGCATCAGCCACACAGGTTCCTGGAGACCTTTTGTCCTCAGAGGCATCCAGCAAACACCAAACACAGTCTGTATCTCACAAATACTTCTCTCTGATCCCGATCAGCATACCACGGTTTTCAAGACCGTTACCTGTTGGCATCGGCCACACAGGTTCCCGAAAACCTTAGCCTCAGAGGTATCCAGCAAACAGCAAACAGTCTCTTTCTTACCAATACGTCTCACGACTTGAACACAGTTTTCATGACCCCGGTCATCTCACCACAGACTCCTGTCTGTCACCTGTTGGCCATGCATGTTCCCGGATTCCTCAACCTCAGAGGTATCCAATACACGTTTCTCACTTCACTCTGACCCCGGTCAGTGTCACTACGGTTTTCAAGACAGTCCATTCCGCTGGCTCAAGCTCGCCAGCCTTGCTTCCTCAGTCTGTGCGACATCCAGCCTGGATGTCAAGGAGCTCTGTCCAGCCTGACAAACTCCCAGCCCACTCACAGACTCCTCATAGTCTCAGACAGACTACACACTAAGACAGACTCTCACCATGTGCCAAACACTTCCTTACATACCTGTAGCCACTCCCACAGCTGAGGCATGGAGCACATGGTCTGGTCACATGCACATGACCTCATCACAGGTCCTGCAAAACTCACAACCACCAATGGGCGGTGTATGTGTGTTTAGCCAGTCCCACCCAGCTCACCAGCCAACCCTGTAAGCCAGGGTTCCCCAACTCCAGTCCTCAAGGCCCACCAACAGGTCATGTTTTCAGGATTTCCTTAGTATTGCCCATGTGACAATTGCATCACCTGTGCAAAACAAAGGAAATCCTGAAAACATGACCTGTTGGTGGGCCTTGAGGACTGGAGTTGGGGAACCCTGCTGTAAGCCACCCTAGAAAATAAACACAACTCTTATGGGACTACAAGTCCCAAAACAACATTACTTTAGCTTACAGTGCAGAGGTGCTCTGCGACACATACCTGCCATTTACAACAATGCCGGGGACTGTTTTACCATCCAAAACACGCCTCCATGCATATCCCGAGGAGCATATACAGCACCCCCTAGCTGCATCATGGGTCACTACACCACAATAGTTAGGGTTTTGAACTGGAGTCTCTGGGTAATGAGGAGCCAGTGAAGGAATTGACAAAGGGGATAGGCCAGGGAATAGCAGGGGTATAATTGGATTAGTCGAGTAGCAGAGTTTAGAATACATTTGAAGGTTTCGAGTGTGTTAGAGGGGAGGCCACAGAGCAGGAGGTTGCAGTAGTCAAGTCGGGAGATGATGAGTGCATGCACTAGAGTTTTTGCAGATTCTTGGTTGAGGAATGTACGCATCCGGGAAATATTTTTGAGATGAAGGTGGCAGGAAGTTGAAAGGGCTTGGATATGTGATTTGAAGGAGAATACACAAAATGTCAAAACTAAAATAGGCTAAAATGGAATTGGTATCTTCTCCCTTTCAGTTTCATTCCATTGCTTCTCATGTTTCCATGTGCAAATGAGAATAAGGATGATCCCTCTACACTGTGACATCACTTCAGATATTTGTAGGCAGATATCAAATCTCCACTTAGCCTTCTTTTTTGCAAGCTAAAAATTCCCAGATCCTTTAACCGTTCCTCACAGGGAGTACTTTTGCAGTCCACTCACAATCCTGGTAGCTCTCCATAGAACTTGCTTCAGTTTTTCAATGGATTTTTTAAAATGTGGTGGCCAGAACTAGACACAGTATTCCAGATGAGGCCTGACAAAGGAGGAGTAGAAGAGGATAATTACTACACATGATCTGGACTCTCGTTCTCTTAATACATCCTAGAACTGTGTTTGCCTTTTTGCTGCTACATCACACTGTTGACTCATGGGCAGTCTGTGATCTATTAATATACTTAAGTCTTTTTCACACCTTCTGTTGCTTAGTTCCATTCCTCCCATTCTGTAGATGTCATTTTCATTTTTCTTGCCCAGATGTAAAATCTTGCATTTATCCCTGTTAAGTACCATCTTATTAGTCGCTGCCCATTGTTCAAGCTTATCTAGATCCTTCTGAATCCTTTCTTTGTCTTCTCTAGTGTTAAGCCCGGGTCTCACATAGCGATACACCAGCGATCCCGACAACGATATGCACTTGTCAGGATCGCTGGTGTATCGCTACATGATCGCTGCTGAGCTGCCAAACAGGCAGCTCAGGGCAGCGATCAGCACAGCGACACTGCGGGTAACATCGCTTAGTTACCCGCAGTGTACCTTGGATACCAGCGCCCTGATGCAGGGAGCTGGTAACCAAGGTACACATTGGGTTTCCAGGCGCTGCGCAGTGCCTGGAAACCCGCTGTGTACCTTGGATACCAGCTCCCTGCATCAGGGTGCTGGTATCCAAGGTACACAGCGGGTTTCTAGGCACAGCCCCGCGCCTGGAAACCCGCTGTGTACCTTGGTTACCAGCGGATCGCTGGTCTCCCGCCTGTCACACGCAGCGATGCGTGCCTGCCAGCGGGAGACCAGCGATCAAAAAAATGTCCAGGACATTCAGCAACGATCAGCGATACCCAGCAGGGGGGCTGATCGTCGCTGAATGTCACACACAGCGATATCGCTGGGGAGATCGCTGCTGCATCACAAAACTAGTGACTCAGCAGCGATCTCGCTAGCGAGATCGCTGTGTGAGACGGGGGCTTTAGCTATCTTTCCTAGCTTTGCATCATCTGCAAATTTGATTAGTTTACCTTAAGTTCCTTTATCTAGATTGTTTATAAAAATGTTGAACAACCCTGAGGCCAGGACAGAGCCTTGTGGTACTCCAAACAGCAATAGCACAGAAAGAGGACTTAGAAATCCTCCAAAAATTAAAAAATACAGCAAAAAAAGGCAGAGATGCTCACCTGCCCAGGCCATCAAACAAATGCACTATCAGGATGCAGTGGACCCACATAGTTAAGATGACGGCAACACAGGTGCAAGAATACCGATGAGTAGGGTTGAGCATTCCGATACTGCAAATATCGGGTATCGGCCGATATTGGCTGTATCGGAATTCCGATTCCGAGTTCCGATATTTTCGTCATATCGGATACCGGAATCGGGATTGTCACTGTCACTGTCAGTGTCCGTCGGTCGGGTCTGTCAGGAGTCAGCGGCACTTACCTGGCAGAAGATCTCCGGCGGTCACGTCCTGGACTGCTTGATGGCCGCAATCTTCTTTCCCCGGCGGTCACATGCAGTATCTCGCGATAACTGCAGTGACTGCTGGGTAATCCCGGCCGTAAAGCAGTCAGTCCGATGACGTCACCGCCGGGGAAGCAGGTAATCAGCTGTGCTGCGTTGCGATGACAGGCTCTGCCTGTGCGATGTAGCAGAGTTGGATCGTCGTGGGACTATCGTTATGGACTGCGTCGGACAGGTGGTATACTGTTGGTTTGTTTTTTTTTCTTTTTTTACAGGAGATCGATGGCGTCGCAGGAATGAGAGTACAATAAAATTAATGAAAACTGTGTTGTCTCTTTTATTTCATTAAAATACTTTTTTCTTGCTGTGTTTTTTTTTTACACATTTAATAACTTTGGGATTAATAATGGATCGGTGTCTTATTGACACCTCTCCATTATTAACCGGGCTTATTGTCACCGTGCAATCAACGGTGACATTAACCCCTTATTACCCCGCTTGCCACCGCTACAGGGCAAGTGGGAAGAGCCGGGTAAAGTGCCACAATTGGCACATCTTTTGATGCGCCAAATGTGGGGCTGCTGTAGCCTGGTATTATCAGGCTGTTGAGGGCCAAAATCCATGGGCCTTGACAGTCTTTTAATACCAGGCCGCAGCAGTCTGCATTTTACTTGGCTGGTTAACAAGAATAGGGGACCCCTACGCCGTTTTTTTTTCGAGGGGATCCCCTATTTTTGTTAACCAGCCAAGCTAAGCAGACTGCTGTGGCCTGGTATTATCAGGCTGGCAAGGTCCATGGATATTGGATCCTTACCAGCCTGAAAAACCAGGCCTCAGCGGTCTGCTTCATCTGGCTGGTTAACAAAAATAGGGGGGACCCCACGCCAATTTTTTTCGAGGGGATCCCCTATTTTTGTTAATCAGCCAAGATATGCATACTGCTGTGGCCTGGTATTATCAGGCTGGCAAGGTCCATGGATCTTGGCTCCTTAACAGCCTGAAAATCCAGGCCTCAGCGGTCTGCTTCATCTGGCTGGTTAACAAAAATAGGGGGGACCCCACGCCAATTTTTTTCGAGGGGATCCCCTATTTTTGTTAATCAGCCAAGATATGCAGACTGCTGTGGCCTAGTATTATCAGGCTGGCAAGGTCCATGGATCTTGGCTCCTTAACAGCCTGAAAATCCAGGCCTCAGCGGTCTGCTTCATCTGGCTGGTTAACAAAAATAGGGGGGACCCCACGCCATTTTTTTTTCGAAGGGAACCCCTATTTTTGTTAATCAGTTCCCTCTGACGTCACTGATTGTGTCCCTGGCTGACCTGAAGTGAAAGTGGAAAGCAATCAATTAAGCTTTCCACTTAAGGGCCCGTCTCACATAGCGATATCGCTACCGAGATCGCTGCTGAGTCACTAGTTTTGTGACGCAGCAGCGAGCTCACCAGCGATATCGCTGTGTGTGACATTCAGCGACGATCAGCCCCCCTGCCGGGTATCGCTGATCGTCGCTGAAATGTCAGGACCTTTTTTTGATCGCTGGTTTCCCGCTGACAGGCACACATCGCTGCGTGTGACAGGCGGGAGACCAGCGATCCGCTGGTAACCAAGGTACACAGCGGGTTTCCAGGCGCGGGGCTGTGCCTAGAAACCCGCTGTGTACCTTGGATACCAGCGCCCTGATGCAGGGAGCTGGTATCCAAGGTACACAGCGGGTTTCCAAGCGCTGCGCGGTGCCTGGAAACCCGCTGTGTACCTTGGTTACCAGCGGATCGCTGGTCTCCCGCCTGTCACACGCAGCGATGCGTGCCTGTCAGCGGGAGACCAGCGATCAAAAAAAGGTCCTGACATTTCTGCGACGATCAGCGATACCCGGCAGGGGGGCTGATCGTCGCTGAATGTCACACACAGCGATATCGCTGGTGAGCTCGCTGCTGCGTCACAAAACTAGTGACTCAGCAGCGATCTCGGTAGCGATATCGCTATGTGAGACGGGCCCTTAAGCGATGTTACCCGCAGTGTCGCTGTCCCAGATCGCTGCCTGAGCTGCCTGTTTGGCAGCTCAGCAGCGATCATGTAGCGATACACCAGCGATCCTGACAAGTGCATATCGTTGTCGGGATCGCTGGTGTATCGTTATGTGACACCCAGCCTTTACTCTCCTGTCAGGCAGGAGAGGAACTCATTCATTTGGGGTTTACTGTGAGGCTGCAGCATTAGCTGCGGTCCCTGCAGTAAACATTAACCCTTTCTGAAGGATTACACCGTGGGACCTGACTGTGCATGGGATAGGTAAGAATAATTTTGCTTTTTTATTTTATTTTTATTACAGGAAATGGTTTTTGCAGTAAAATAAAAGATGGTCAAAAACATGTGTCTTTATTTCATTAAAATGATTTTTAATTAAAGTGTGTGTGTTTTATTTTTATTTCATGCAATAGGATTAATAATTGATAGTTGTCTAATTGACAGCTCTCAATTATTAACCTGGCTTAAGGTCACCTTTCAATAGCAAGGTGGCTATAACCCCATATTAACCCATTCGCCACCGCTACAGGGCAATGGGAATAGACGGGCAAAGTGCCAGAAAGGGCGAATCTAATTATAGATTTGTCTTTCCTGGGGTGTCTGGGGGCAGATGTTAGTAGCCGGGGGGGGGCAAAAATAATGGTCCCTCTCTGGGCTATTATTATCTGCCCCCACTCACTGGCTTTGTCTGTCTGGTTGCGAAAATAGGGTGGGAGCCCACGCATTTTTTTTCAGCAATTTTACACTTCATATATATATATACATGTCATTGAATTTGTGACACATATATATATATATATTTATATTTGTAGTTCATACACTTCTACATAGTATAATAGCCGCTAATTCAATTGCCGGCTTTTGTGAAAATGCAGAACCCGACATGAAATGACACTTGGTGTACATAGGGTTAACCATGTCTTTTCATGTCCTTTGCTATCTAATTTGCACAAACAATTAAATCAGACTATGTGTGCAAAATTTCACACCTGTAGGGGTTAATTAAAGGTGTAAATTCGTAGCAAAAAAGTCCGTTTTTTTACAACGAATTTACACCTTT
The DNA here is from genome assembly GCA_033576555.1 of Oophaga sylvatica. Classification (NCBI taxonomy): domain Eukaryota; kingdom Metazoa; phylum Chordata; class Amphibia; order Anura; family Dendrobatidae; genus Oophaga; species Oophaga sylvatica. Next base: position 898,875,561 of record JARQOD010000001.1, read on the forward strand.
AATTAACCCCTACAGGTGTGAAATTTTGCACACATAGACTGATTTAATTGTTTGTGCAAATCAGATAGCAAACGACATGAAAAGACATGGTTAACCCTATGTACACCAAGTGTCATTTCATGTCGGGTGCTTCTGTCTTTTCACTGAAGCCGGCTTTACCCGGCAATTGAATCAGAGGATATTTTACTATGTAGAAGTGTATAAACTATACATATATGTATATATATATGTCACAATGACATGTATATATATATATATATGTATTCTATGTGTGTATATTTAGTGTTTACAAGGAAAGAATGGGGTTTTTTTAGTTGCGATATTTTGTTCCCATAGACTTACATGGGACTTCCGGTATCGGTATCGGGTATCGCCGATATTTTAGTGATATCGGCGATACCATTCCGATTCCGATACTTTAGGATATCGGAAAGTATCGCTCAACTCTACCGATGAGGCAACCGCTCACAACCTACCAATACATGGAGGGGGCGGCTGCTTGGTATATTGATGCACAAAGAAGACTTGTATGCAGCGCCGTTCACATTATGGCAATGCACAGCATCCAGTTAAACAGCCTAGTATTTACACCCTTCTATTAGATCAGGCGGGCTGCCCAGCGCTATTAAAATGCATGCCATGTGAACAGACACCACAGTTTACAAGACCAAATGGGCCCACATGCACCCTGTAAAATAAAGTGCAAAAAACACATTAAAAAATATATTAAATAATGTGAGGTATTAGTTGGTATTTTGGCCAAAGTACGTAAGCTTGTAATCCACTTCACGGATCCTCACGTTTACAAGTAACTACACTAAACAGCAATAGCACAGAAAGAGGACTTAGAAATCCTCCAAAAATTCAAAAATACAGCAAAAAAAGGCAGAGATGCTCACCTGCCCAGGCCTTCAAACAAATGCACTATCAGGATGCAGTGGACCCACATAGTTAAGATGACGGCAACACAGGTGCAAGAATACCGATGAGGCAACCGCTCACAGCCTACCAATCCATGGAGGGGGCGGCTGCTTGGTATATTGATGCACAAAGAAGACTTGTATGCAGCGCCGTTCACATTATGGCTGTGCATTGCCATAATGTGAACGGCGCTGCATACAAGTCTTCTTTGTATTCTTGCACCTGTGTATTCTTGCACCTGTGTTGCCGTCATCTTAACTATGTGGGTCCACTGCATCCTGATAGTGCATTTGTTTGAAGGCCTGGGCAGGTGAGCATCTCTGCCTTTTTTTGCTGTATTTTTGAATTTTTGGAGGATATCTAAGTCCTCTTTTTGTGCTATTGCTGTTTAGTGTAGTTACTTGTAAACGTGAGGATCCGTGAAGTGGATTACAAGCTTACGTACTTTGGCCAAAATACCAACTAATACCTCACATTATTTAATATATTTTTTAATGTGTTTTTTGCACTTTATTTTACAGGGTGCATGTGGGCCCATTTGGTCTTGTAAACTGTGGTGTCTGTTCACATGGCATGCATTTTAATAGCGCTGGGCAGCCCGCCTGATCTAATAGAAGGGTGTATATACTAGGCTGTTTAACTGGATGCTGTGCATTGCCATAATGTGAACGGCGCTGCATACAAGTCTTCTTTGTGCATCAATATACCAAGCAGCCGCCCCCTCCATGTATTGGTAGGTTGTGAGCGGTTGCCTCATCGGTATTCTTGCACCTGTGTTGCCGTCATCTTAGCTATGTGGGTCCACTGCATCCTGATAGTGCATTTGTTTGAAGGTCTGGGCAGGTGAGCATCTCTGCCTTTTTTTGCTGTATTTTTGTGGTACTCCACTTGAAACATTCTTTTAATAATCTATTTATCATCACTCTGAGTAGATCACTGAGCCAGTTATGAATCCACCTAACCGAAGCCTTGTCAATCCCATACATGGTCATTTTTTCAATAAGGATAGTATAAGATACTTTATTAAATGACTTTCTGAAGTCGAGATATACTATATCTACCGCATTTCCCTGACTGGGTGCAGTGATTCCATCATAGAAGGAAATTAGATTAGTCTGTCATGACTTCTTTGCTACACACCTATGCTGGCTATGGTTAATTACTGTATTCTTTTCCAAGTACTTACATACATGCTGTTTAAAAAATTGTCGTTCAAAATTCTTTCCTGGCATAGAAGTAAGGCTCATTGGCCTGTACTTTACTGGCTCTATTTTTTGGAGATAGGGACAACATTTCTCCAATCTTCTGGGACTTCTCCTGTTTTTCAGAATTAGAATTATTCAAAGATTCTGGCTAGTGGTTCTGCAATTTCCTCTAATAACTCTTTCAGTATCATAGGATAGATAAAGCAAGGGAGACACAAAGCACAATAGGGTCTTATCCGATAATAAGTTAGCACTTTTTAAATAGGAAGCTGCTCACCTGGTATTAGGTGGTTAAAACACATGTAGGAGAGGCTGCCGCAGATCCACAGGTCGGTCAACGACCCAACAATACAATGCACTGCAGACAAGATGTGGATTCCAGTCCGCGCTGCCCAAATAATAAATTTCCAAGACGTAGTAGCAGTTAAGAAGTGGTTTAATCTACGTGTTTCAGGGTGAATACCACCCCTTCTTCAGGAAAATACCACATATAGCTTACCTATATGGGCATATGGGTTATTTGGGCAGTGCGGACTGGAATCGACATGTTTTCTGCAGTGCATAGTATCATAGGATGTAATTCATCTGGACCAGGAGATTTAAATTAATTTAAATTAGCTAAGTGTTCCCTCACCATCTCTATGTTTATACACTGCTCAAAAAAAATAAAGGGAACACTCAAATAACACATCCTAGATCTAAATGAATGAAATATTCTCATTGAATACTTTGTTCAGTACAAAGTTGAATGCGCTGTCAACTTAATCACACAAAAATCATCAATGGAAATCAAATTTTTGAACCAATGGAGGCCTGGATTTGGAGAGGCCCCCAAAATGAAAGTGGAAACAAGTCAAAATGCAAATCAAAACAAGACAAAATTAAAGTGGAAACAAGTCAAATGATGCTCAGTATTGTGTGTGGCCTCCACGTGCCTGTATGACCTCCCTACAATGCCTGGGCATGCTCCTGATGAGGTTGCAGATGTTCTTCTGAGGGATCTCCTACCAGACCTGGACTAAAGCATCCATCAACTCCTGGACAGTCTGTGGTGCAACGTGACGCTGGTGGTTGGAGCGAGACATTCTGTCCCAGATGTGCTCAATCGGATTCAGGTCTGGGGAACGGGCAGGCCAGTCCATATCTCCAATGCCTTCATCTTGCAGGAACTGCTGACACACTCCAGCCACATGAGGTCTGGCATTGTCCAGCATTGGGAGGAACCCAGGGCAAACCGCACCAGCATATGGTCTCACAAGAGATCTGAGGATCTCATCTCGGTACCTAATGGCAGTCAGGCTACCTCTGGCGAACACATGGAGGGCTGTGTGGCCCTCCAAAGAAATGCCACCCTACACCATTACTTACCCACTGCCAAACCGGTCATGCTGAACGATGTTGCAGGCAGCAGATCACTCTCCACAGCGTCTCTAGACTCTGTCACGTCTGTCACGTGTGCTGAGTGTGAACATGCTGCCTACAACATCCTTCAGCATAATCGGTTTGGCAGTGGGTCAGTAATGGTGTCGGGTGGCATTTCTTTGGAGGGCCACACAGCCCTCCTTGTGCTTGCCAGAGGTAGCCTGACTGCCATTAGGTACCGAGTTGAGATCCTCAGACCCCTTGTGAGACCATATGCTGGTGCAGTTGGCCCTGGGTTCCTCCTAATGCAGGACAATGCCAGACCTCATGTGGCTGGAGTGTGTCAGCAGTTCCTGCAAGATGAAGGCATTGAAACTATGGACTGGCCTGCCCATTCCCCAGACCTGAATCCGATTGAGCACATCCGGGACAGCATGTCTCGCTCCATCCATGAACGTCACATTGCACCACAGACTGTCCAGGAGTTGACGTATGCTTTAGTCCAGGTCAGGGAGGAGATCCCTCAGGAGAACATCCGCAACCTCATCAGGAGCATGCCCAGGCGTTGTAGGGAGGTCATACAGGCACGTGGAGGCCACACACAATACTGAGCATCATTTTGACTTGTTTCCACTTTCATTTTGGGGGTCTCTTCAAATCCAGGCCTCCATTAGTTCAAAAATTTGATTTCCATTGATGATTTTTGTGTGATTATGTTGACAGCACATTCAACTTTGTACACAACAAAGTATTCAATGAGAAAATTTCATTCATTTAGATCTACGATGTGTTATTTGAGTGTTCCCTTTATTTTTTTGAGCAGTGTATATAGTATGGATTCATTTATTTCTTCGACAGCACCGTGAAGATCAATTGATGTTATAATTGCTTTCTTGGAGAACACAGATGCAAAATAGGAATTTAACAGTTTGGTCTTCTCAACATCATTTTTGACCACTTCACCCTTTTCATCCTGAAAAAATCCTATAGTATCTCTGACTTTTCTTTTGCTTTTGACATACCTTCAAAATCCTTTATTAATGCCTTTGGTCATTTGCAAGATTCACTTCATTACTTGCTTTAGCTCTTCAAAACGCTTGCCCTGAATTCCCAGCAGACAGCATTACAGATATGCCCACTCTTTCCATTTAATATACATTTATTTTTCTTTTTTAACACGTGTTCATCTATCCTGGTCTCTTTAAATGCTTCCAATTCTTCCTTCTTTTCAGGATTGTTACTGATTGTGCAGTAAGAATTTCATTTAGCAAAATTTCCATCCTTCTTGGACATTTCTATCCTTTAGAACATCCAGCCATTTGACCTTTCCTACCATCTTTGTGAGTCCAGTAAAATCTGCTTTTCTGAAGTACATCCTTGCTGGTCTTCCTCCTCTTGTAATCCAAAATTCAAGGATAGCATGATCGCTGCCTGATAAATTCCCAGTCACCTTTACTTCCTCAACCATTTCTTCCCTGTTGGTAAGTCCAAGATTGCAAATCCTATTGTTCTGTATTCTACCTTTTGAAATATAAAGTTGTCAACAAGAGAAGATAAGAATTTTCTGGACCCATTATTTTTGGTTGAGAAAGATTCCCAACAAATATCTGGATAGTTAAAATCTCCCATTATCACTATGTAGTACTTTTTTGAGACCAGAGACATCTAATGTAAAAAAGAGTTCATCCATATCTTCAGTCTGTCCAGGTTGTGTATAGTAAACACATACAATAGTGTCCTTTCTGTTCTTCTCTCCTTGCATTCTTACCCAAATAATTTCTGCAGAGCTACCATTCTCTGAAGTTTGGATCTCTGTTGAGATATACGTTCTCTGAACATACAATGTAAAACCTTCTCCCCTCTTGTTAATCCTGTTTCTACTAAATAAGTTGTAGCCTTCAAGGTTTGTATCCCAATCGGGAATCATCCCACCAAGTTTCAGTGATGCCTATGACATCATATCTCTCTTCCTGTGTTAGCCGCTCCAATCCTGCTTGTTTGTTTCCCATGCTCAGTGCATTTGTATAGATACATTTTAGTTTGTAGTCAGTTTCTCTTGCTCCTAAATTTTCATTCAGAATTTGGTGTATTTGATCTTTATATCCACTTCTAATATCAGGGTTCTCAAAAGAATTTATTAGCTGCTTATTGTTTTCTGGCCCTATAGTCTCATCCCATATTGCTCTAGTTTAAAGCTCTCCTAATGAGTGTAGCAAGGCGTCTACAAAATATGTGTTTTCCTGCTTTCGGAAGATGCAACCCATCTCTAAAAAGGAGTCCATCATAATGGTGAGTCACTCTATGGTCAAGAAACCCAAAATGTTGCTCATCAACATAGTCAGTTGTTCTCCTGTAGAATCCTGTTCAATTTCCTAGGTCAATGTCCATCCACTGGGAGAATGGATGAGAAGACGACCCTCGCTCCCAGTTCCTTTACTTTCAGGCCTAGCTCTTCAGAGTTTCTGCATATAGTCTACAGGTTCTTTTTTGCTGTGTCATTTGTTCCTATGTGTATTAGTGGTCATGGGTGGTCGTCTCTAGCACACATCTTTGATTTGGGCACCTGGAAGACAGCACACTTCTCGTGAGGTAATGTTCAGTCAGCGGATAGCGGCTTCTATTACTCACAGTAGGAAGACCCCACGACTAGTGATGAGTGAATTTGTTCAGAAATTAATCCCCAAACATAAATTCGACACAAACATTCGGTAAAAGTGCGGGAAAATATTTGTGTCACCTCACCACAAAAATATTTTCAGCACTTTAGCAACAAGAATGGTGGTGTATCATGAGCATTTGCCACATGTTTGATGAGGGGAGGGGGTTTTCAGAGCTCAGATGCGCGGCGTTCTTGTAATCACAGCACAGCAGTCATTTTTTTTTTCTAACTTTATGTGTGCACATTGTGGCTAGCCAATCAGGGCACAGGAATCACCCACAATATCCTGACACAACGGCTTTTGTCATTGGCTGCTGAAATCACATGTCCCTCTCCATATAAATAGCGGATATCTTGTTTTAGCGCCATTTGGACACTGTAACAGTGCAGAGAGGCTGCTCCTGATGCTGCCACTGTTAACTGCAAGATTTCAGCTAGTTAGTTAGGCGGTTGTATATCAGTCAGATAGTGTAGCTAGATAGTGTCCAATGTGGTTGTAAAATTTACCTTCCAGCATTACTGAGGTTCATAGGCAAAGCCAGCAGGACACATGTCCTACAAGTGTGTTGTGCACTGCTTCTGTTGAGCTCCATGTACGAGTATAGCATTCTAAATAATATTTTTTCAGTAGCTAAATGTGAAAAAGCCTGCTGTATCTCACATTTTAGCTAGTTAGCTAGGTGGTTGTATATCAGTCAGATACTGTAGGTAGCTACTGTCCAGTGTGGCTGTTAAATTTCCCTTCCAGCACTTTTTTTCTTTTTTGGCCATACTGAGGTCCGCAAAGAAAGCCAGCTGAGCACATGTTGTGCACTGCTTCTACTGTGATCCATAGACGAGTATAGCATTCTAATTCACATGTAGCTAGTAAAAAAAAATATTAAACAGCCTGCTGTATCCAGCCTTGTCATTTAGTGCTGTGGTGATATAAAACTGCAGACCTAAGGCACAATAAAAAAAAGTTATAATTTTTTCTTTTGCTAAATGTGAAACAGCATGCTGTATCCCACGTTGTCATTTTGTGGCAGTGATATGAACCTGTCTGCAGACCTAAGGCGCATTAAAAAAATTATAATTTTTCAGTTGTAAAAAGTTAGACAACCCACCATATCACACTTCGTTATTTGTTTGGGTTGAAATTAAGTTGTAGAGGCATGATCCAGAGGCCACAAAAAGTTCTTCTGTTATTAACGTCGCACAGTAAGGGATCTGATTTTAAAAATAGTTTGTAGCATCTAGTGTGTTATACAGGCCTGATCCATGGGCCACGAAAAAATATCTTCTGTTATTAGCATCATATAGTAAGGGACTTGACTTTAAAAAGAGTTTTAAACATAGTCTATGGTAGAATAATATGTCCCATAGAAAAAGTGATTTAAGAAAGCGTGGTAATTTAAAATATAATATTTTTATTTAACAATAATAAAAACTTAACAGTGAAACAATAGACAGAGTGGAATAACCAAAATAAACAATCATGGACCTCCGGGGCTACAGTGCATGCTAAACCTAAAGGTGCAGCCTGATTGGATAGTATACAGTAGGCTTGTAGCTGTATGGAGCTAAACAGCCCCCAAATCCCTAATCTAAACTATGCAGGATAGCAAATAATGTGAGGTGGAGGGGGTAATATGCTCACCGCTACAAGCATGGAGCTCACTGTGCAAGAACCAAGTGGTAAAATCCAATAGGCTGTACTGAAGGCAGAGTAAAAGTGCAACACCCTGTGACTAGCGCGATGGACTTGCATGCATTAGGAGAATATGTGATAGTTCAACTCAAAGCTGGGAGAATCATAAATGTATATGTAAACCCACTTACATGCAGCCGCAGCGCAAGATCGATCAGGGTGAGGTAGTCTGAAGCGGAGGTCCGAGAACGCCCAACGGGCACCGTTTCGCCTGGTGGCTTCTTCCGGGGCAGAAATGTATAGAGAATGTGGGAGGGGAAAATATATATAGCAGGCACAGCTTAGGGATTGGAGGAAAAGGATCCGGTGACTTGCTGTTAGCGCAAAGGGCCAGGCTGCACGCCTCTGTCTAATGGGACTTCCGGGTCGGCGCTCCTAGTGATGCGCAGGTGGGAAGTGCTTGATCACATGATCGGAGCGCTCCCGGAAGTCAGAGAGGCCAGCATGCCCAGCGCTTGCGCTGGAAGTCACGGATGCTGTATATGAAGGGTCATGGAGATGCGGCTGGGAAGTGAAGGATTCTCATGCTGGGGCTTCAGAGTAATAAAAGCAAAATTGCAATACACCTATAGTGCTAATAAGTGCCACAGAAAGAAATATCCGAAAGTGGAGATATTGTATTGGGATATCGCTACAAATAAATTGAGATATCAAACCTTAGTGGGAACATGTGAGATATGAGATTAAATGGGACATGAACGGGGGATTACTAGTTAATTAAGGACTTGGGGAGTGAAATTTGATGTGGAATACGTGATAGTAAGTTGCAAGCAGGGATGGTGAACAAAACCTTAAAACTGCCATAATGCACTAAAACATGCAGAGATAATCAGCATATTAGTCACCCCATACACTTGAATGTATTCCTAGTTAATTGAGGGCTTGGGAAGGGAAATTTAATGTAAAATAAGTGGTGATAAGTGGCAAACAGGGACGGTGAAAGAAACCTTAAAACTACCATAATGCACTAAAACATGCAGAGATAATCAGCATATTGGTCACCCCATACACTTGGGTGTAATGTTCATCTTTCTGTGGTCCTTCCTTTATTCCAGAAATCTCTGCTTGGAGCAACATCTCGGAAGTCCCTGGGCTCCCGCAACAGCCGCAGCGAGTCTGGACCGTGCGCCCAATAATAGATCGTCACATGGATATGGGATCCGGCCACCGCCGCAGGCACGGAAAGAAGGAAGAGCCAGCCATCATCACGAATGGACCGCCAGACGCCATCAGAGCATCCGGCTGCACAGTCGAACCAAATACCCAAGGTAAGTGCCTGGAAACATATAAATGGGTAAATGAAAAATAATGAAGAAGGGACAGGTAGGGTTAAAAGCATATGACATATGCTGGAAAAATAAAAAAGGAATGATGAAATCACACCCACATTAAAAACCTGCACAGGGAGGGTTTACTCAAGGGATATATCAAAACAAAACAAAAACAAAAACAAAAAGATGAGCGGAGGAACATTACAGGAAAGAATTGAAGCCAAAGTTTTCATTCAATCCATAGGGAGAGATGGTGTGGAGACGGTATATCCATTTGCTTTCCAATCGGGAAAGTGATTTGCCCAAGTCGCCACCCCTTATGCCCAGTTTGATCTGGTCAATTGCTTTGAAATTTAAACCCCGAGGATTGGAATTATGGAACCTTTTGAAGTGACTAGGTAGTGTCTTCAATAGGGTTAGATCTTCTACTGTTTTAGATTTCTCGATGTCTCTTATATGCTCCCGCACTCGTATCCTTAGTTCGCGGGTTGTGAGACCAATGTAGATCAAACCACAAGGGCATATTGCATGATATATTACACCCTGGGAAGTACATGTGAGATGTTTAAATATTTTGAATGATTTGGAACCATCAGAATTTTCAAAGGAATCACATTTTTTCATGTTGGAACAAGCTTTGCAGGAGCCACATGGAAAAAAGCTTTGAGGTGTATGGTGAGGGATAATATTGGGCCTGGGTTCATAGTGGCTCTGTACTAACAGATCTCTCAGGTTTGGACTTCTTTTGGCTACCAATAAAGGGGATGTAGGGAGAATCTTTTTCAAAACAGGATCCGTGAATAGGATGTTCCAGTGTTTTTTGAAAAGATTCTTCAACTCCTCCCACTGATTGTTATAGGTGGAGATGTATCTTATTGGGCCATGTTGGCTAGGATCAGTTATCTTCAAAGGGGGATATAAGAGACGTTCCCTCGGAGTCTTCCTAGCTCTCCTATAGCCATTTTTGATGCAGCGTTTACTGTAGCCACGATTGGTAAATCTGTTAGTTAGGTCTAAAGCCTGTTTCTCAAAGGAAGATGGATCAGAACAGATTCGCTTGAGCCTTAAAAATTGGCCTGTGGGAATTCCCTTGATGGTAGCCGGGGGATGTGATGATTTGGCATGTAGGAGGGAATTGGTGGCAGTGGGTTTTCTATATAGGTCTGTTTCAACCAGGCCAATAGGTGATATATTGATTTTGAGATCCAGAAATTCGACATTCTTTCCATAATGATATGTTAAGAAAATGTTCTGATCATTATTGTTGAGTTTTTGCATTAAAGAGTGAAGATCCTCCATGGGTCCTTCCCAGACGAACAATACGTCGTCAATATACCTCATCCATCCCTGTACCCATTGTGTTTCTGGTATCGTTTCGTTTTGAAAAATATCGCGTTCCCAAGCGCCTAAGAAAAGATTGGCGTATGAAGGGGCACACGATGCCCCCATGGCTGTACCCTGTGTTTGGAGGTAAATTTTTTGTTTGAAGGTGAAGGTGTTATGATTTAAAACAAAATCCAAAAGGGTAATGATTAATTCAACCATTGGACTATCCAAGTTACTGTTGTTAAGATACCATTTAACAGCTTTAAGACCGTCTGTGTGTTTTATAGATGTATACAATGCTTCTACATCGGCTGTGACTAGAATCATATGCTCTTCAAGGTAGACTTGATCTAACCTCTGAAGTGCAGCTGTGGTATCTTGGATGTATGATGGAAGGGTCGATACAATAGGTTTTAAATAAAAATCTATGAAATCAGAGATAACTTCGCATAAACTTTCATTACCCGATATAATGGGTCGCCCAGGGGGATCCGTGGGATTTTTGTGTAATTTTGGAACTAGATATAGGGTAGCAAGCTTGGGATGTAAGTTGCGAATAGTATCAATCATGGTTTTGGGGACAATACCCATCTGAAAAGCCTTCTCAACAATAATGATCAGTTCATCATGAAATTTGGAGAGTGGATTACATTGTAATTGGCGATAACAATTGGGAGTATTCAGCAATTGGAATGCTTGTTTCTCATATAGATGGATAGGCCAGACCACTAAATTGCCTCCCTTATCAGCCGGTTTGTATAGAATGCCCTTTAGATTTTGTAGTTGAACAAGGGCCTGTTTCTCTTCTCTACTGAGATTTGAGGTCCAGGATGGTTTAGGGGACAGGGCTTCTATTTCAGAGGTTACATTTTTGGTAAATACTTCTACTGCAGGGCAAATGCTAATGGCAGGGAATCTGCAGCTTTTATTGAATAACCCATGAGGGAAATTACTTACCCCTGATCCTGCACCTTCCTGCATAAGCTCTTCCAAATTCCTTAAGGCTTCCTGTTCCTCTCTTGTAGAAAATATGGGATCCTGGATTGGATCTCCAGTTTTTTTGTGATGTAATTTTTGAAGGATGAGTTTCCTGGAGAAGAGGTGTAAGTCCTTCACTGCCGTGAAGGCATTAAGCACACGAGGTGGACTGACCCCTCTCCAGAAGCCTATTTGATTAGGTGCAAAAATGGTGAGCTACAGTAGATTAATATACCTAAAATTGTGTCACCTCCAGTTGGTGGCTAGACGCTGGACACTGAATATATGCAAATGTTTTGATGTAATCCTTGGAACTTGTTGGCTTCAATGGATTAAATTCTAGCGCTATAAGTTTAAATCAATGAGTGGTCAAACATTTTGAAAACTCTCCAGGTGGTGATTTGTCGCTTCCAATTGAGCTCTGTTTTGCTCGTCATGGTTTTTGGAGTTGTTTCTTAATGACATTGTATAATTTGTAGATATAAATCAATAAGGTCACTTGAAATTCTAATTTATCTTGTGAAGGCTCATTGTTCACATTTATCAAATCTTTATTAATTCCCAAACTTAATCAATAATATTCCACAGACATCTTAAAATAGATTGTTTTATTACCTGAATGATCAAAGCACTTGTAAATGACGGGGTGTTTATCAATGAAACTGCAGTAACCTAGAGAACAGAGTCAACAGCTGCGATCATCTGTGGTTATGTTATACCTCCAATTCAAAGAAGGGGTACAATGTGTACCTTAGCACGTGCGATGAACTGTTGATCCAATGTAGTGTTTCTGAAGTGATCTTTCACACACACGCGGCATTTTTGACAGGGACAGCTTGTATGGTTTGTTATTTTAATATAGGTGTGGGACCATCTTCAATTCACTGTTGAAATCATGTCTAAAAGAATTGTAGGCGCTCTTGCCAGGACTGTCCCGCATTTAAAATTCCATATGCTATGAATAGTGGAACACTTGTTTGGCAAAACAGAAGATAATTGATATGTCCCATAAGCGTCAATAATCCTGGAAGAACAAACACTTAAATATCATTAAATAGTCAATGGTAGAGTAATAAGTCCCATAGAAAAAGTGCATGTAAGGAAAGCGTGGTAATTTAAATATAATATTTTATTATTAAAAGAATAAAAATAAACAGTGAAACAATAGACAAGTGGAATAAATCCCAAAATGAACTTCCTTGACACTCCGGGGGGACAGTGCATGGAAATAGTGGCATGCCTTGGATAGTATTTCAGTAGCTTTACTGATGGAGCAAAGCCACCAAACGCAATCTAAAAGCAGATAGCAAAAATGTAGTACGCTTGATTTCACATTGGTTCTGCACAAGTAGTCCATGCTTGTGCGGTGAGCAAAAATTACCTCCTCCGACACCACATGATTTGCTAACCTCTATAGTTTATTAGTGATTATGGGGCTGTTCTCCAATACAGCTACAAGCATTAGTTATACTATCAAATCTGTTACTCTAGGTTTACATGCACTGTAGCCCGAGTCCCTTTATTATTTGGTATTCCCTCTGTCCTAATGTTCAACTGTAAGTTTTTATATTGTTAAATAAAAATTTATATTGTAAATTCCTGCTTCTAAATCACTTTTTCCGGGACATTTTCCTACCATAACATTAACAGTAATTAAAAAGAGTTGTGCACATATGTATTGGTTACCCCATGTCCTATATAAATCCTGCTAAAAGTCACCATCGGTGGTATATTGGAGCATCACATTTATGCATGTCATAGAAAGTAACAAAAGCTTGAGAGGAGAGAAGTAAATTAAAAATATTTTTTAGCTGGATATGTGAAAAGTAAATAATGAAAAAAGACATGCAATAGGACCTTCAATCACGGGGGAGGGTTGAAATAGCCATATATCACATGCAACTAGTATTTTGGCAGCAATGTGCTAAAAAATTATAAAAAATAGATGAAGTGCAAAAAAAATATATGCTTGGGGAAAGAAAGGGATTTGGATTCAAAGTCACAGATATAAATTCCCTAGGAAAAAGGCCATAGATATAACCAGCAATGCAATTTGTTGCAATTGTACTAGGGAAAAGTGATAAAGCACTATATATACCAAGAGGCATTGCAAGAAAAGGATGAAAGGACACAGCCAAAAATGGTATTGGAGTTATGTTGTATGTTACCTTTCCATGGCAATGAAGCAGTTGACGGGTTCCTGTGCACGAATGTGAAGTGGTGAAGCACCCACCACATATGAGCGCGTTTTGCTTCTTCTCAAGGTGCCAATTGGACAGGTTTAACGTGCTTCGGTTAGTTTATATATAAGTATAAGGTCCTGTATGGAGCAGGCTCTTTTTTCTGGAAGGTCCAAAAGAACCATTATACTGCTGCACCTAGGCAGGCGTTGCCCCATCACCAGTACTCCGATCTCTCCATGACATGCATGGATCGCACTGTGTACAATGGGTGAGCGCATCCAGAAGTAAGAGCGGGAGTATGGTCCATGAGCGTGTGCAATGATCCCCTGGAAGGAACGAGAAATGAAGTGGATGAAAGGGACGCACACAGAGGAAGAGGAGTGAATGGGGAGAAGTCCAAGAGAAGGAGAGGAGGGGCACAGGAGGGAAATGTGTGAATATGCTAATGGTGTGAAACCTGGTGTTAGTTCATATGAAAGAGGAAAAGAAAAATGGAGGAGGGGTGAGAGTGTAACTGAATGGACTGGGACAAAGGCTGTAGATGTAATAATTATTTCCTTGCCCCGGAAATGACTGTTTGCCTTGAACGACTTCCGGGGCAAGGAAAGTGGAGGAAGATAGTTGCGCATGCGCTGTAATGATTTTATGCTTTGCCCACTGGTGAGCAAAGCACACTGCACAAGCGCGAGGGGATTTTGAAAAGCGCAATCGCGGCAAGCCGAATGTAGTCTGTGCTATTCACAGATGGCGATACGCAAGAGTAGCCGAGGAGCGGGGGTGGGAGGAAGAAAAAAAACGCTGCCCTCCGGACCGGACCACATGGATTTGCATAAAAGAAAACGAACTTTACTAAGGTATTTTTACATGAAAACTGGGGTGTCCGAAGATATCAAAGGTACCCATAGATTAGTTATGGGACGCACTATGCAATGATATCTTTATCTCATAGGGTTAAAATGGGGTGACAGATTCCCTTTAAATTCCGATTCCTTCTTGCCACCAAGGAAGGAAAAGAAGGGAGGATTTTCTCTAGTATGGGATCAGTCATGAGGAAATTCCAGTGGATGGAAAGTGCAGCTTCAAGTGGCCTCTCCGACTCTTCCTCCACCTCAACATCACACCCAGTAAAGTCCACAGAGGTGGCACCCAAATTCCCCTTGCTTCCCCCCACGTCCCAACTATCCAACCATTCAACTGACTGTACAGAACCACCAATCGGTGAGTCTGAAGAGCTGTTCACACATTCTATGCCATGTTCATCAGAAATGTACTCAAAAGCTTCGCAGAGCAGAGTAAAGAAGAGGAAATCTGCACCGATGCCCAAAATTTTTTTAGCTTGGATCTGGGGCAAGAAGTATACGGTCCGAACAGCATCCTGACCCTCACCATCAGACATTAACCCCTGGGGGAGGGGATCCTGATGAGACTCAGATATCTGAGGCTCACGCAGACTGTACTGTGCTGTCAGGGCAAGAACAGGAGGAGGGTGACTTCAATGGCAAGGAATGTGATAACACAGAGGATGATGATGTGTTAGAACCCAGTTGGCATGAACATAGAGGCACACAGCTGAGTAGGTCATCTGAGGAGGAAGACGAGGGGGTTATGTTGCGCCGTCCAACACAGACACGTAGTGATGCAGCCACGACAAGTGATGCATCCTCAGCCACAACTATGTCTCTGACCAGCAGCATCTGCAGCTAGCAGGGGCGGCAAAGGTTGCCTAGCCTGGGCCTTTTCTGACACTGCAAAGGATGAGCCAACTCTGCCAACTTTGCAAAAAACCTGCAAAGTTTAAAGAGGTAAAAAGTGCAATAATTTGACTACTACATGTATGAACCTTCACATGCGCAATCAGCATGCTTTACTGTGGGAATCTCACTGTGCAAAAAATGTGGACCAGTGGACCTCAACAACCATCAGCTGCTACATCAATCGCATCTGCTGCTTCTTCCTCCTCCTCTGCTACAGTGCCAACTATTGAGACATAGGTCTTTAACTGCAAAACCTCAGGTTCTTTATCCGATCGAGTGATGCTGACTGAGAGGCCGCCTTCAGCTGTAATGGAAGCGGACATACCTGTTTTTTTGACCGATCTCAGAGAACGATCACACCACAAGTTTCTCATTCCACAGTAACATCTATGCCTGCACCTCTCTCACGGTCCAGCAGTTTGTCCAGTTCACCGTACTCCGCACTCTCACTTCACTGTAGCCAGCCAACGGTTCCGCAGTTGTAGTAACTGAAAAGATTGTTTCCTCCTATGAATGACAAAGCTAAGAGGTTGAACGCCACAATCTCTAATTTGTTGGCCACAGAAATGCTGCCTTTCCACCTGGTGGATACAGACGGTTTGCAAAAGCTGATGGCCATTGCAGTCCCCCATACCAATTACCCAGTCGCCATTACTTTTTTAAGAAAGCTGTTCCTGCGCTACATCAGCATGTCACAGACATCATCCATTCCTTGACAAAATCTCTGTCTGCCAGGGTGCATTTCATCACAGACACTTGGATGAGGAAGCATTGCCAAGGGCGTTAAATCTCGCTGACTGGGCACTGGGTGACTTTGATGGCTGTGGGGACAGGTGCTGCTCCACAAGTCTTGAAATCCCCAAGGCTTGTAGGACAAACCTGTACATTTAACACTTCCTCCACTGCTTATGCCTCCTCTATCTCCTATAGGGCCTCCACTTGCACCCTCAATCTTTGCCTTCACAAGACACGCGTTCCAACAGTGCATAGCGAACCCCCACCACCTCTGTACTGCGCAGCCAGGGCTCACCAAATCAGGCAGTATTAAAATTGATATGCCTTGGACATCGCAGTTATACAGCTGAAGAGTTATGAACAGCTCTCCAGGCTGAATTTGATCAATGGCTGTCTCAGTTGAGCCTGCATACAGAGAAGGCCGTGTCCAATAACGGTGCGAACCTGGTGGCGGCTCTTTGGCGAGGCAAACTCACACACGTGCCTTGCATGGCTCACGTCCTCAACCTGGTGGTACAGAATTTTCTCAGACACTATCCTGGCCTGGGTGAACTGCTCCAGAAACCATGTAAGTTGTGTGCTCATTTCCGCCATTCGCATCCCTCTGGTCTGCGACTTGCATTGATACAGAGTTCTTTGCCAATTAACAGGTTGATATGCGATGTGCTGACACGGTGGAATTCCACTCTGCACATTTTGCAGCGACTGTGGCAGCAGCAACAAACCCTGACACAGTATGTCATGTCGTATAGCATGGGCCAATGCAGTACGGACGTGGCGCATATCACATTTACAGAGTGGGCACATATTAAGGACTTCTGCACTCTTCTGCACAGTTTTGACATGGCTACTAAGATGGTTAGCGCTGATGACTCCATCATCAGCATCACTATTCTGGTCATCCATATGCTGGAGCAGACTTTGAAAAGCCTTCGGGAGGTGATGGTGGTCCCAGAAGAAGAGGAGGAAGCAGAAGCTGCTTAAGGGATAATATTGTCTCTAAGTTCAAGACTGTCATCACACAGGCGGGTGCCAGGGAGGCTTGATTACTGTGATTGAGGGGGCTGGTGATAACAGACAAACTATTATCGAAGGTGCAAGATCTGAGAAACAAATGGAGGAGGAAGAGGTGATGGGCGAGCAACTGTCGGATGAAGAGGATAATCCTCCCCTCTCTGTTCTTCGTGGTTGGCGGGATCAGATGGAGGAAACAAGCCTCATTGTTACACAGCCACCAACACAGCATGGGCTCTGACCTCATGGTAGAGCCCGACATATGACTGCCTTCTTGCTGCACTATGTGCAACATGATCCCCGTAGTTATGATTAGGAATAATGCTGACTACTGGTTTGCCACTTTATTAGATCCACGTTATAAAACCAAATTTTGTCAGATGATTTCCTCCCTAGAAGGGGACTCGTAAATGCTGGAGTATCGAAACACGCTTTTATACAACCTTAAGAGAGCTTTTCCCATAAACAGCAATGAAGCACACAGTTTGCATCACAGCTGTAGATTTCCAACCTCTGGGCCAGCAATTCATTCACGCCAAAACATTAGCAGCAACAGTAGCAGTGGTGGAAGTGGAAGAAGCAATTTCTGTGAGTCCATTGACACTTTTTTTTAGACCAACTCATGCACCAGCACAACAGAGTCCAAGTCTTACACATGGTGAACAAATGGAAAGGATGGTGCAGGAGTATCTAGAACTAAATATCAATACTATCAGGGAGGGTTTGGACCCTTTCACATTTTAGTCTTCCAAAATGGAGTCATGGCCTGAGCTCGCCTCACAAGCCTTGGAGGTTTTATCATGAACAGCAGCCATTGTTCTCTCAGAGCGTGTCTTCAGCGCTGCTCGTGGTGTCTTGAGGAATAAGCGCATCCGGCTGTCCCCTGAAAGTGTAGACAGCCTAAATTTCATTAAGATGAACAAGTCATGGATCTCCAAGGACTTTTGCACCCCAATCTCAGGCTATACAGACAAGGTGATATTACATTTTTTAGTGTGATGCATTAATGTCATGTTACTGCACTCTGTGACATTTTAGTGTCACTTCTGTGGCTGCTCCTGCTGTTGTTAACATAAATTTGTGGAAATTTGAACATGTATGGTTGATCTACATCTGCTGGGTTAGCTGTAGTGGAAGACGTCTCAGTCCCAATTATACTTTTCTGATCTTGTGACAGTTATTCCACTTCGGTGGTGTCAGGCCCTCATTTTTTAAAATGTGAACACTCCTGGTTGGGTGTCCATCTGCTGGATTGAGTGTAGTGGAAGAACTGTTGGTCCCTATTATACTATTTCTACTGTGGTAAAATTGATTCCACTTTGGTGGTGTCTGCCAATAATTTTTGGAAATGTGAACACTCATGCTTGGGTGTCCATCTACTAAATTGGGTGTAGAGAAAGACCTGTCAGTCTCTATTATACTTTTTCTACTGTGGTGAAATTGATGCCACTTCTGTGCTGTAAGGCTCTCATTTCTTTAAATGTGAACACTCCTTGTAAGGTGTCCATCTGCTGGACTGGGTGTAGTGAAAGACCCTTCGGTCCCTATTATACTATTTCCACTGTGGTGAAATTGATGCCACTTTAGTGGTATCTACCAATAATTTTTGGAAACGTGAACACTCCTGGTTGGGTGTCCATCTGCTGTACTGGGTGTAGAGAAAGAACTGTGGGTCCCTATTATACGATTTCTAATGTAGTGAAATTGATAAACTTTTGTTCTGTCTACCAATACTTTTGGAAATGTGAACACTCCTGGTTGGGTGTTCATCTGCTGGATAGGGTGTAGTGAAAGACCTGTCGGTCCCTATTATACTATTTCTACTGTGGTGAAATTGATGCCACTTCTGTGGTGTAAGGCCCTCATTTTTTAAATGTGAACACTTCTTGTAGGGTGTCTATCTGTTGGATTGGGTGAAGTGAAAGACCTGTTAGTCCCTATTAGGCTATTTCTACTGTGGTGAAATTGATGCCACTTTGATTGTGTCTTCCAATAATTTTTGGAAAAGTGAACACTCATGGTTGAGTGTCCATCTGCTGGACTGGGTGTAGAGAAAAAACTGTGGTTCAATATTATACTATTTCTACTGTGGTGAAATTGATGCCACTTCTGTGGTATAAGGCCCTCATTTTTTTAAATGTGAACACTCCTTGTAGTGTGTCCATCTGCTGGATTGGGTGTAGCGAAAGACCTGTCGGTCCCTATTAGACTATTTCTACTGTGGTGAAATTGATGCCACTTTGGTGGTGTCTGACAATAATTTTTGGAAATGTGAACACTCCTGGTTGGGTGTCCATCTGCTGGATTGGGTGTAGTGAAAGATCTGTCAATCCCTACTATACTATTTCTACTGTGGTGAAATTGATGCCACTTCTGTGGTGTAAGGCCCTCATTTTTTTAAACGTGAACACTCCTTGTAGGGTGTCCATCTGCTGGATTGGGTGTAGTGAAATATCTGTCGGTCCCTATTAGACTATTTCTACTGTGGTTAAATTGATGCCACTTTGGTGGTATCTGCCAATAATTTTTGGAAACGTGAACACTCCTGGTTGGGTGTCCATCTGCTGTATTGGGTGTAGAGAAAGAACTGTCGGTCCCTATTATACTATTTCTAATGTGGTGATAATTGATAAACTTTTGTTTTGTCTGCCAATACTTTTGGAAATGTGAACACTCCTGGTTGGGTGTTCATCTGCTGGATAGCCTGTAGTGAAAGACCTGTCAGTCCCTATTATACTATTTCTACTGTGCTGAAATTGATGCCACTTCTGTGGTATAAGGCCCTCATTTCTTTAAACGTGAACACTCCTTGTAGGGTGTCCATGTGCTGGATTTGGTGTAGTGAAAAACCTGTCGTCCCTATTAGACTATCTCTACTGTGGTGAAATTAATGCCACTTTGGTGGTCTGCCAATAATTTTTGGAAATGTGAAAAATCATGGCTGGGTGTCCATCTGCTGGCCTGGGTGTAGAGAATGACCTTTCGGTCCCTATTATACTATTTCTACTGTGGTGAAATGGATGCCACTTCTGTGGTGTAAGCCCCTCATTTCTTTAAATATGAACACTCCTTGTAGAGTGTCCATGTGCTGAATTGGGTGTAGAGAAAGACCTGTCAGTCTCTTATTATACTATTTCTACTGTGGTGAAATTGATGCCACTTCTGTGGTGTAAGGCCCTCTTTTCTTCAAATGTGAACACTCTTTGTAGGGTGTTCACCTGCTGGATTGGGTGTAGAGAAAGACCTGTCGGTCCCTATTATACTATTTCTATTGTGGTGAAATTGATGCCAGTTCTGTGGTGTAAGGCCCTCATTTCTTTAAATGTGAACACTCCTTGTTGGGTGTCCATCTGCTGGATTGGGTATAGTGGAAGACCTGTCGGTCCCTATTAGACTATTTCTACTGTGGTGAAATTGATGCCACTTTGATGGTGTCTGCTAATAAGTTTTGGAAATGTGAACACTACCGGATGGGTGTCCATCTATTGGATTGGGAGTAGTGAAAGACCTGTCGATCCCTATTACACTATTTCTACTGTGGTGAAATTGATGCCACTTCTGTGGTGTAAGGCCCCATTTTTTTACATGTGAACACTCCTTGTAGGGTGTCCAGCCGCTGGTTTGGGTGTAGTGAAAGACCTGTCGATCCCTATATACTATTTCTACTGTGGTGAAATTGATGCCACTTCTGTGGTGTAAGGCCCTCATTTTTTAAATGTGAACACTTCTTGTAGGGTGTCCATCTGCTGGATTGGGTGTAGTGAAATATCGTTGGTCCCTATTAGACTATTTCTACTGTGGAAATGATGCCACTTGGTGTATCGCCATAATTTTGAAACGTGAACACTCCGGTTGGTGTCCATCTGCTGTTTGGGTGTAGAGAAAGAACTGTCGGTCCCTATTATACTATTCTAATGTGGTGAAATTGATAAACTTTTGTACGTCTGCCAATAATTTTGGAAATGTGAACACTACCTGGTTGGGTGTTCCATCTGCTGTTTGGTGTAGTGAAAGACCTGTCGTCCCTATTATCTATTTCTACATGTGGTGAAATTGATGCCACTTCTGTGGTATAGGCCTCTTTCTTAAATGTGAAAACTCCTTGTAGGGTGTCCATGCTGCTGGATTGGGGTAGTGAAAACCTGTCGGTCCCTATTAGACTAATCTTCTACTGTGGTGAAATTAATGCCACTTTGTGTGGTCTGCCAATAATTTTTGGAAATGTGAAAATCCATGGTGGGTGTCCATCTGCTGATTGGGTGTAGGAAAGACCTGTCGTCCCTGTTATAACTATTTCTACTGTGGTGAAATGGTTGACCACTTCTTTGGTGTAAGCCCTCATTTTTTTAAACGTGAACACTCCTTGTAGGGTGTCCATCTGCTGGATTGGGTGTAGTGAAATATCTGTCGGTCCCTATTAACTATTTCTACTGTGGTGAAATTGATGCCACTTTGGTGTGTCTGCCAATAATTTTTGGAAATGTGAACACTCCGGTTGGGTTCCATGTGCGGATTGGGTTGTAGTGAAAGACCTTCCCCAAACTCTATTATACTACTTATATGTGGTGAAATTGATGCCACTCTTTTAAGCCTCATTTCTTTTTAAAAGTGAAAACTCCTTGTGGGGTTCATCTGCTGGATTGGGGGTATGAAGGACCTTTGGTCCCTAATAGCTTTTTCCTTGGGGAAATTGTGGGCCTTTCGTGGTTTTGCCCAAAAATTTTTTGGGAAAAGTAACACTCCGGTTGGGTCTATCTGCTGGTTGGGTGTAGTGAAAGACCTGTCGATCCCCATTATACTATTTCTACTGTTGAAATTGAGCCACTTCTGTGGTGTAAGGCCCCCTTTTTTTAAAATTTACACTCATG
>JARQOD010000001.1:898897626-898934714 GCA_033576555.1 Oophaga sylvatica
CCAGAGTCCGAAATTGGACGCAAACTGGCTGACCAAAGCCGAACCCTAGGTACTTGCCAGCAGTTTGAGCGCCGTATCGTGGTGATCTGAGGTCCTAGAAAAACCTTTTTCAGAGCCTCCAGAAAACGAGAAGCACTCCGCACCACACGGTCGTCGCGCTCCCACAGCGGCGTTGCCCACTCCAACGCTCTGCCCGACAGAAGAGCTATCACAAAGCCCACTTGTGCCCGATCCGTGGGGAAACGTGCAGCCAGAAGCTTGAGGTGTATGGAGCACTGACTCACGAATCCCCGACATTGCTTGCTGTCACCAGCAAACTTGTCTGGAAGCGGGAGGTGGGACATGTAGGAACAGAGGTGGCAGGGGACAAACTGGCTGCAGCTACGCTAGCAGCCTGAACAGCGACTGCGGTAACATCCACAGCTGAGGTTGTGTGCTCAAGAGCCGCCAACCTACCCTCCAGCTGCTGGATGTACAGCTGTAAACGCTGTTCATCCGCCATTTTACTAGCCAGACCCTGGCGCTAATATTATGTTAGGGTCTGCGGAACGCACAAAATATAAGATGTGGAGAGGTGCGTTCGCAGCCCGGGGTCCACCGCAGGCGGAGCCTGCTGCTAGTAAAATGGCGTAAGAAGCAAACTCTGTTATCCCGCAGAGTCGCCAACATAAACGCCGTAACGCGCTGTGGCAATAAGTGCGAACTCTGTTACTCCACAGAGCCGCTAGAAGGAGAGCCGCAGCGCTATATGGCGATGTGTGCGAACTCACTAAACACAACTGAGTCGCAAAGAAAACACGCTAGGGCGCTGTCTAGCGTTGAAAGCGAACTCTGTTACTTCACAGGGCCGCTGAGAAAAAGTGCTGTGTCCTGTCAGGCTCTCAGGTACACAGTTAAGTGCTAAGCGTACATAAAGCGTGATCATGTGCTAATGTCCTCGCGGGAGTCACCCGCAATCTATGGCGTCTGAACGCCAGACCCTGAATACGGCAATCAAAACTCCTCACCGGTTATGCCGGTAATCTAGGGCATCTAGGACGCCGACCCTGACCAGCTAGCACACCAAACTCCTCACCGATTAAGTCGGTATTCTAGTGGCTTATTTCAGCCGGGTCCCTAACCACACACACACATGACCACACTGGCGCATAGCATACAATGGTTGATATTAGCGCATGGCGGCCCAGCCATGCTACCCTTTTATAGTAACAGCTACAGGACCTGCCAGAAACAAGGACCAATGAAGCTTGTTCCAGAACAACAGTAGTCACAGGACCTTTCTGGCAGACCAATAGGAGCTGCTGCAGTACCTGAGCATGTGACCCCTGATCTCCAATGAGAGATCTCACTCTGGGCATGCTCAGAAGGGAAAACGCAGGACTTTGTCCCAAAGACGTCTGCTCCAGCACGGGCTATAATAGCAGATCCAGGAAAGGCAGCAGCAAGTCACTGCACAGTACTGGAGTGGGCAAGATGCTTGGACCGACGTCTCTGCAGAGCAGGCTCCACTGCGGCCGGAGATGAATGGGAGACCGCAGCGGGCTGGTTCGAGACTCCCCTTGTGCAGCAGTGGGAACTCGAACCCTAACACACTCGGAAACAGTCTGACTGCGTGTGTGTGGAGATCCAGCCATCTGGCCTGGCTTGAAGTAGCTGAGGTGAGGAGAGCGAGTTAACTTTCTCCTGCTGCGTGCTCTGTCTTCCCGCCAAAAGCCCTTCTTTCCCGTGCTCTGCCCCTTTTATATCCGATCCACTCCCTGCAGGTCGGTCCAGGCTAGAATGTCTTCCCCCCTGCAACAATGATGTCAGTCTCAACAGTTCAGGCCCAGATATGAGAGGAGTGTCACGGACCCGGTCCATCTCCCTACACTCCCCCTCCCCTTTTGCTCGCCTTTCCACGGGCGAGTGTTTTGGTAATAAGGGTGGACAGGTTTTTTTCCCTTCTTGAACAGTCTGTCGCTACACAAATTGGTCCTGATTATAACGATCGGGAGGTTTTCTAGCTGTGGTTCGCTCGGAGCGTTGCAAGTCAGAGGGAGTAGTGAAGTCCCCTAGAGTAGTCGAGTCAGGCTGCATAAGGGTGTGTGAAGATGTGTCGTCTCCTGCTGAAGAACTTTCTTCCAGGACTTCAGGGGCTTGTCTCTCTGGTAGTTACTCAGAGTCATCTCTTTTTCATCCTCTATTATAACTGGTGGAGATATTTCCGGAGTCTCAGGAACCTCTTTTTATTGAGCAGGGTTTTCTGACCGACACAGCCGAAGCATACTGCGGTGAACTACTCGAATACCGAGTCCCTCCTCACCTTCTGGTAGAATTTCATACACAGGATCTTCAGAGCTGATTCTCCGTTTTACCAGATACAGATTTGCTTCCCAATGGTTCTCTAACTTGTCTCGAGGATGTTTCTCGAGCACTAGCACACGGTTTCCAACTTGGAGATCTGTTCCCTGCAGAGGAGTTCATTCTGCATGTTCCAACTGCTGAAATCTAGTTTGTACTAGGCGATGCAGGGTTTGCAAATGATGGCAATGCTCCCGGACCCAGGTGGACACCCCTGTCCATGGGTATTTCTCCTCTGTGTCCAACTCCAGCTCAGTGATTTATTTTCCTGCACGCCCAAACAGCAGTGTGTATAGGGTATACCCGGTGGTTCGGTATACCCGGTTATTGTACACCCACACTAGTTCGGCTACATATTCAGGCCATCAGGCCTTCCGATCTACCTCCATTGTCCTCAGCATTTCTATTAGCGTCCGATTGAACCGCTCACATGCTCCATTACCCTGTGGGTGATACGGTGTAGTGCGTGACTTTTCGATTTGTTACATTCGGTGCACTTCCTCCATTACCTTTCTGAGGAAGCAGGCTCCTTGGTCCGAATGAATACGCCTTGGACAACCATAGACCTGAATGAAATTTTTGCAAATGGCATGAGCAGCGGATTCTGCGGTCTGGTCTCGAGTTGGGTTCACAACGCGAATTTCGTGAAGTGATCTACCATTACAAGGCAATGTTCATACCCCTGATAGGCCGGCCCGATTGTCAAATAATCCACTGTTAGCACCTCTAGGGAGCGGATGTTATGATCGCCTGGACGGGAACCCTCTTTCTGGTGGTTTTGCTAACTCACACATTCTGCCGAGCCGACAATCTTCCTCTACTACAGTTTTTAGTCGTGGATGATAAACCAATCGTTGCAGCAATTGAAAAGTTTTTTCTTATCCAAAATGTGCTCCCCGCTGATCTGCTTCGGTAGCAACTTTTAGCAGTAGTGTCTCCGGAATTATTACCTGCCAGGTGATCCCCAACTCTTTTTGTAACTGGACTTTCCAGTATAATAATCCATTCTTCATCTGGAGGCGTTCCCACTGTCGAATAATCCGCAGGGTTCCCGGAGAGAGGTAATTCCTTTGTTCTTGACTGGGTAGTTGTCTCAACGTCACCCATTGTCTCACTAGGGCAAGCTCTGCGTCGTCCTGTTGTAACCGGACCCACTCGTCACGTGTTCGGCCCAGAATTCCCTCTGGGGCCTGCACTTGAGCTTGCTCTTGCGTAGCTTCCACCATCCTGGCAGTACTCTGGAACTTGGGAATTTCGGCATCTTCCAACTCCTCATTCCTGCTGTTACCTGGTTGAGCATGTGTTATCCGTGATAATGTATCCACGTGCATATTCTCGGCTTCTCTTTTGTAAGTGATCTTACACTGAAACTTAGCTAACCGGGCCACCCATCATTGTTCTAAGGCCCCTAACTTCGCATTTTCTAGGTGGGCCAGTGGGATGTTGTCAGTCCGCACTAAGACTTCAGATCCGGATAAGTACTCCTCAAATCTCTCCATCATAGCCCACACCAACGCCAGCAGCTCAAGCTTAACCCCTTAATGTCCAATGACGTGCACAGTCCGTCATGGCAAGGTGTCAGTTCCGGCACCAGGACGGACTGTGCACGTCATCCCTTTGATCTACCACTGCGTGTAAACACGCAGTGGTAGATCAGTGCCGACAGCTGTCACAGACAGCTGACAGGCACGGCAAGCGGTGCGGGGACCTTTGCTGTCGGTTCCCGCACCTACAGCGCTGTGCTTGGTCAGTCAATCTGACTGACCAAACACAGCAGCGATCGCGCAGGAGATGCTGAAATTTCAGCATCTCCAGCGCGATTAGTGCAGGAGCCGGCGATGCAGTGGCCAAGATTCCTGCACTGACAGCCAGGAGCGGCGCCCCCGCCGCCCCTTGCTGTTAACCCCCTGACTGCTGCGATCGAGCGCGATCGCAGCGCTCAGGGGGGGAGGCAGTGGGTCCGGAGCTCCCTCTGCCTCAGATCGGCACCCTGCAATGTATTTGCAGGGCCCGATCTCTGCCTTGATGACCCAGGGTTGTCATGACAACCTCCGGGTCATCTAGCTACGAAAAGCTGCTGTGATCATGCTCACAGCAGCTTTCATCATAGGTACAATGCATTGCAATGCTGGAGCATTGCAATGCATTGTAACTGCAATAAAAAGTAAAAAAAGTGAAAGTCCCATAAAGGGACAAGTTAAAAAAAATCATTTTTAAAAAAAATTGTAAAGAAAATATTAAAAAAAATTTTAAAAAATCCCCTAAAAAATACACATTTTTATGTAATAAAAAAAATAAAAAACATAAAAAATACACGTTTGGTATCACCGTGTCCGTAAAAATCCTATCAATAAAAGAGTATCCCTAGTTAACCCCTTCAGTGAAAGCCGTAAAAAAAAACACAAAAAAGTAGTAAATTATACTTTTTCCAAGCGGTATCATCATACCGCTTGGAAAAAGTGGAATAACACGCGATCAAAAAGTCAGATCTAAATAATCATGGTACCGCTGAAAACATCATCTTGTCCCGCAAAAAACAAGCTGCCATACAGCATCATCAGCGAAAAAATAAAAAAGTTATAGCTTGCGGAATAAACTGATGCAAAAATAATTATTTTTTCTATAAAAATTTTTTATTGTGTAAAAAACGCCAAAACATAAAAAAAATATATAAATGAGTACCGCTGTAATCGCAGTGACCCGAAGAATAAAGCTGCTTTATCAATTTTACCACACATGGAACGGAGGAAAAAAAAAAAAAAAAAATAATTCCTGAATTGCTGGTTTTTGTTCATTCTGCTTCCACAAAAAACGGAATAGGAAGCGATCAAAAAACGTTATGTGCCCGAATATGGTACCAATAAAAACGTCAGCTCGTCCCGCAAAAAATAAGCCCACAGATAACTCTGTCGGCCGAAATATGGAAAAATTATAGCTCTCAAAATACGGCGATGCAAAAATTTCTTACAAAAAATTATTCCAAAAAAAAAGCATCTTTTAGTGTGTGACAGAAGCTAAACATGAAAAAAGGGTATAAATCTGGCATCGCTGTAATTGCACCGACCCGAGAATAAAGTCGCCTAATCACTAATACCGCACAAGGAACGGCGCAAAAAAGAAAACCAATCTTCACCTTTTGTGGTTTGTTCATTGTGCTCCCAAAGATCGCAGTAAGGCGATCACAGGTTTCCCCCCCACATATGGGAATAACAGCGTACTCAGACAAAATACACATCAACTTTGGGGCCCATTTCTCCTGTTACCCTTATAAAAATAAAAATTTGGGGCAAAAAGGTCAATTTTGTGAAAAAAATATATTTTTTTATTTTCCACGCTCTACGTTATAAACTTCTGTGAAGCACTTGGGGTTCAAAGTGCTGACCACACATCTAGATAAGTTCACTGGGGGTCTAGTTTGCAAAATGAGTCACTTGTGGGGGTTTCTACTATTTAGGCACATCAGGGCTCTCCAAACGGACATGACAACCGCAGACCATTCCATCAAAGTCTGCATTTGAAAAGGTGCTCCTTCCCTTCAGTCTGCCATGCGTCAAAATAGTGGTTCCCCCCACATATGGGTATCAGCGTACTCAGGACAAATTGCACAATAACTTTTGGGGTCCTTTTCTCTGTACCTTGTAAAAATAAAAATTTGGGGGCAAAAATCATTTTTGTGGAAAAAATATGATTTTTTAATTTTCACGCTCTACGTTATAAACTTCTGTGAAGCCTTGGGGGTTCAAAGTGCTCACCACACATCTAGATAAGTTCCTTGGGGGGTCTAGTTTCCAAAATGGGTCACTTGTGGGGGTTTCTACTTTTAGGCACATCAGGGCTCTCCAAACGGACATGGACCGCAACCATTCCAAGTCTGCATTAGAAAAGGCGCTCCTTCCCTTCGAGCTCTGCCATGCGCCAAAATAGTGGTTTACCCCCACATATGGGGTATCAGCGTACTCAGGACAAATTGCACAATAACTTTTGGGTCCTGTTATCCTTTGGAAAATAAAATTGGGGGTGGAAAGATCATTTTTGTGGAAAAGATATGATTTTTTAATTTTACTGCTCTACGTTATAACCTTTTGTGAAGCCCTTGGGGTTCAAAGCTCTCACCACACATCTAGATAAGTTCCTTGGGGGGGTCTAGTTTCCAAAATGGGGTCACTTGTGGGGGGTTTCCACTGTTTAGGCACACAGGGACTCTCCAAATCGACATGGCGTGCAATCTCAATTCCAGCCAAAAAAGTCAAATGGCGCTCTTCCCTTCCAGCTCTGCCATGCGCCCAAATAGTGGTTTACCCCCACATATTGGGTATCAGCGTACTCAG
Organism: Oophaga sylvatica; assembly: GCA_033576555.1. NCBI lineage: Eukaryota > Metazoa > Chordata > Amphibia > Anura > Dendrobatidae > Oophaga > Oophaga sylvatica. Next base: position 898,904,295 of record JARQOD010000001.1, read on the forward strand.
GACAAATTGCACAATAACTTTTGGGGTCCTTTACCTTTGGAAAATGAAAATTGGGGGATGAAAAGATCATTTTTGTGGAAAAAATATGATTTTTTAATTTTACGCTCTACGTTATAACCTTTGTGAAGCCCGGGTTAAAAGCTCTCACCACACATTTAGATAAGTTGCTTGGGGGTCTAGTTTCCAAAATGGGGTCACTTGTGGGGGGTTTCCACTGTTTAGGCACACAGGGACTCTCCAAATACGACATGGCGTCCAATCTCAATTCCAGCCAAAAAAGTCAAATGGCGCTGCTTCCCTTCCGAGCTCTGCCATGTGCCCAAATAGTGGTTTACCCCCACATATTGGGTATCAGCGTACTCAGGACTAATTGCACAATAACTTTTGGGGTCCTTTTATCCTTTGGAAAATAAAAATTGGGATGAAAAGATCATTTTTGTGGAAAAAAAATTTTTTTTAATTTACGGCTCTACGTTATAACCTTCTGTGAAGCCCTTGGGGTTAAAAGCTCTCACAACACATTTAGATAAGTTCCTTGGGGGGTCTAGTTTCCAAAATGGGGTCACTTGTGGGGGGTTTCCACTGTTTAGGCACACAGGGACTCTCAAATGCGACATGGCGTCCAATCTCAATTCCAGCCAAAAAACTCAAATGGCGCTGCTTCCCTTCCGAGCTGTGCCAGCGCCCAAATAGTGGTTTACCCCCACACATGGGGTATCGGTGTACTCAGGAGAAATTGTACAACAAATATTGTGGTTCATTTTCTACTGATACCCTTGACAAAATTTAAAAAAATTGTGTCGAATGAAAAATTTTGGGAAAAAAAGTTAAATGTTCATTTTTTCCTTCCACATTGCTTCAATTCTTGTGAAGTACCTAAAGGGTTAATAAACTTCTTGAATGTGGCTTTGAACACGTTGAGGGGTGCAGTTTTTAGAATGGTGTCACTTTTGGGTATTTTCTGTCATATTGACCCCTCAAATTCACTTCAAATGTGAGGTGGCCCCTAAAAAAAATGGTTTTGTAAATTTTGTTGGAAAAATGAGAAATTGCTGGTCAACTTTTAACACTTATAACTTCCTAACAAAAAAAAATTTTGGTTCCAAAATTGTGCTGATGTAAAGTAGACATGTGGGAAATGTTATTTATTAACTAATTTTTGTGACATATCTGTCTGATTTAATGGCATAAAAATTAAAAGTTTGAAAATTGCAAAATTTTCAAAATTTTTGCCATATTTCCGTTTTTTTCATAAATAAACGCAAGTTATATTGAAGAAATTTTACCACTATCATGAAGTACAATATGTCACGAGAAAACAGTCTCAGAATCGCCAAGATCCGTTGAAGCGTTCCAGAGTTATAACCTCATAAAGAGACAGTGGTCAGAATTGTAAAAATTGGCCTGGTCTTTAACCTACAAAATGGCTTGGTCGTTAAGGGGTTAAAGGAACTGTAGTTGTCTGGATTTCGTTTGGAATCATGAAGGGATCGACTTGCATATGTGATCACCTTCTCTTTTCTCTCCTCTATCTGCGACAGCACAGCCCCCAGCCCTTGCAGGCTTCTGTTGGTGTGGAGACTAAACGGTTCAGAGAAATCCGCGTAAGCCAACAGCGGGGCTTCCGTCAGTGCCCTCTTCAAATTCTGGAAGGCTTCCTCTTGACATTGTCCCCACCGGATGGTTCGGTTCTTTTCGCCTGAGGACACTCCCTTTAACAGCTCCAGTAATAATAATAATAATAATAATAATTTTATTTCTATAGTGCCAACGTATTCCACAGCACTTTACAATATAGAGGGCACTTGTACAGACAATAGACATTAAAGCATAACAATAAACACAGATCAAAGTAGATACCAAGAGGAAAGAGGGCCCTGCTCGCAAGCTTATAATCTGTGAGGAAAAAGGGGAGACACGAAAGGTAGATGGTAACAATTGCTTTCATTGTTCGGACCAGCCATAGTGTTCGAATCGGGTGTTCATGTAATTCTGTATGAACCACAGCCAAAGTATGTAACAGTACAGACACAGAGGGCTATTAAATGCATAAAGTGGGTGAGATCATAATAGAAGGTACTTTATGGTAAAAATTTTTTGAATGGGCCAACAGGGATAGTTAGGTTAATGCGTTGAGGCGGTAGGCCAGTCTGAACAAATGCGTTTTTAGGGCACGCTTAGGCTGCTTTCACACATCAGTTTTTTTGTTTCAGGCATAATCCGTCAAATACCTGATAGGACGGATCCGGCGCTGAAATGAAAAAACTGATGCAACGGATCAGTTTTTTTGCTGTATCCAACCTGAACTTTTGAACCCGGAAAAAGAAGTTTTGCAGGCGGAAAATGCAGGTACGCATGTCCGGACTGAGTAGTAGTAGTAGTAGTAGTAGTCCTTGCTTTCAGTGGCGTTCCGTGAATAGAGCAGACTAAGCAGCAGCTATGGGGCCCAGACAGGTGAGGGGGCCCACGACGGCCGCTGTCGTTTGGCAGCTGTGCTGTGCTGACACAGTACTATCTCCTTTAATTAAATATAAGCAACGGCCGGACACTGTAAACCCCCTTGAAGGTCCCCTTTCCATGTTGTCTCCTGGTCAGCAGTTGGCTTAAGTCTCTGGCTGCATTTGCATAAGAAAGCCAGCCTGCAGCCAGAGACATGTGCATCACAGGAAGCAGAAAACATTCATAAGTTTCACTCAGGGAGAGACACAAGAAGGTGAGTCCTGCTGGCTGGGGTATGGGGTGGATTTTTTTGTTGAATGTGTCCCCTCACTGTGCTGGCACTTTATATTTACAATGGCTAGCCTCTGGCTGCACTTTGCACCTTAGGGAGTGAGGGGGTCCTGACTGCAGACACTGTGGAGGAGGGGGGCTCTGTGTCATGTGTGCATTGCCACGAAGATCGTCGCGGTTGCACATTTTGACTTCTCACAGCTGAGCTGCTGTTTCTTTGTGTTTGGCAGCTAGGGAGTTAATTCTGTCTGTGCTCGGTTCTGGGACTGGGTGCAGTTTCTCCCGGCTGCAATTGATTATTTGTTGATTGGTTTCCTTTAAATTCCTGGTTGTCTGCTTGGGGAGTTGCCAGTGAAACCTTCATGCAGACCACAGATAGGAATGAATCTGTATAGACTTTAGTTGTGAGCTCCTTAGTTGTTCTAAGCTCAACTTGGTTAGAGTTTATTTCCCAGACCATTTATGTTCCTTTGGTGTTTGAGTGTGTATGCAAGCGAGTGTTATCCTGTCTGTCTTATATGTCTAATCTGTGTATTTAGCTGAGATCAGCCCATATCCCTTTGGTGGTAGTCAGGATCCTTCTTAGGACTGATTACAGGGTTCAGGGTCTGATAGGAGACAGGGTTAGGTTGGAGACTTGGACCTCTGAACCATTATCAGTACCTCCAAGGTAAGGGATTAGTTAGGACCCCAGTTTAGGGTCAGGTTAGATCCCGGTCCACCTCTTTCCTGTTTCAGCTCATCAAGTCCTCAAGATTAACCCTGAGTTCAGCAGATATCGTGTCAGGTAAATCTATTCTATACTTACATGCTGATGTTGCTATACTAGTTGTTGTATAGAGTGTTGTTCCTGTATTAATAGTTTACTGACATTGTATACATATCATTAGACAGCGTGACACTCTGCATGCATTGCAGCCACCTTCTGTACTCCTCACAATGCTTCTCCATTAGAGCTGGTTTCATGTGATTTAACCCCTGTACCACCACCAGGCAGGATGATGCTTCCTAGCTGTAGGTAAGACCTCCAGTCTATGTCCCACCACCAACTTCAGGCTAAGTGCACACGATCAGGAATAATTGCGTTTTTTTCGCGGTTTTTCCGCGGTTTTCCGCGGTAAAAACGCGATAAAAACGCAAGCATTAAGCATCCTATACATGTTAATTGATTCCGCATGTTTTGGCCACATGTTGCGTTTTTTTCCGCGAAAAAAACGCTTTGCGGAAAAAATAGCAACGTGTTCATTAATTTAGCGTAACCGCGGTGATTCCGCCGCCATAGGAATGCATTGAACCGCTTACTTTCCGCATGTGGCTATGCCCACTATGCGCAATGTAAGCGGTTCATGTGCGGATGGTACCCAGGGTCTGGAGCAGAGGAGACTCTCCTCCAGGCCCTGGGTACCATATCCCTGGTAAAACAATAATTAAAATAAAAAATAATGATATTCTCACCTTCCGGCGGCCCCCGCAGCCTTCCCGCGGCCCCCGCAGCCTTCCCGCCTTCAGCGACGCTCCCGGCAACTTCCGGTCCCAAGAGTCCTTTGCGAGATCACCCAGATGGCATAGCGGTCTCGCGAGATGTACGTCATCGGTGTGATTTGTTGCAAAGCACTCCTGGGACCGCGAGTTGCCGGGAGCGTCGCTGAGAGGCGGGAAGGCTGCGGGGGCCGCCGGAAGGTGAGAATATCATTATTTATTATGTTTTTTATTATTTTTACATTAGATCTTTTTACTATTGATGCGACATAGGCGGCATCAATAGTAAAAAGTTGGTCACACTTGTCAAACACTATGTTTGACTCGTGTGACCAACCTGTCAATCAGTTTTCCAAGCGATGCTACAGATCGCTAGGAAAACGCTAGCATTCTGCAAGCTAATTACGCTTGCAAAACGCTATTATTCTGGCGGGAATCAGCATAAAAAAAGTGCGTATTTCCTGCGGGAGAAGTGCGGGATTGCCGCGGAAATTTCCGCGGCAATTCCGCAACGTGTGAACTTAGCCTCACTGTCAAGGTGTGCAACAATGCATGCTCATGCAATACTAAAAATGTGCAATGCCCTGGAAATCATGGTGCAGCCAATAAATGTTACTAATTTATTCTGCTCCTTCACCCCAGATGCATGCACCTGGGAGACAGCAATTACATGGGGCGTGCTGAGCTCATGAGGTGCCTGAGAGTGGAAGTTCTGCAGATGTTATGGAAGATATCGTGTGCGGCATTTCTGTGTCCCCTTACCTGTGATAAAATGTGTCTTGTAGTTTGTACACATGTTGGAACTTTGCATAGCTTACATAGTCCAATCATTTCATATACAAAGATATGACATCCGTCTACCTGTCTTATATGATGCCATGAATGATGGGCATTGCTTGTACCTGCTGTCAGATTAGGCACCACACTTCTTACATCGGAGCACACTATGCAGCATGTTCCCTGTCAGGCTAGGTTCACATTTATACGCCTGCAGACTTAATGCGTTGGATGTACACATTAAAACGTATGCCATGCATCAACCTACAAATTTAAACAAGTACATTTGATACATATCGTACTTCCATCTTTGTCTCTATATGTTTTTTTACTTAAAAAGAATCATTTTTTTTCCATCCAGTTTTACTGGTGTCAACAGTCCCATCCCACTCCATTTTGGCTTCAGTTCTGTGAGGAGGTGTCCAGAGGAATAAACTTTTTTTCACCCCACATTAAAAACGCGTACCTTTGGTCAATTATGTTTTTTTCCCACAATACAACGTGATCAGGGCAAAACATAGTCAGAAGAACATTTTTTTTACACTACGTGTTGCCCATTATGGTTTGTGTATGCCTCCATATACGTCTGAATACCATTTTTTTTTTGCAATTCAGACATATTTGTCCAGCAGACTGCACTGTATAAATATGAGCCAAGCCTAAAGAAGTCCTTTTTGTCCAAGGAGGATAAAGCAATCAATTCAAGTCCATACTGTGTGTTGCTGCTTTGCAGTGTGTATTTTTGCCATGCTGATTTTACAGGTGAAAGGTATTTACTTTGAGCCTTTTTTTTGGTTGTAATGGTGAATGCTTCAGGATTATCAATGACCAAAGGGGCGGCAAATTTTTCAGCAGCCCCGGGCCCCACAAACAGTTGCTACGCCACTGCACACACAAGATGGTGAGCCTGACTGGGGGTCGATTTTTTTGTTAAATGTGTCCCCTCACTGTGCTGGCACTTTACATTTACAATGGCTCTGGCTGCACTTTGCACCTTAGGGAGGGGGGCCCGGCTGCACGCACTGTGGAGGGTGTAGGGGGCCCTGCATGCACTGCAGGTGTGTGTGTGTGTGTGTGTGTGTGGAGTTAAGAGCACCTGTTTTTTTTTTTTGGGGGGGGCCCCATTCAGGCTTTTGCTATGGGGCCCCATGATTTCTATGTACGCCCCTGCTTGCTTTCCAGAATCCAGATCAGTCTTTTGACGGATTGCACAAAAGACTGATCCGGCCCCATAGACTTCTATTATTTCCAGCCGCCTGATGCGCCAATTCAGGCACTATCAGGCGGGTCAGGAAAAAAAAACAACGTTGCAGTGACTGTTTTGTCCGGCCGCCGGAATGTACATTTTCGCCGGATCCGGCCAAAAACGGATGCAACGCAACAACATCAGACACGATCCGGCGCTAATGAAAGTCAATTACAAAAAAACGCATCCGGTACCGGATCCGTTTTTTTAATAACACGCCGTATCGCGCCTGACGTAAAAAAACTGATGTGTGAAAGTAGCCTTTGTGTGGGGTTTGGGGATTAATCGAATTAACCTGGGTAGTGCATTCCAAAGAATTGGCGCATCATGTGAAAAGTATTGGAGACAGGAGTGGGAGTTTCTGATTATTGAGGATGCTAACCTCAAGTCATTAGCAGAACGTAGTGCACGGGTAGGATGGTAGGTTGAGACAAGGGAGGAGATGTAGGGTGGTGCTGAGCCGTGGAGTGTTTTGTGGGTGAGGGTAATAAGTTTGTACTGGATTCCTGGATTCTGGAGTGGATGGGTAACCACGCGGGCAAAATTTTTCACAATGTGTCGGTAGTATCCAGTCAGCCCTAGGATGGCTCGTACGTCTTTTACCGTCTTAGGTGTGGGCCAGTCACGTATTTCAGCAATTTTCTCCCGAGATGGCTTTACTCTTTCCGCAGAGACTACGTGACCCTAGTATTCAATTTGGGTATGGCACAAATGACATTTTTGTGGTTTTACTTTTAGCCCATGCTTTTGGAGGCGACATAACACCTGTTCTAGTCTCTTAAGAACAACAGCCACACCAAAAATATGTCCAATAATTAGAACCGACTGGCCTGATATAAGTGAGCTGACCTCCCAGGGTCCTTGCCGGTGATCAATTGTTCTTCCTGGAATTCAGCTTGCTTTTCTGCTATCTCCTGCTTGCATTCAGATAAGTCACTTTCAGTTTTTTTTTACTGTGGTTTGATTTTCCTTGCTTTTTGCGTTTGGCCGGGTGTTAGGGTTCGATTTCCCGCTGCTGCACAAGGGGAGTCTCGAACCCGTCCCGCTGCGGTCTCCCATTCATCTCCGGCCGCAGTGGAGCCTGCTCAGCAGAGGCGTCGGTCCAGGCGTCTTGCCCACTCCACTACTGGGCAGTGACTTGTTGCTGCCTTTCCTGGATCTGCTATTATAGCCAATGCTGGAGCAGACGTCTTTGGGACAAAGTACTGCATTTTCCCTTCTGAGCATGCCAGAGTGAGATCTCTCATTGGAGATCAGGGGTCACATGCTCAGGTACTGCAGCAGCTCCTATTGGCCCGCCAGGAAGGCCCTGTTACTACTAGTCTTCTGGAACAGGTTTCTCATTGGTCCTTGTTCCTGGAAGGTCCTGTTGCTGTTACTATAAAAGGGTAGCATGGCTGGGCCGCCATGCGCTAATATCAACCATTGTATGCTATGCGCCAGTGTGGTCATGCGTGTGTCTGGTTAGGGACCCGGCTGAAATAAGCCACTAGAATACCGACTTAATCGGTGAGGAGTTTGGTGTGCTAGCTGGTCAGGGTCGGTGTCCTAGATGCCCTAGATTACCGGCATAACCGGTGAGGAGTTTGATTGCCGTATTCAGGGTCTGGCGTTCAGACGCCATAGATTGCGGGTGACTCCCGCGAGGACATTAGCGCATGACCACGTATTATGCTCGCTTAGCAATTAACCATGTACCTGAGAGCCTGACAGGACACGGTATTTTTTCTCAGCGGCTCTGTGACGTAATAGGGTTCGCTTTAGACGCTAGACAGCGCCCTAGCGTTTTACTTTGCGGCTCACTGAAGTTAAGTGAGTTCGCACCTATCGCCATATAGCGCTGTGGCATCCCGTTAGCGGCTCTGGGATTAACAGAGTTCGCACTTACTGCCACAACGCGCTACGGCATTTATTTTTGCGACTCTGCGGGATAACAGAGTTCGCTACTTTCGCCATCTTATTAGCAGCAGGCTTCGCCTGCACGGTGGACCCCGGGCTGCGAACGCACCTCTCTATTATATCTATTAGGTGCGTTCCGCAGACCCTAACATAATATTAGCGCCAGGGTCTGGCTAGTAAAATGGCGGATGACCAGCGTCTAAGGCAGTACATCCAGCAGCTGGAGGGTAGGTTGGCGGCTCTTGAGCGCACAACCTCAGCTGTGGATATTACCGCAGTCGCTGTTCAGGCTGCTAGCGTGGCTGCAGCCAGTTTGTCCTCTGCTACCTCTGTCCCTACATTATCCCACCTCCCGCTTCCTGACAAGTTTGCTGGTGACAGCAAGCAATGTCGGGGATTCGTGAGTCAGTGCTCTATACAGCTCGAGCTTCTGGCTGCACGTTTCCCCACGGATCGGGCACAAGTGGGTTTTGTACTGTCTCTACTCTCGGGCAGAGCGTTGGAGTGGGCAACACCGCTGTGGGAGCGTGACGATCGTGTGGTGCGGAGTGCTCCTCGGTTTTTGGAGGCTCTGAAAAAGGTCTTTTTAGGACCTCAGGTCACGCACGATACGGCACTCCAACTGCTGACAATGTCACAGGGCTTGTCCATGGTCAGCCAGTTCTCAGTCCAATTTCGGACTTTGGCCTCTGAATTAGAGTGGCCAGATAAAGTTCTTATTCCAGTGTTCTGGAGAGGACTGGCAGACCATGTAAAGGACGCTTTGGCTACCAGGGAGATTTCTGCCACACTGGAGAAACTCATTTCTATATCTACCCGCATCGACCTCCGTTTTCACGAGCGGAGGTTAGAGCGGACCCAGTGTAGGCAGAGGTTTCGGCTGGCACCCACCTTTGCCAAACCTTTGGAATTTCCCGTTCGGGCGTCTGACTCCCCAGAGACCGTGGAGAATACTCGAGTGGGATCTAAGTCTCGGACCACTCGAGTATCCGTGGTCTGTAGAGTGTGTCAGCAGCCAGGACATTATGCCAACCGATGTCTCCAGCGAATAAGTAAACGGTCATGTTCCGTGACCATGGGTGCAGGGTCATTAGACGCGAGGGATTTTGCTCCGAAGATGCTCCTTAAAGGGTTAATCTCTCTAGGTTCATCCACCCTTCCCGCCAAGCTTTGTGTGGACTCTGGGGCAGAGGGGAATTTTATGTCCTCCTCCTTTGCCTCTCGCCATTCCATACCGCTGGTGACGCTCGCCGAGCCAATATCGGTGAGAGTGTTGAATGGAGCAATCCTGCCCTCACAAATCACCCACCAGACTGTCACTCTACCTCTGTCTATGTCTCCTTCACATCAGGAGAATATATCCCTTTTTGTTCTTCCTGAGGGAATAGATGAGGTTTTTTTGGGATTACCCTGGCTTCGCCACCACTCTCCCCATATTGAGTGGTCCTCTGGGAGAATACTGGGTTGGGGTGATCATTGCAGAGACAAATGTCTCAGAGAGGACGTTCAGGTTTCCACAACGGAGATACCCATAGATCTTGATTCCCTTCCCAAGGTTTATCAGTCATATGCAGATGTATTCTTCAAAAAGGCAGCGGAGACTCTGCCGCCTCATCGCCCTTATGACTGTCCTATAGACCTCTTGCCTGGAACGGAGCCCCCTCGGGGAAGAGCATATCCTCTCTCTCTTCCTGAGACGGAGGCCATGTCACAATACATCCAGGAAAATCTGGCCAGAGGGTTTATTAGGAAGTCAGTGTCACCAGCAGGGGCAGGATTTTTCTTTGTGCAGAAGAAGAATGGAGAATTACGACCGTGTATAGACTATAGGGGTCTTAACGCCATTACCGTTAAGAACAAATATCCTTTGCCCCTAATATCTGAGCTCTTTGATAGGCTCCGGGGAGCAAGGGTATTTACTAAGCTGGATCTTCGTGGTGCCTATAACCTGATCCGCATCCGTGAGGGGGACGAATGGAAGACGGCGTTCAATACCAGAGATGGACATTACGAATATCTTGTGATGCCCTTCGGGCTCTGTAATGCTCCAGCCGTCTTCCAAGATTTCGTAAATGACATCTTCCGGGACATGCTTGCCACCTCTGTGGTAGTCTATCTGGATGACATTCTCATCTTTTCTCCAGATATGGACACCCACCGGAGAGATGTTTGCAGGGTCTTCGACCTCTTGCGGGCAAATTCCTTATATGCGAAGTTGGAGAAGTGTGTGTTTGAGCAGGAGTCTTTGCCATTCCTGGGCTAAATCATCTCCACTCAGGGATTGGCTATGGATCCTGCCAAACTACAGGCTGTAATGGATTGGCAAGAACCCCACTCTCTTAAAGCGGTGCAGCGCTTTATTGGGTTCATTAATTACTATCGCCAATTCATTCCCCACTTCTCTACTTTGGTTGCTCCCTTGGTAGCCCTCACCAAGAAAGGAGCCAATCCCAAATTGTGGTCAGAGGAGGTCTCCAAGGCCTTTACTTCAATCAAGTCCCATTTTGCTAGCGCTCCTATCCTACATCGTCCCGAGGTTGATAAGCCTTTTATATTGGAGGTAGATGCCTCGTCCGTTGGTGCTGGAGCAGTCCTTTTTCAAAAGGATGCTCAAGGTCGTAAACATCCTTGCTTCTTCTTCTCCAAGACCTTCACACCTGCGGAGAGGAATTATTCCATTGGGGATAGGGAGTTGCTAGCCATGAAGTTGGCCTTTTCTGAGTGGAGACATCTCCTGGAGGGGCTCGCTTTCCATTCCAAGTGTTCACTGACCACAAAAATTTGGTCTATTTACAGACCGCCCAGCGGCTAAATTCCCGTCAGGCCAGATGGTCCCTGTTCTTCTCCCGATTCCATTTCACCCTCCATTTTCTCTCAGGGAGAAGAACATTCGTGCTGATGCTCTGTCTCGCTCCGTGGTGTCCTCTGAGGAGGTGGAGGAGGAGCCTCGGCTGATTGTCCCCACAGAGAGCCTAAGAACTGTGGCCCCGGTTTCGCTTGAGTCTGTGCCTCCGGGCAAGACTTTTGTGCCCATCAATTTGCGACCGGAGGTTCTCTCTTGGGCACACTCATCCAGGGTGGTGGACATTTTGGGGCAAAGAGGACATCTGAGTTGCTGGCGAGGACATACTGGTGGCCACATATGGTCCGTGACGTCAGGGAATACGTTCAGGCATGCGTCTCCTGCGCCAAGAATAAGTCCCCTCGACAACGGCCAGCTGGGTTACTCTTTCCTTTACCGGTGGCAGACAGGCCCTGGGAGATGGTCGGGATGGATTTTGTGGTTGGCTTACCAAGTCTCGGGGCTGCACCATCATCTGGGTGATAACCGACCACTTCTCCAAAATGGTGCACTTGGTGCCGTTACCACGGTTACCGTCTGCACGGGCCTTGGCAGCATTATTCATTAGGCATATTTTCCGCCTACACGGTATGCCAGACAAAATTGTCAGTGATCGAGGTCCCCAGTTTGCGTCTCGGTTCTGGAGAGAGCTGTGTCGTTTACTCAGCATTGAGTTGAATCTCTCCTCTGCATACCATCCCGAGACGAATGGGTTGGTAGAGAGGGCCAACCAGACCTTGGTCACATACTTGCGACATTTTGTCTCTGCCAGGCAGGATGACTGGGCATCCTTGCTACCGTGGGCTGAGTTTGCTCTAAATAATGCTGTGGCTGACTCCACCGGACAGACCCCATTCCTCCTGAACTACGGTCAGCATCCGCGGGTACCAGTGCCTATGCCCGTGTCTTCCGCCGATTCCAGGGTGGCAGACTGGGCTGTGGAGGCACGGGACATTTGGGACCGCACTCAGGATGCCATTCAGGCCTCCAAAGAGAGGATGAGGTCTTCGGCCGATGCCCATCGGCGCCCCGCTCCTACGTTTGATCCGGGTGACCTAGTGTGGCTTTCTGCCCGAAACATCAGGCTACGGGTAGAGTCCACCAAGTTGGCACCTCGCTTTTTGGGCCCCTTTAAAGTTCTTGAGCAGGTGAACCCGGTAGTTTACTGCCTAGCCCTTCCGCCTCGCCTTGGTATCACTGACACCTTTCACGTATCCCTCTTGAAACCTGTGTCCATTTCCCGGTTTTCCGAGTCATCTGCTGGGACGTCGGGTTCATCTACCGACGATCATGAGGTGAACGCCATTGTTGGGTGCAAGGTGGTACGAGGCAAAAAATTTTATTTGGTGGATTGGAGGGGTTATGGGCCTGAGGATAGATCCTGGGAGCCTGCCGAGCACGTTCACGCTCCGCGGCTCGTCGCTGCCTTTGAGCGCAGCGAGGCCCAGAGAAGGGGGGGTAATGTTAGGGTTTGATTTCCCGCTGCTGCACAAGGGGAGGCTAGAACCCGTCCCGCTGCGGTCTCCCATTCATCTCCGGCCGCAGTGGAGCCTGCTCAGCAGAGGCGTCGGTCCAGGAGTCTTGCCCACTCCACTACTGGCAGTGACTTGTTGCTGCTTTCCTGGATCTGCTATTATAGCCAATGCTGGAGCAGACGTCTTTGGGACAAAGTACTGCATTTTCCCTTCTGAGCATGCCCAGAGTGAGATCTCTCATTGGAGATCAGGGGTCACATGCTCAGGTACTGCAGCAGTTCCTATTGGCCCGCCAGGAAGGCCCTGTTACTTCTAGTCTTCTGGAACAGGTTTCTCATTGGTCCTTGTTCCTGGAAGGTCCTGTTGCTGTTACTATAAAAGGGTAGCATGGCTGGGCCGCCATGCGCTAATATCAACCATTGTATGCTATGCGCCAGTGTGGTCATGCGTGTGTCTGGTTAGGGACCCGGCTGAAATAAGCCACTAGAATACCGACTTAATCGGTGAGGAGTTTGGTGTGCTAGCTGGTCAGGGTCGGTGTCCTAGATGCCCTAGATTACCGGCATAACCGGTGAGGAGTTTGATTGCCGTATTCAGGGTCTGGCATTCAGACGCCATAGATTGCGGGTGACTCCCGCGAGGACATTAGCGCATGACCACGTATTATGCTCGCTTAGCAATTAACCATGTACCTGAGAGCCTGACAGGACACGGTATTTTTTCTCATCGGCTCTGTGACGTAACAGGGTTCGCTTTAGACGCTAGACAGCGCCCTAGCGTTTTACTTTGCGGCTCACTGAAGTTAAGTGAGTTCGCACCTATCGCCATATAGCGCTGTGGCATCCCGTTAGCGGCTCTGGGATTAACAGAGTTCGCACTTACTGCCACAACGCGCCACGGCGTTTATTTTTGCGACTCTGTGGGATAACAGAGTTTGCTACTTTCGCCATCTTATTAGCAGCGGGCTTCGCCTGCACGGTGGACCCCGGGCTGCGAACGCACCTCTCTATTATATCTATTAGGTGCTTTCCGCAGACCCTAACACCGGGTCCCCTTTGGGGGCCTTTGGCTGGCCTCCATTCTCTTTTGTATTTTTCATTTGCTCAGTTCTTGTGATATTTTACTGCTGGGTAGCTACGTGTCCACACCAGAGATCTGATATAGGTGGTCGAGACCGTGAGGTCTCAGTATTTTTGGATTCAGTAGTGTTGGAGTTTTTCCTAGGGTTTTTCTGGGTTGCAGACAGTATTCTCTCCTGTGCTGTCCTATCTAGACAGTTTTGGGCCCCAGCGTTTGCTCAATCTATTTTCTGTCTGTGTTCATGTTTTCATCTTGTCTAACCGCCATTATATGTTTGGGGGCTTCCTATTGTTTCGGGGTCTACTCCGGGGCAGTTAGCTTTCCTCTTTCCATCTTCAGGGATAGCTATCTCTCCGGCTGTGACGAGGCGTCTAGGGAACAGTAGTGATAAGGAAATTTAATTAGGATAAAAATATCCTTCTGTGTTTGCTGCTTGCCATGTCCAAATCTCTATTAATGTCTTTTTGAGCGCTCAGAACGAAATGAGGACTGTCCACAACGCAAGTGTCAGTATAACAGTTCTTCAAAGACATACATTTATTATTCATTCAAGGTTTTATATGTTTACAAAAAGGGGCTGGTTAGTCAATTAACATACAATTAAAAGCTGCTAGATTATTGGCTGTTCTAGTGTAAATATGATAATTATGATAATCATGATTAAAAGAGCTGAAGTTGCAGAATTATTGTTTATATTCTCTTGACCTAGTTGTCTTGCATAACTATAATGTAAACAACAGATATCTAATAGGACTTTTTGTACTTCATGTATTTGTTCCTTTACGAAGGCCTTATGAAGGCCAGATTTCTTTAAAACGACTGATTATAGCTGGCCTAGAAATATGTGAGCACAGGGTTTTTTAGCAAGTGAGATCTATCTAACTGTGAACTGTGAATACATATATGTGAATATACTTTGAATATATGGAATACATATATATTTCCATGACAGTCCCCCCTTAGATACCACTTGCCCTAAAAAACCTGCTCCTGGCCCAAGCGCTGCAACTCTTTTGTTCTGCCTGCGAGTTGAGACACCCTTAGCGCATGTCTCCCCCACCGAATATAGACTTTTCGCAAATGGCGCGGTCAGGAGGACTGTCCCTGTCGGGGGTTTATGTGTTTGCAATCATAGTCTCTTTATTTGATAGGATGTTTCATCAAGGATGTGTATTCTCAGTCTGTAAGGTAGTTCGGAGATCTGGTCAAGCCAGGCAGTTCTATCCGGACTGGTGCGAGGTCCAAGATGGTGAGTGGCATCAAATTGGTTGTCTCCTGAACAGTTTTTTCCATTATCCTGCGGATACAAGGAATTACACAGCAACCAGTAATTAATGCAAAAATGAGAACCCCCATAATGGCTGTCCCAAACAGGGGCCAACATTTTCTGCCACCCACTCATCCACCCAAAGTATCGATCCCATGGGTCAGTGACACCTGAGTTCTGTTTCAGTTCCTCTGATAACTCATTAAGTTTCTGTATTGCCATTGTGACTTTACCATTTGGGCCAGTGTTGTCTGGGATGTAGGTGCAACAGGTGTCTTTGATCATTTTGTAAACACCTCCTTTCTCAGCTAGAATCATATCCAAAGCCATTCTATTCTGGAATGCCATAATGGAAGTGGGGCCTAACTGTGCTGCCAAACCTTTTACAGCATCTATGGTGAAGTTAACAAATCTCTGCTGGTTATAATAGATGTAATTTATCCAATCAACATTTTTGTTTATAGTGACTCAAATCCTGCTTTAACTTGGTCTCTGGCCTTGAACTCATCAGGTAGGTCATCTGTCTGGTCAGTCAGAGCATCCACGACATCCTTCATGGCTTAGGTGTGTCTCCTGGTACGGGAGCTTCCTTGCAATGCGATACGTGGATCCAAACAGGCTTTCCCTCTAGTTACACAGAGGTTGATGTCATCTGGGGCTCTTGGACAGGATCATCAAATCTGGCAGTGAAGAGAAAAACTCGAGAATGGACATTAGTTTTTGACCAATTCAATTACATAAGTGTTATGATCGGGTAGCTGAGGAGAGCAGGCAAAAAAAAGCAATACACCAGAGAGGTTGGAATCTATGGGATTGCAGTACCCTGACTAACCACCACAACTAAAGGCAGCCGTGGAGCTTCCTACGTTGGTCCTAGACGCCTCGTCACAGCCTGAGAAGCTAACTACACCTAAAGATAGAAAAAGGAAAGCTATCTGCCCCGGAGCAGATCCCCAAAGAACATAGGAAGCCCCCAAACATGTAATGGCGGTTAGACAAGAGGAAATACAGACACAGACAGAAAATAGAATGAGCAAACGCTGGGGCCCAATCTGTCTAGATAGAAGAGGATAGGAAAGGCACTTACTACAATCCCAAAAAACCCTGAAAAGTACCAACTCTACTAATTACAAAAACACCTGAGATCACACGACCTCTACCACCTAAATTAGTTCTTTGGTGTAACAAAAACTAAACAGCAACCACTTAAAAAACTGGAAAAGGCAAATGAACAAACAGTGGCTGAACTAAACTGCAAGCACCAAAAAACTAAAAGAAGAAAATGTCTTATCTGTTAGCAGAAGATGCAGGCACGAAACAGCTTTTCTGGGTCTCTGGGAGTGTGCCTTACGCTAAACAGTGCAATTAGGAGTGTGTCATGCAATGGTTTGCGTGTCTCTTGGGCAATTTTTCAGCATTCTATTCTTAAGTGTTTCATTCAGTTTTTTCTACCTTCCTGCTGCTCTGGGGGTGGTAAGGAGTGTGTAGGCCTAAATCTGACCCTACTGCTAATCGGGTCTTGTGTGTCAAATTTGCTGTGAATGCGGGTCCCTGATCACTTTCTATCATTTCTGGAACCCCGTATCTGCACACTATTAGTAGCTGCTTTGCAGTAGTCTTTGCTGACTTGGAACGCTTCTGTTCATCTTGAAAATACTTCTTTTGACCACAATGGCGTATTTGAATCCTTCACTTGGCGATATCTGGATGTGGTCTATCTGGATCCTTTGAAGCTGGTAGAGTGGTCTTTCCAGATAAGGTGAGGGGGACTTTCTTCCATACGTCCAGGCTTGAATTTGCCGCAGGTCAGACAGCTGCTGGTGAGTTTGGCTGTTAGGGTGGAGATCCCTGAAGCGAAACAGTAAGCACCAATCAGATCATTCATCTGTGTCTTTGATATGTGGATGTGGGTCCATGTACCCATTGGACCACCATAGGGTGCATACTTTGTGGTAGGCAGAGTTTGAAGTCTATTATTGATAGCCTTCCTTCTTCACGTGTTGCTTTTTTCCCATTCAGCTCTTTTCCTTTTGGAGCTTGGTCTTGTAACTTCTTGAGCAGATTCCAGGACGTCTCTTTGTCAGGTTTCTTGTCTTCAGTCGTCATGTAGTAGCCGTCCGGCTCTACGACCTCTCCCACTTCTCCATGTTGTCTTCCTTTGGCTGCTTCTTTGGCTGCCATGTCTGCCATGTTATTGCCTCACGCCTCTTCTGTTCTCAGTTTTCCATGCACTTTGATTTTCAAATTGCCACCATTTTGGAAGTTGGAGTATACCCAGTAGGTCCCTGAAGGCTCCATGATGCTTCACGGTTGTCCCGTTTGCTGTGATGAAGTCCCTTGTAGCCCAAATGGGTCTAAAGTCGTGTGCTATGCCATGCGAGACCTGTAGTTTGTGTAGATGTTTGCAGTCTTGCCTTCTGCCATCTGGCAGGCCTTCGTCAGCGCTATCAATTCTGCTTCCTGGGCTGACAGGCTAGGTGACAGACTTCTGGACCACAGGATTTCTTGATTGCTGGTCACTGCACTTCCTGTGTTGAAACTTCTTCTGGAGCCATCCAAGTATCCCCCCTTGGGAGTGGGAGTAGAGTGGCCGGGCTGAGGACTGTAGGTCTGGAGACGGTGACTTTATGAGACAAAGGCAATAGAGGCGCTACAAAGATGCCTGGCGGTGGAGAGATTACTGTTGGTTGAGCTTGATTGAAGATTGCCAAGATGTCATGTGGAGTGAGAGTTTCCAGTGGCTGTCCAAAAGTGATGTCAGCAACCTTGTCCAGGAGGGTGTGTGCTGCAGATACTGCCATCAGGCAGGAGGGTGCTCTTCTTGCAACTGGATCCAAGCGGGCTGAGAGGCAGCCTAAAAGTCTCTGTTTTCCCCCGTGAATCCGTGCCAGGACTCCAGTAGCATGACCTTCTTTCTTCCATCAGGTAGACGGAAAGACTTTTCATAGTCAGGTAGGCCTGGTATTGGCGCTGAGACTGTGGAGTTCTTCCAATCTCCTGAATGGGTTGAAGGCTGCGTCTGATAGAAGGAGCGGGGTTGCGTTGATGCAAGCGCACAGAGGCTGCATTAGGACTGAGGCATCAGGGATCCAGGTTCTGCAATACAGTGTCCCAGGGATGTAACTTGCTTCTGGCATCACTGGACTTTGTTCTTCCAGACCTTGCGTTGCTGTTCTTCCAGGTAGAGTAGGAGAGACAAGGAATAGACTGTGCAGGTGTCGATGTCAACCACACAAAAGAGAAAGTCATCCACGTGTTGTAGAAGAGTGACTCTTGCATATTCTGCAATCCAGTTGATGAGGATGGAGGACATTATCTTGGTGAAACTTGAAGGGCTTGTTTTGAGCACCTTGAGACAACACTGTCCATATGCACTGCACTGGTGCATGAAAGCAGGCCTCCAGGTGGAGGGGAAACACTGAAGAAGGTACTGGCCAGGTTGCTCACCGTGAATACCGTTGCGGTGACTGGGACTCTTGAGAGCAGAGTGTGATGGTTCAGCACTGTTGGGGTTTCAAATACCATAGCCTCTTTCGCGGCCTCCAGGCCTTGCACCATTCTGAACTCAGTGGGGTTTACAGTCTTTTTCTTCACTGTGGAAAGCTGGGATTGATTCCGATGGGCGAGGCAGCCCAGTTTGGCCTTGTCCTTCAGTATGCGGCAGGGGACTCCCATCTGCTGGTGCAGAGCTGGCGGGAAAACAAGCCGTCTACTAGGATCCACATCATGAGAGATGACGACCAGCTGGCTTTCTTGTTCTCCACCAAGACAGTTACTGTGTTAGCACCTGTTCTGGTCACAGGGGGTCTTCTTGTTGGGACGTTTCCTTAAACGGCTGCTTTTTTCTCAGCACGGGCCATCAGTGGTTTCTTTTTCTCCAGCTCGGTCTCAGGTCAGTATTTGTGCACAAGTTTGAAGAGCTGAGTGGCCTTTTGCTGGTCTAGGGCCTGGGTGAACTGGTTGATTGCAGGGGGCACCTCCTGGTGCTTGCAAAAGATGAACCTCTGGCGTTGGAGCTGGATGAGGTGTTGCCATTCCATGAAGCGAGTAGGGTCCTTCTTGAGTTGAATATCCTGGCCAATGTCAAAGTTCTCAGGCCGTCTTCTTAGGCGAGCTCACTTAGACCTTCAGTTGGTCAGAGACATCTTGACCCTGGGTGATGGAGTGGCTTTTCTGGTACTATGTCCAGCACCTCCTGTGATAGGTCTGCAGTGTGGTTGTTTGAGGTTCCTGTTTCTTCTTGGGTCAGGGTGAAGAAAGTGTCATGGTCCCATCTTCCTGGAACACTCTGGTCGCTTTCAGCTTCTGCAGTAGGTCCACTCCCAATAGGTTGAGGGTGCAGGTTTTTGACACAACAAACTGGGACATGATGGAGTGTTCTGGCTGAGTCCACACGCTCAGGGGCTTCATAATCTGGAAATATCTGACTTGACCATCAATTCCCATGCAGGAAGCAGAAGATTCTGATAGATAGGTGATGTTGCGGAGTTCCACAAGAAAAGATCTGACTACGCCATCCACTCTCAGGATATTGGTCCCACTGGTGGGGTTCCTTGTGGACTTGGTGTGCTTTTGTCCTATGGACGGGGTTCTTCACTGCTTTCTGTGTTTCTTCTTTTCTGGGTGAAGTCAGTGTTCTGCACCGGTTCCGGAAATGACCAAACTCGCCACAGTTGTAACACTTGACATCCCTTCTGTCCCGGCGGAGTCAATCCTTTTTGCTACTGTGAGCAGGGTATCCATTGCTATTGACGTGTACTCAGGCCTGGCTGCTACCAGTGGTTTCCTGATTGATTCTCTCAGTCCATGCACAAAAGCCTGTGCCAACATCCGTCTGTGTGTCTGATCATGGGTAATGAGGCCCAAATCTTGAAACACTTGCATCATTCTGTCATGGAACTTCTCCACAGACTCTGTCTTGTCTTGACTTGTGACATGTAGGCTGAGAGTTTGTCCTGTCAGTCTGCTTTTGGCCCATTCTCTGAGTTGCTCAATTAGCTTTGGTCCTGTCTCCCAGGCATACGCATCTAACTCTGCTGGATGCTTGAAGTGTTCTCTCATAATTGACCAGAATGCATCACCTGCTTTTATTTCCATTTCGGTCCAGAGATCAATCCAGGCTGCTGTATACGTTTGCTGGATCTGCTGCATTTTTTGGCAAAATAGCATGGGGTGTATCCCTGGGTCTGGCAGCATACTGATCACCTGGCTTGGATGAAGGGCTCATAGGATGGTGCCTCTACCTGTCCCTGCTCTATTGGTGCTTGTGTGTTTTCTTCCCTAGTATTGGGCAGCATGTGTGACGTTGCATCTTCATCTTCATCAGATAAGAAGTGACATGGTGTACTTGGTGCATACACTGGGTGAGATTTGGGCTTTAAAGTTGTCTTGCTGCATGGGGATTTCCCACTTCCTTGCTGAGGCTGCGGTGGATCAGTGTCATGGTTCCATGCTAGCAGCCCTGTAGCTATACCACCCCCCTGTGAAGCCCTAGCTGTGGGCTGTTGTGTCTGGGGGCTACATGTAGCATTTTGTGTAGGGAGATTTGCACTTTCTTCTCCTGATATAATGACTAGGGAGAGGTGGGGGGCACCGCATGCTACACAAGTGTCCCTGTACCATGGATTCTGTTGAGAACAGACTGAACATGTCCAATATTTCCCTTCACCATATGGGGTGGTGATGGCTTAGCATCTTTCTCTATCTTGTACACATAAAAATCATATCCTGGCTTGTTCACATATCTTTCTGGACTTCCTAAACGATGCAAGTTTACTGCCACTTTGTACCATGCATTTGCATCAGTCAGCAATTTTGAATCTACTAGCTTCCCTTTTCTATTTTTCAATACATCCTGCCATTCTGCAGCTTGGAGTCTGCCCTTCTTATGGATTTCACACACTTTCATGAGCTGTCTGTAATTTTTTACATACTTTACTCCTTCTTGTTCAGCTACCAGCTGGGGGGCAGTTTTCTCTCCAGGGAGCATAAGACTCTCCTGCTTGCCCATCTTGTTCCCCATTTTTAAAAAAAAAAAAAAAAGAGAGAAATTTTTCCAAAACAAAAACTTCAACACAAAAGTTTGATTGAGGAGAAAGAAAAAAAAAAAAAATTATTTCCTCGCCGAATGCCCGACGGGAGGGGCTACTCAGACCGCTGCGTAGTTTGTGTCTGCTCTCTCCCTCAGCCTGTAATTTTCCTTATCTGTTGAGTGACCTTGTTCTAAAGCAAGCTTGTAGAAAAAAAAATGGCTGGAGAAATAAAACTCTAAAATAAATTGCTTAGAGAAAAAAATCTCTCCAAAATCATTTAAAAATGTACTTAAGAGAAAAATTTTAAAAAACAAAAGTAATAAAAAAAAAAAGTTAGATTTAGAAAAAAAAAAAAAAAACTCGAAAAAGGAAAAAAAAAAAAAACAAAAAAAAAAAAAAAAAAACGTATTACTCATAAAACTCTGAAAAACAACCCTTGTTGCTAAAACAGCTAATTAAAAAACAGAAAAGATGTGGAAAAAAAATGATTGTAAAATGATAAAAAACAAAGGTTTTGTCTGGTAGCGTAGGCTTTTTTCCTACCGCTCTCTGGAATGTCAGCTGGCTGCTGCCAGCACTTCCCCCCTCCCTTCTATCTGTGCTTGCTATCTCTACAGGCACTGAAATCACGTATCAAAAAAAAAAAAAAAAAAAAAAATGAATATAGTTCAGTCTGAATGCCTGATAATTCTCACGTTAAAAGCTGTAGCCAAAAAACTAGCTTAAAAAAATAAAAATCAAAGCCAAGAAACAGAATGCCTGATAACGTGTTTAGCAGAGGAGGGGGGGTCAAAGGGGTTTTCTCGCTGCTGCAGCCAGCACACTGCTCTGAATGAGATACTGACAGAGCGCACGGAGATGTGATTTAAAGCGACAGTACCTGATACAGACAATGAGACAGACACCCGGGAGAATACGAATCCCTCTTTTGATGATCTGTGACACATGCAAGCTGCTCTGGTAACTGATAACTCACCAATTGCACTGAGCCGTGAGGCTCAAGGTTCTATCGCTCTGTACCGTACGCCCTGGCCGGTGCGCTGGTCACAGTAATCTGCAATAGCCTTCATCAAAATTCTCACTATCCACGTCTGATTTGACTGGGATGGCCTCCCGGTGCGTGGAAAATTATTGTGAGAACTTATCCAAACAAAGCTCCTGCCCTTCACGTCTGATTTGACTGGGATGGCCTCCCAGTGCGTGAAAGTTTACTGCAGAAACTTAACCGAACAAAGCCCTCGCTTCCACAACTGGATTTTTTGGGATAACTTCCCTCCAATGTGTGAAGAATATCTGCGTGGACTTATCCAAAACAAAGCTCCCGCCCTTCACGTCTGATTTGACTGGGATGGCCTCCCGATGCGTGAAAGTTTACTGCTGGAACTTATGCAGCAATTGTCTTTTGCTATACAGCCCCCAGAAATCAGCAAGCAAAAACACAGTCACCGTTCCAACTTTCTCCCTATTCACATAAAACATGAAACATATACAGCACAGCAGCAAACAACTCGGCTTATATCCCAGGGCTTTTGGATAAGGGTATGGACTTTTTACACAACCTGGGAATGCGGTGATGACCACGTCCGACCGGCTGGAAATGTAGGCTAGGACTAGGCACAGGGAACATTCAGGTAAGATGACAAAGTTTTCTTACCTTACTGATGGAGCTGCAGTCTCCGTCCCGTGTGCCAAGGCCAGGGCCAACACCCCCGTCTCTCCGGTCGGCCGGGTCCTCGTGCGTTTCGTCCAATGCCCCGCGTGCAGGCGCCAACTGATAAGGAAATTTAATTAGGATAAAAATATCCTTCTGTGTTTGCTGCTTGCCATGTCCAAATCTCTATTTAATGTCTTTTTGAGCGCTCAGAACGAAATGAGGACTGTCCACAACGCAAGTGTCAGTATAACAGTTCGTCAAAGACATACATTTATTATTCATTCAAGGTTTTATATGTTTACAAAAAGGGGCTGGTTAGTCAATTAACATACAATTAAAAGCTGCTAGATTATTGGCTGTTCTAGTGTAAATATGATAATTATGATAATCATGATTAAAAGAGCTGAAGTTGCAGAATTATTGTTTATATTCTCTTGACCTAGTTGTCTTGCATAACTATAATGTAAACAACAGATATCTAATAGGACTTTTTGTACTTCATGTATTTGTTCCTTTACGAAGGCCTTATGAAGGCCAGATTTCTTTAAAACGACTGATTATAGCTGGCCTAGAAATATGTGAGCACAGGGTTTTTTAGCAAGTGAGATCTATCTAACTGTGAACTGTGAATACATATATGTGAATATACTTTGAATATATGGAATACATATATATTTCCATGACAGTAGGAGCGTCCCACGGCTGCTTCTAGTTGTGCAGTTAGTTTAGGGGTCTACAACTTATTAGTTTCCAACCTCTCTGGTGTTAGGCTGCCTATGCGGTTTTTTGCTCCTGCCTCCTCAGCTAGCAAAACATAACAGAATCACCGGCCATACTGAAATTCTATGGTACTCAGCAGAAGGGAAAAAATTGTTAAAAAAAAGTCAGAGTTGTCAGAAATTTTTTTTGTTTGTTTGTTGCATTTTTTCCCTCTTTTTTCTCTTTTGGCTGAGGAGGAATTTTTTCCCCAATGGAGGTCAAGCATTTGTCTGATCGTGTGGAGCAGCTTGCTGCTGAAGTTTGGAGTATTGCTATCTGTCTTGCTGGTTTGCCTGCTGTGGAACCTAGGATCCCTCTGCCGGATTTATTTTTGGGGATCGGTCTAAATTTTTGAATTTTAAAAATAACTGTAAGTTGTTTTTTGCTTTGAAGCTAAAGTCCTCAGGGAACGCAGCGCAGCAGGTTCAAATTGTCATCTCCCTGTTGCACTGCGACCCTCAGGATTGGGCCTTTTCCCTGACACCTGGGATCCTGTTTTGAATGATGTTGATGTGTTTTTTCAGGCTCTGGGGTTATTGTACGATGAACCTAATGTTACTGATCAAGCTGAAAAAAACCTTGTTGGCATTGAATCAGGGTCATGAAGCCGCTGGGCTGTACTGTCAGAAATTCCAAAAGTGGGCAGTCCTTACTAAATGGAATGATGATGCTCTGGCAGCTCTTTTTCGGAAGGGTCTGGCAGAGACTGTAAAAGAAGTTATGGTGGGATTTGCTGTTCCTTCTGGTCTCAATGACTCTATGTCATTAGCTATTCAAATTCACAGACGTTTGCGTGAGCGTAAAAATATGCATGAGATTGTGATGCCTTGCGGGCCAGCCCCTAAGCCCATGCAGTGTGATCGAGTGACTTCTGGGGCACAGCGTCCTGAGTATCGAAAGCGTAATAGGTTGTGTTTCTACTGTGGTGACGCTTCTCATACTATTTCTATCTGTGCCAAGCGGGGAAGACGTTTTGCACGCTCAGTTGTTTTGGGTAGTGTTCAGACTAAATTTCTGTTGACTGTTACCTTGATTTGCTCCATGTCCACATTTTCATCTCAGGCTTTTGTTGATTCAGGAGTAGCTATAAACCTGATGGATTTTGATTTTTCCAAACGTTGTGGTTTTCCTATGATAGCCCTGCGGAAGTCTATTCCTTTGCTGGGCATTGATTCTACCCCTTTGGCGGAGAATAAACCTCAGTTTTCTACCCAGGTGATAATGCGGGTTGACCTGGACCACCAAGAGAATTGCAAATTTTTGGTGTTAAATAATTTACATGACATTATTGTACTGGGGTTTCCTTTGCTACAGACTCATAATCTTGTTTTGGATTGGAAGTCTGTGTCTGTGGTCAGTTGGGGTTGTCAATGTGTTCGTAATGACTCTCCTGTTTTTTCTGCCTCTCCCCAGTCTCAAGATGTCCCTGACTATTTGACTGATTTTTCTGATGTGTTTAGTGAGAGTAAAGGGTATGCCACACTAAGCGAGATCGCTAGCGAGATCGCTAACGAGATCGCTACTGCATCACCATTTATGACGCAGTAGCGATCTCGTTAGCGACTTAGCTGTGTGTGACATGTAGCAGCGATGTGGCCCCTGCTGAGATGTCGCTGATCGCTTATGAACGTTCTGAGCCGTTTTTTGGTCGTTGGTGTCCCGCTGGTGAGCCTGAATCGCTGAGTGTGACACCCTTTATGAACGACTTCACCAGCGTCGCAGGTGGGACTAGGTTTTCCCAACGACCGCAGAGGTCGTTATACAGATCGCTGATGAGTTGTGTTTGGAATCTAACTAGCGATCACATAGCGATCGCACTAGCGATCTCGCCAGGTTAAGTCGTTGTTGTGATCGCTGGTGCGATCGCTAAGTGTGGCAGTGCCTTAAGTCTGCATCCTTACCTCCTCATAGGAGTTATGATTGCGCTATTGACTTAATAACCTGTTGTAAATTTCCCAAGGGTCGACTCTTTAATTTATCTGTACCTGAGCATGATGCTATGCGATCTTATATAAAAGAGTCTTTAGAGAAGGGTCATATCAGACCATACTCTTCACCCTTGGGTGCCGGATTTTTCTTTGTAGCCAAGAAAGATGGCTCATTGAGGCCGTGTATTGACTATCGTCTCCTGTATAAGATCACTATTAAATATCAATATCCGTTACCCTTGATTTCTGACCTATTTTCCAGATTGAAAGGTGCTAGCTGGTTTACCAAACTTGACCTCAGGGGGGCGTGTAATCTTATTCGCATCAAGCACGGTGATGAATGGAAGAAGGCGTTTAATACCCCATAGGGGTGTTATGTTTAGGTAGCTGAGGAGAAATAGCAAAAACGGTAATACACCAGAGAGGCTGGAACCTATTGGATTGCAGTAACCTGAACTAACCACACAACTAGAGGTAGCCATGGAGCGTTCCTACGTTGATCCTAGATGCCTCGTCACAGCCTGAGAGATAACTGCACCTAAAGGCAGAAAGATGAAAACTATCTGTCCCGGAGCAGATCCGCAAAGAAAATAGGAAGCCCCCAAACATGTAATGGCGGTTAGACAAGAAGAAACCACGGACACAGACAGAAAATAGAATGAGCAAACGCTGGGGCCCAATCTGTCTAGACAGAAAAGGAAAGAATTCTGACTGCAATCCAAAAAAAACCCTAAACAATACCAACACTTGTGATTGCAAAAAACCTGAGATCACACGATCTCCTCCACCTAAATCAGATCTCTGGTGTAACAATACCAAGCCGTAGCCACTGAAAAAACAGGAAAAAGCAAATGAACAAATAGCAGTGGCTACAGATAAACTGAGAGAAGCACAGGCCCCAGGAGGGGACCTGGCTGAACTCCAAAAGTGCAGAAAACAATGCAAAAAGCAAGCACAGAAAGAAAAGCAAAAATATCTTATCTGAAAGCAGCAGACGCAGGCAAGACTCCAGCAAACTTCCAAATGAACCAGGAACCACAATTGAGACAAGAACAATTGATCACCGGCAACCATCATGGGAGGGAACCCTCCTTATATCAGTCCAGTCAGTGATCCCAGATTGCCATTCCTCGCTGGAAGGTTCAGTACTGTCTGCAACCACCAGAGGGAGCCTCTGCTCAGAAACCATCTCTAGAACATTCACAACAGAGGTGCATTTTGAGTACCTAGTGATGCCTTTTGGGCTCACTAATGCCCCTTTAGTCTTCCAATCCTTGATGAACGATATTTTCCGGGATTTCGTGGATAAATTTCTGATCGTTTATTTGGACGATATCTTGATTTTTTCCAATGACTGGGATTCTCATGTTCGGACTGTATTCCGGATTTTGAGAGAAAATGCATTGTATGTGAAGGGATCAAAATGTCTTTTTGGCGTACAGAAGGTTTCTTTTCTGGGATTCATTTTGTCTCCGTCTGTTATTGAAATGGACCCGGTCAAAGTTCAGGCCATTTGTGATTGGGTTCAGCCCACTACATTCAAGGCTCTTCAGAGAATTTTGGGTTTTGCTAATTTTTATCGTAAATTTATTGGTAACTTCTCTACTATTGTGAAACCACTGACTGATTTGACCAAGAAGGGTTCTGATGTAGTGAATTAGTCTCCTGAGGCAGTTTCTGCATTTCAGGAGATTAAGCGGAGATTCATTTCTGCTCCTTTCTACGGCAACCTAATGTTTCTTTACCATTTCAGGTGGAGGTTGATGCTTCTGAGATTGGTGCAGGAGCCGTTTTGTCCCAAAGTCATCCAGAGACTTCTAAGAGTAACACTTGTGCCTTTTTCTCTCAAATTTACCCCAGAGGAACGTAATTATGATGTGGGAAATCGGGAGTTATTGGCTATGAAGTGGGCCTTTGAAGAGTGGAGACATTGGCTGGAAGGAGCCAAACATCAGGTGATGGTCCTCACGGATCACAAGAACCTGATTTATCTTGAATCGGCCAAGCGACTTAATCCTAGACAGGCCAGGTGGGCCTTGTTTTTCACATGTTTTAATTTTGTGGTCTCTTTTCTCTCGAGCACTAAGAATGCTAAGGCGAATGCCCTATCGAGGAGTTCCTTTGCGGATTCTCCTGAGGTAACTGAGCCTGCTGTTATTCTGAAGGAGGGTGTGGTTCTTTCCGCTATCTCGCCCAATTTGAGACTGACTTTGGAGAAATTTCAGGAGGATAAACCTGAACGCTGCCCTGTTGGGAAATTGTTTGTCCCAGATCAGTGGAGGAAGAATGTGATTCATTGCTCCACGTTGGCTGGCCTTCCTGGTATTTTTGGTAGCAGAGATTTGGTGAGTCAGTCCTTTTGGTGGCCCACTTTGTCTCGTGACGTCAGGGACTTTGTGCAGTCCTGTGTGTTATGTTTAGGTAGCTGAGGAGGCAGGAGCAAAAAGCCGCATAGGCAGCTGAACACCAGAGATGTTGTAAACTAATAGGTTGCAGACCCCTAAACTAACCGCACAACTAGAAGCAGCCGTGGAGCGTACCTACGGTGGTCCTAGACGCCTCGTCACAGCCGGAGAGATAGCTATCCCTGAAGATGGAAAGAGGAAAGCTAACTGCCCCGGAGTAGACCCCAAAAGAGTAGGAAGCCCCCAAACATATAATGGCGGTTAGACAAGATGAAAATACGAACACAGACAGAAAATAGATTGAGCAAACGCTGGGGCCCAAAACTGTCTAGATAGGACAGCACAGGAGAGAATACTGTCTGCAACCCAAAAAACCCTAGGAAAAACTCCAATACTTCTGAATCCAAAAATACTGAGACCACACGGTCTCGACCACCTATATCATATCTCTGGTGTGGACACGTAGCAACCCAACAGTAAAATATCACAAGAACTGAGCAAATGAACAAATACAAAAAACGAACGCAGACCAGCCAAAGCCCCACAAAGGGGACCCGGTTGAAGACAAAAAGCAATGCAGCAAAAAGCAAGGAATTCAAACCACAGTAAAAAAAAACTGAAAGAGACTTATCTGAATGCAAGCAGGAGACTGCAGGAAAGCAAGCTGAATTCCAACCTAGACCAGGAAGAACAATTGATCACCGGTGAGGATCATGGGAGGTCAGCTCACTTATATCAGGCCAGTCAGTATCACCTGATAACCACTCGTCAGCTGCAGGTGTAGGACTCTTGGTGTTCCACATAGGTTCAATACCCTCAGCAACCACCAGAAGGAGCCTCAGCTCCGAAGTCGTCTCCAATACGTTCACAACAGGGTCCATACCGGACAGTTCCTTAGAATCAGATGAAACTGTACCTCAGATAACGATTTCCATGTGCAAGCCAGATCTTTGACAGTAGCAATGTGGCTACACTAAAAAGGTTATTTCGGCAGCCTTTCAACGAGTCAAGAGGCATAGTCAGGAGTCTCTACTCACTCATCGCTATCAAAAACAAGTCTCAACGCCAAGATTTATTACTGATTACAACACTCGGTCAGATTAGGTGAGGAACATTCTGCAGGACCACTGGTCTATTTTGACTAGAGATACTCAAACGTCCCCACTTATGAGTACACAACCTCTGTTAAAGGCTATGAGAGCCCCAAACCTGCATGACATCTAAACCAGAAGTCACTATGCTCGGCCTACTACTAGGTTCAACCGTGGTTTTTCGTTGAAGGGATCCTTTCCCTGTGAGGAATGTAATGTCTGTCCACTAGTGATGAGCAAGTATACTCATTGCTCGGTTTTACCCGGGCACGCTCGTGTGAGCTCCAAGTATTTGGAAGTGCTTGGAGATTTAGTTTCTGTTGCCGTAGCTCCATGATTTCCGGCTATTTGACAGCCTGAATACATGTGGGAATTCCCTAACACACAGGCAATCCCCACATTTAGTCAGGCTGTCAAGTAGCCGCAAATCATGCAGCTGCGGCAACAGAAACTAAATCTCCGGGCACTTCCAAATACTCAAAGACCACCCGAGCGTGCTCGAGAAAACCCGAGCAACGAGCATACTCTCTCATCACTACTGTCCACTCATGCACCTGACTCAAGAAAATTTCCTCAATCCCTTGAACTCTAGATTATATCTGCTGAAATCTTACATTAATTATAAAACTAGAAATATAATATTTGAGAACATTGGTCCCTATAACAGGTGTAGCGTGACTAATGGCCACATAATTAATCGGAGGTATGTATCACAGGGTGGCTGCTCCCTGTTATGTAACCCGGAGTATTTTTCCTTTAGGGCACTTAAGCACTAAGTAGTTGTTGTTCACATTTTTATTATTATTTGTCCGGGTTACTGGTAGCTATGAGAGATGGGAGGGTCTGGCTACCCATACACCTCACCCCATAGTGGGAGTGCTCACTGTACTCCTTGTTCCCTGCAGAAGCCTGTGTGTTGTGAGTTTGAGGACCTGCGGTGATGTCACGATCACTTGACTAGCCATGTGATAGGTACCTGAGTGTGGTTACAGCTATGTAATGGAGGTTTGTTTGGCAGATGGGAGTGAGTGTTTGGGAGTCTGCCAGTGTGGACAAATTTCCATGTGTCCAGGCTGGCCACGACAGAGTGGTCTGTGTCTTGAGAGGTAGAAGCCTCCCTGTCTCTGTGGCTCCATGTAAAGCCTGTGTGGTGGACATTGCACAGCCTGTATACCCACAGGCCTGAGAGAGCAGAGCTCTGCTATGGACATTGATGCTGTGTCTGCCTGATGTTAAGACTGTTTACCTTTTTTGTTGCTGACTTGATGGTTTATGAAGCAAATAAACCCACATGGACGTTGAAGAGAATGTGTCTCCAGTTTCCTCCTATGCACCTGAGTGAGTACAATCCTTACAATTGGTTCTAGACTGCAGGCAACGGTCCAAGAAGCACATGTTGCAGTGCTAGCTAGTCTGAGCCAGAGGAGTGGACAGTCTGACAACCGTGACTAATACTGACCGGGGTCAGTGAGAAGTGGCTAGAGGGTGCCTCTGAGGATAAGAGGTATCCAGGAACCTGTGTGACTAACACCAACAGGTAAAGGACAGGAGTTTGTGTTATGCTGACTTGGGTTAGTGAGAGACTGTGTTTTTTTCTTCTATAAAGCTGAAGGTGTTACGGACATTGTACTGGCAGGTCCACAGAATTTTTTTTTTCTTTCAAGTCAGCTTGTTGTGGCTCGGCAGGGCCATGAAGACTGAAAGCATCTGGAGGTCCTCAAAGCCGTCTGGAGGTTTGCAGAGCCGGTGTGGAGCC
>JARQOD010000001.1:898934814-898994350 GCA_033576555.1 Oophaga sylvatica
TTTTCATCTATGTAATCCTTTAAAGCCTTTAGCTCGGGCCCCGCCAGGGGGTAGATCTTACCAAAAGGTATCTCTGCTCCAGGCAATAATTCAATTGGACAATCATATGGACGGTGAGGAGGAAGCTGGTCAGCGTTCTTCTTGTCACATAAATCCACATAGTCCTGGTATACAGCTGGTAGTTCAGGGACTGACATGATTCCTTTAGGAACAGAGCAAGCTGAAACTTTGGGACTCATCTGTTTCTCTGGAAAGTGTAATTCCTTGGTCTCCCAGTTAATGGTAGGATTCTGAGCCTGCAGCCATGGTAGCCCTAGAATAATGGGAAAGTGGGGAGAAGAGATAAGCATAAAGGACAGTTTCTCTTGATGATCTTTACCCATAAGAACCCTCAAAGGCTCTGTTTCCTGATCCACTGGTCCAGAGGTCAGCAGGGAGCCATCCACAGTTTCCATCTGTACTGGAGTAGCCTTCTTCACTGAACGTATTCCCTGTTTCAGAGCAAAGGAGACATCCATAAAATTTCCACTTGCCCCTGAGTCGATCATAGCAGAGCTAGACACCCAAGCTGAGTCAACCCAGAGTTTGATGGAAAGAAAGCAATGAGAATTGTTTTTCTTACAACTCAGCTGGGACACCGCTGAGGAAACTTGAAAAATGGCAGCGTTTACACAGTCAACGTCCTCAGAGGTAACGGAGTTTAAGTCCAAGAAATCAAGATCTGTTGCTGCAGATCTCTCTGGAGCCTGAGGCTCGGACCTGACAGATCCCCTCTCGCAACACTCACAATGAATGAGTGCTGCAGTAGTCTTACGAGAACGGCTGGGGCAGTTTATAATGAAGTGCCCTGACTTACCACAATAGAAACATAGATTCTCCTTAAAACAATGTTCCTTGCGTGCATCACTAACCCGTCGTTGTAAAGAGTCTACCTGCAGGGGTTCAGGTTCAGGTTCCCGTGTAATCCTACTCAAAGGTTCCTTAGCTGGAGAGGAAGGTAGGAAAAGGTTAGTACGATTGCTTTCGAACCATCTCTCTTGCCTGCGTTCAGTCAGACGAGTATCAATACGGATGCAGTAGTTAATAAAGTCACCTAACGCAGTGGGAGGGTCGGCACGAGCAAGTTCATCCTTAATCAGTGGAGATAACCCCTTTCGAAAAATAGATTTTTTGGCGGAACTGTCCCAGGTGGTATCAAGGGCCCATCTCCTGAAATCCAAGGCATATTCAGCTACCGAGTGCTTACCTTGGCGCAAAGCTAACATGGCTGCTTCAGCTGTTGCACCTCGATTGGGGTCATCAAACACCTGCCCCATGGCTGAAATAAAATCATCAAGGTGATTCAAACAATCATCCTCAGTCTCAATCAGAGGGTTTGCCCACATTAAAGCCTTGTTGGTAAGCAACATAATTATAGTAAGCACCTTAGATCGTTCAGTGGGAAATTGTGAAGCATGTGCAGAAAAAAAAAGATTGCATTGATTAATAAATCCCCTGAATTTCTCACGTTCACCACCAAAACGAAAAGGGGCAACTTGGGAATCCCAGCACTCGGGGCTACGGCAGGAGCCTGGACTCGCCCCTCTAGAACCTCAATCCTGGCTCGCAAATCCTGGGTAGTCTGTCCAACCACTTGCAAATTGTGATTATTGAGGTCCTGTAGATTTGTAAAACGGGTCTTTATATTCTGCAAATCTGCAAGGATATTATCAGTCACTCCGCAAAGTTCCTTTATGCGGGCCTCCATTTTCCAGATCTTTTAAGACAGGATTACTGGAAGAAGAGGAGAGAAAAAAAACAATAGTGTTCACCTGTGGCAACACTGCAGAGAGAAAAAAAAAATTAAGGGAACTGCTCACCTGGAATGGTTGTGAGAAGTCACAACCACTATCATCACAGAAAGTTTTCAACCAGACATCTGATATCCAGAGTTACAGCAGACAAAAAAGAGAAAAGAAAGGAAAAAAAAAAAAACAATAGTGTTTACCTGTGGTAACACTGCAAAAAGAAAAAACTTAAGGGAATTGCTCACCTGGAATGGTTGTGAGAAGTCACAACCACTGTCATCACAGAAAGTACAACCGGACGTCTGATATCCACAGTACAGCAGACACAGCCTTCCAGACCCAGCAGACACTAACGTTTTGGCTTCAGAATCTTGTAATGTATGTAGTACAGTTCATATAGCGTCTTGTGCTTGGGTGCGATGAAAACACAGGAGTCACAGGTTTGATATAGAAAAGTCCTGTATTACTTCATACAAGTTGGCAGAAATAGTCACACAGTTTGCAGACACAGAAACAGGAGACACAGCAGGCCAGAGTAATCCAAGCTCAGCAATCACTCTCCAATACAGATTCAGGATCTTCTTCTCTGTTACCGTAAGTCCATGCAAACGTGGGTCTTTCAAAGAGCAGGGTTCAGAGTCCACAAGTGCTTCAGAGTTCCTCAGTAGGAATAGCTGGAGTACAAGGTCCAAGGCTTACAGGAGTCAAGTCACAGGTTCACTGCAGGCTAGATTCTGAAGCACTGATTGCTCAGCTGTGGCTGCTTAAGAAGCAAAGGAGAGAATCAGGGCGGGAACATGCAAGCTGGAAACTCCATTTTGACTGAGGGCAAGATAGCTGCAGCAAGACAGAAAGTAAAATGGCTGACGAACAAACTGAGTTTCAGGAATATATACATAGAACCTTACATAGGGTTGCGGCTAAAGTTAGGGTTAGGGTTGGAGTTAGAATTGGGGGGTTTCCGCTGTTTAGGCACATCAGGGGCTCTCCAAATGTGACATGGCGTCTGATCTCAATTCCAGCCAATTCTGCGTTGAAAAAGTCAAACGGTGCTCCTTCACTTCTGAGCTTGCCATGCACCCAAACAGTAGTTTACTCCCGCATATGGGGTATCAGCGTACTCTGGACCACAAGAGTTATTGTGCAATTTGTCCTATTTCTACTGTTACCCTTGGGAAAATAAAAAACTGGGGGCGACAAAATCATTTTTGTAAAAAAAAAAATGATTTTTTTGTTTTTACGGCTGTATGTTATAAAACTTCTGTGAAGCACTTGGAGCTTCATAGCGCTCACCACACTTCTAGATAAGTTCCTTGTGGGGTCTATTTTCCAAAATGGGGTCACTTGTGGGGGGTTTCCACTGTTTAGGCGCATCAGGGGCTCTCCAAATGCGACATGACGCCCCCAGACCATTCCATCAAAGTCTGCAATCCAAAACGTCACTACTTCCCTTCCGAGCCCCGACGTGCGCCCATACAGTAGTTTACTCCCACATATTGGGTATCAGCATACTCAGGACAAATTGGAAAACAACTTTTGGGGTCCAATTTCTCCTGTTACCCTTGTGAAAATAAAATATTGGGGGCGAAAAAATCATTTTTGTAAAAAAAAAAAGGGATTTTTTATTTTTACGGCTGTACGTTATAAACTTCTGTGAAGCACTTCGGGGTTCAAAGCGCTCACCACACATCTAGATAAGTTCCTTG
This sequence comes from Oophaga sylvatica, assembly GCA_033576555.1. Lineage (NCBI taxonomy): Eukaryota > Metazoa > Chordata > Amphibia > Anura > Dendrobatidae > Oophaga > Oophaga sylvatica. The sequence continues at coordinate 898,938,308 of JARQOD010000001.1, forward strand.
TGGGGTCTATTTTCCAAAATGGGGTCACTTGTGGGGGGTTTCTACTGTTTAGATTCATCAGGGGCTCTCCAAATGCGACATGACTCCCCCAGACCATTCCATCAAAGTCTGCAATCCAAAACGTCACTACTTCCCTTCCGAGCCCCGACGTGCGCCCATACAGTAGTTTACTCCCACATATTGGGTATCAGCGTACTCAGGACAAATTGGACAACAACTTTTGGGGTCCAATTTCTCCTGTTACCATTGTGAAAATAAAATATTGGGGGCGAAAAAATCATTTTTGTAAAAAAAAAAAGGATTTTTTATTTTTACGGCTGTACGTTATAAACTTCTGTGAAGCACTTCGGGGTTCAAAGTGCTCACCACACATCTAGATAAGTTCCTTGTGGGGTCTATTTTCCAAAATGGGGTCACTTGTGGGGGGTTTCCACTGTTTAGACGCATCAGGGGCTCTCCAAATGCGACATGACTCCCCCAGACCATTCCATCAAAGTCTGCAATCCAAAACGTCACTACTTCCCTTCCGAGCCCCGACGTACGCCCATATAGTAGTTTACTCCCACATATTGGGTATCAGCGTACTCAGGACAAATTGGACAACAACTTTTGGGGTCCAATTTCTCCTGTTACCCTTGTGAAAATAAAATATTGAGGGCGAAAAAATCATTTTTTGTAAAAAAAAAAAAAGGATTTTTTATTTTACGGCTGTACATTATAAACTTCTGTGAAGCACTTTGGGGTTCAAAGTGCTCACCACACATCTAGATAAGTTTCTTGAGGGGTCTAGTTTCCAAAATGGTGTCATTTGTGGGGGGTTTCCACTGTTTAGGCATATCAGGAGCTCTCCAAACACGACATGGCATCCAGCCAATTCTGCGTTGAAAAAGTCAAACGGCGCTCCTTCCCTTCCAAACTCTGCCATGCACCCAAACAGTGGTTTACTCCCACATATGGGGTATCAGCGCACTCAGGACAAATTGCACAATAACTTTTGGAGTCTTGTTACCCTTGGGAAAATAAAAATTGGGGTGAAAAAATCAATTTTGTGGAAAAAATATGATTTTTTAATTTTACGGCTCTACGTTATAAACTTGTGTGAAGCACTTGGGGGTTCAAATTGCTCACCAAAGATCTAGATAAGTTCCTTAGGGGGTCTAGTTTCCCAAATGGGGGCACTTGTGGGGGGTTTCCACTGTTTAGGCACAGCAGGGGCTCTCCAAATGCAACATGGCGTCCAATCTCAATTCCAGCCAATTTTGGTTGGAAAAAGTCAAATGGTGGTCCTTCCATTCCGAGCTCTGCCATGCGCCCAAACAGTGGTTCCCCCCCACATATGGGGTATCAGCGTACTCAGGACAAATTGGACAACAAATTTTGTGGTCCAATTTCTCCTGTTACCCTTGGGAAAATAAAAAATTAGTGACTAAGAGATAATTTTTGTGGGAAAAAAATAGGATTTTTTTATTTTCATGCTCGGGCATTATAAACTTGTGTGAAGCACTTGGGGGTTCAAAGTGCTCACCAAAGATCTAGATAAGTTCCTTAGGGGGTCTAGCTTCCAAAATGGGGTCACTTGTGGGGGGTTTCCACTGTTTAGGCTCATCTGGGGCACTACAAATGGAACATGACCCCATCAATGTTTGCATTCCAAAACGTTACTGCTTCCTTTCCAAGCCCTGCCGTGCGCCCAAACAGTTTCCCCCCCCACATATGGGGTATCAGCGTACTCAGGACAAATTGGAAAACAACTTTAGGGGTCCAATTTCCTTGGGAAAAATCAAAAATTTGGGACTAAAAAATCATTTTTGTGGAAAATTGTTTTTTTTTTTTTTCACACCCAGGCATTATAAACTTTTGTGAAACAGTTTGGGTTCAAAGTGCTCACAACAGATCTAGATAAGTTCATTAGGGGGTCTAGTTTCCAAAATGGTGTCACTTGTGGACGGTTTCCACTGTTTAGGCATATCAGGGGCTCTCCAAACGCGACATGGCGTCTAATCTCAATTCCAGCCAATTTTAGTTTGAAAAAGTCAAACGGCGCTCCTTCCCTTACGAGCTCTGCCGTGTGCCCAAACAGTGGTTTTCCCCCACATATGGGGTATTGGCGTACTCAGGAGAAATTGCACAACAACTTTATCTGCCCATTTTTTCCTTTTACCCTTGTGAAAATAATAAAACGTTTGTAAAAGATCATTTTTGTGGCTAAAAAGTTAAATATTAATTTTTTCCTTCCACATTGCTTCAGCTCCTGTGAAGTACCTGAAGGGTTATTAAACTTCTTGAATGTGGTTTTGAGTACCTTCAGGGGTGCAGTTTTTAGAATGGTGTCACTTTTGGGTATTTTCTGCCATATAGACCCCTCAAAGTGACTTCAAATGTGAGGTGGTCTCTAAAAAAATGGCTTTGTAAATTTTGTTGTAAAAATGAGAAATCACTGGTCAACTTTTAACCCTTATAATTTCCTAACAAAAAAAAATTTTGGTTCCAAAATTGTGCTGATGTAAAGTAGACATGTGGGAAATGTTATTTATTAACTATTTTGTGTGACATATCTCTTTGTTTTAGGGGAAAAAAAATTCAAAGTTTGAAAATTGCAAAATTTTCAAAATTTTCGCCATATTTGCGTTTTTTTTCAAAAATAAACGCAAGGTATATCGAAGAAATTTTACCACTAACGTGAAGTACAATATGTCTCGAGAAAACATTCTCAGAATCGCGAAGATCCGTTGAAGCGTTCCAGAGTTATAACCTCATAAAGAGAGAGTGGTCAGAATTGTAAAAATTGGCCCGGTCATTAACGTGCAAACCACCTTTGGGGGTGAAGGGGTTAAAAAGGAAAAAAGAAGAAAGAAACCTCTACACAGTTTAGTAAAAACTCTAGGAAAAAGATTGATCAAAATAAAAACTCCAAAAGCAAAAAGAAAAAACTGATGAAAAAGGGGAGGGAAAAAACGTATTAATAATAAAACTCTAAAAACAAGGTTGACAAGAAGAAAAAAAAACCTTGTTACTAAAACAGCTAATTAGAAACAGAAAAGAGGTGGAAAAACTGATTGGTAAAATGATTGATAAAAACAAAAAGAAAAATACTTTTAAGACTTTTGTCGGCATTAAAAAACATTCAGAGAGAGATGAATGCAGACATAAACAACTTCCTCTTTTTTTTTTCTCTTTCACTGCTGCTGGCACTTCCCCCTCCCTTATACCTCTGCTTGCTGTGTCTACAGACACTGAAATCACGTATCAAAAAAGTAGCATAGAGCAGGAAAAAATGGATGCAGCTCAGCTTCAACTCCTCAAAACCTCTGCTCTACACCTGTGACTAGCAAACCAGCTCAGATTAATACAAAAACCAGAAAAAACAGCAAAAACAGATGTGACACCGTGATTAGCAGAGGGTGGGTTTAAGGGGGGCTTTTAGCCCGCTGCCTGCAGTGAGGAAGTTATCAAAAAACGAAACACTTGCTGTTCTGACTGTTAAAGCAACAGTACCCGATACAGACAGGAACACGTACAAACGAAACAGAAACCCGGGAGAATCCGAATCCCTCTTTGTTAACCTGTGACTCATACAAGCTGCTCTGGTAACTGACAACTCACCAATTGCACTGAGCACGCCAATGCTCCAGGTCTACTACCCTGAAAACCGGTCGCCCAGCCTGGTACGCCGGCCACAGGAATCTGTAATAGCCTGTTCAAAATTCCCACCCTTCACACCTGGAATACTGGGAGTGTCTCCCTCCGATGTGTGTAGGAATCTGTGGGAACTTATCCAAACAAAGCCCCCACCCTTCACACCTGGAATACTGGGAGTGTTTCCCTCCGATGTGTGAAGGAATTTGTGGGAACTTATCCAGAAATTTGGTTTTCCTGCTATACAGCTCCCAGAAATCAGCAAGCAAAACAGTCACGGTTCCAACTTTCTCCCGGGATCACACAAAACATGAAACACATACACAGCAGGAGCAAACACCATATATCCCAGGGTTTTGGATAAGGGTGTGGACTTTTTACACTACTTGGGAATGCGGTGGTGACGACACCTGACCGGCAAGAGGTATAACACCAGGACTGAGCACAAGGGACTTTCAGGTAAGATGACAGGATTTTCTTACCTTACTTATAGAGCTGCGCAGTCTCCGTCCCGTCCCGTGAGCCAAGGCCATGGCCAACACCTCTGTCTCCCCCGTTCGTTTCGTCCACTGCCCCGCGTGCAGGCACCAACTGTTATGGAAATTTAATTAGGATAAATCTATCCCCATGTTTGCTTCTGCTGTTCCCAAATTAAATGAGTATTTTAGAGCTCTCTGGAAATAACACTGTCCACTCAAATGTGCCAGCATTAACATTCCATCAATACTGATGGCTTTATTATCATCACATAGTCTTATACATTTACAAAAGGGGGTGGTTAGTCAATTAACATACGATTAGAAACTGCTAAACTATTGACTGTTTGAATATATGTCCCAATTTACGACTCTTGTCTTAGTTTCCTGCAGAAAGGAGCCATCATTTGGACCATCTGTTACTTGTTCCTCTTTTGGTTGTCTGGTGGTTTGGAAAGAACCTTCTAGCTGTCTGGTTCTTAAAAACAGCTTGACTTTATGTTGGTCAGGGGTTATGTCTTAAGCAACTGATTATAGCTTGTGTCAGCTTTGCATAGATATGTGTTAAGGACAGACTTTTAGCAAGTGAGATCTACCTGACTACATATATATGAATATACATTGAATACGTGGAATACATATATATTTCCATGACAGATTGAGAAATTGAGAATGTCTGATTTGTGGGTATTAATTTTGAAATTGCTCAGGCGACCAAATCTATGTAATTCTGAGATGATATTTGGGAGACTTATAGTTGGGTAAGAGACATACAATAGGACATCATCTGCAAAAAGTGCCAGTTTGTGCTCTTCTGATTGGGCTTTTATGCCTCTAATGGAGGGATTATTCTGTATGGCAGTTGCTAGATGTTCCATAGTGAGTATATAAAGCAAGGGTGAAAGAGGACAGCCTTGCCTCGTGCCGTTCCGAATTAAAAATTTGTTTGAAAGTGCACCATTAATTTTAACTTGAACACTGGGAGATGAGTACAGGGCAGAAAATCCCAGTGCTCCCTGTAGAAAGCCTTTTCTGCGTCAGTTGACAGAATGCACATGGGTTCCTTTTTCAATCAAAGAAATAGTTTGGATGGTGATATTTAATTCTTTTAAATGTTTGGAGCAATATATGGGGAGCATTATAAACTGTAGCATTATATATGGGGCCCATCATACACTGTAGCATTATATATGGGGCCCATCATACACTGTAGCATTATAAATGGGGCCCATCATACACTGGAGCATCATCCATGGGGCCCATCATATACTGGAGCATCATATGGGGCCCATTATATATGGAGCATTATATAGGCCCATCATACACTGGAGCATCGTCCATGGGGCCCATCATATACTAGAGCATCATATGGGGTTCATTATTTATGGGGCATCATATTGGGTATGGAGCATCATATGGAGCACATATGGGGCCTGTTCTGTATGGAGCACTATATGGAGCCCATTCTGTATGGAGCAATATATGGGACCCATCATATACTGTATGGAGCTTTAAATGTGACTCATTATACTGTATGAAGCAATATATGGGGCTCATTATACTCTATGGGGACCGTCCTATACTGTATGTCACATTATATGGGGACCATCATATACTGTAGCATTATGTGGAGCTCATCATATACTGTGTGGAACATTATATTTGACCAATTATGTATGGAGCAATATATGGGGCTCATTATTCTGTATGGTGCACTATGTGGTGGCCATAATACTGTATGGAGGAATATACTGTCCGGTTTTTGAGCTATTGTAGAATTTAAAATAGGTATCACTCATGTAATGGAAGAAGTGAAGTATTTGGCATTGTACTATACCTATATTTCTATGCCATATTGGAGCATCATGAATTGGGGTATGTGTTAAAGGGGCCCACTGAGACTCTTTGGCCTGGGGCCCACGAAAACCTGGAGCCAGCCCTGCCCCCCCCACAACTTTAGCCAAATAACCCGTTTTAATGCGTTACTATTATTATAAAGTAAATTAAGGGTGTAATAAGAATTGATGTTGTTGGCATTAAATGGGCACTATAGGGGTGCTTACTGTCCTCCACTGACTGCCGACTTTTCTTCCCCATTGACTTGCATTGGATTTCGTGTTTCAGTCAGACCTTCGACTTTTTCCGATAGTCGGCCGATTTTGTTCGACTCGACTTTTGTGAAAGTCGGGTGGTCTGAAACCTGACTCAACCCTCCCGGAGACAAAGTCGCTCATCTCTAATGATCACGTGACTAGCCATGTGATAGTTACCTGGGTGTGGTTACAGCTATGTAATGGAGGTGTGTTTGGCACATGGGAGTGAGTGTTTGGGAGTCTACCAGTGTGGACAGATTTCCATGTGTCCAGGCTGGACACTACAGAGTGGTCTGTGTCTTGAGAGGGAGAAGCCTTCCTGTTTCTGTGGCTCCAGATAGAGCCTGCGTCGTGGACATTGCACAGCCTGTGTACCCACAGGCCTGAGAGAGCAGAGCTCTTTTATGGACATTGATGCTGTGTCTGCCTGATGTAAAGACTGTTTACCATTTTTGTTGCTGACTTGATGGTTTATGAAGCAAATAAACCCACATGGACATTGCAGAGAATGTGCCTCCAGTTTCCTCCTATGCACCTGAGTGAGGACAATCCTTACACAAGGTATATGTGGGTTAAACTTCCACAGAGCTTAAAAAATGTGCACAGAAACAACTCTACTATTCATTTGGCAGCATCAGACTTGAATAAGGGTAAGACCCTAACCCAAGTTGCTGTTCATTTTCTTTCTGAACATAATGGAAAATCTAACAATGTTTGTTTTTTTGGCCTACAGAGGGTTCTGAGCAATGGCAGAGGTGTACACTGTCACAGACAACTATTGAAAATGACAATGAGGTGGATTTTTAACCTTCAATCTGTCGCTTCATCCGTACTCAATGAAAAACTCCTGTTCTTCGGCATAATTGGGCTGATTTCCTTTGAATGCTCTATCCATTGAAAGTTCCGACATTATTTGCTTATGTGACTGGATTTGCTTTAATTTTATTTAATATAGGAATCTTGGATCGGTTACCATAGCTGATTTGCTAATATTGTCATTTATCATATTGGATAGATATCTAATATGGTTCTACCCTGTTAATACTCCTTATCCATAAGCTCCTTCTGGAGCTCTATATAAATGCCATACTATGTCACTAAGTTTATTTCTGTATTAGTAGCTATGCTGGACTGAAGGCTAAGTTCTGACATCACCCAGGCTCATCCTTTTGGTGTATTTATTACCTGGGATACTTTGATCCATATGTCCACATACTTTATGTTCATATTGTACTATGTATTGTGGCCATTTTATCTTGTTCTCTTTAGGTCCCAGATACAGCTATAATTCCGGTTACAGAATCCCTTTCATCATTATGTTGTGGACTTTCTGCACTTGGCGATTGATAATGTTGCTTCACCAATAACTTTCCCTTATCTATTTGTGACACCTAACTATATTGATAGTGGTCATATACTCTCTATAGAGACAGACTCACTTTCTATACCTTATACATGGTGTATGCCCTATGTTCAGTGAATATCTACGCTTTGTTCTTGATCTAGGCTAATTTGTACCCGGGCTGCTTACTATAAGATCTTGTTTATGTAACAAGGGTGCACGGGGTTGTAGTCATGGGCGAGTCCACTAGATCACAGTCAGTGAGCACCCCAGCCCCTTGCACATGAAAAGACAGTTCAAGTCCCAGCCCTTTGTCATAGTTGCTTACATCTGGCACACGGTTGCTTTCCATACTGGAACGGCGTCCTCTGGATGCAGCACACGTCACACTTCGGTTCCAACAGTGACAAAACTTTAATAACGATAAAAAGGAGGAGATAATAATTCTTGAGCTGTCTCTAGGCAAAGATGTTGCTTCGTCAGCAACGGCTGCAGTAGCAGACGCATCAACTCCCAATCGGCTCCTAGGAGCTAGCAGTCTCTTGGTGAGCACTCGCACAGACCTTGTGCCCATTCTTGCTGCCCAGTAGTACCTGGCAGCCTGTATTCCCCAGCCAGGAGTCCTTTCTGTCCCAGACAGGGACACACGTATTCCCCAGGTGGGTGTCCCTTCTGTCCCAGACGGGGACACACGTCCTGCCAGGGAAACAGGAACTTCCTATTCCTTCCTATTCCTTTGAAACTGTTGATCAAGCCCACTTAGTTAACCTCTTGCTGTCCCTGTCCAATACAGTGCAATATAATACAGAGACATGAATTCTGTTAAACATCACACAGTACACATACAGCAATAAAACAGTAGTTCATAACAGTAATATGATGATACATAGCCAGCCTATCGGAACACCACATGGGGGGACATGTGTCCGACATAAAGGAGAGAGGTCACAGACCGCTCCCGGCACTTTAACCCCCGAAATACTGCGATCGAACACCATTGCAGCATTCCGCGAGCAGGCAGAGGGCTGACAGCCCCTCTGTCTTTGGATCGGAGACCCCACGGCGTGACGCAGGGTCCCGAATGCTGCCATAGTAACCCGATGTCATCATGACGACATCCGGGTTACCATAGCTGAGAAACTTCCCGGTTATGAGCAGTGCATGATTAGTAAGACTCTCTGGTCAGTGCAGTAAGTGCAACGCTGACTGTTATGGATCTGCAACTCAGGACAAGGGCAGATGGGGGAGAAGCTGACCCTGAACTAGGGCTAGGCTGAGACCCTACGATGGAGCGGGCGACCTATTCCTTGCGAATAGGCCCATCTGATGTTTCCAGGGCTAAACTCAAACGAACACCTAAAGGTAGGGGGAAGTGTATCCTTGAACGATCTAGGGACTGGGAACAAAAAACAGGTTACCTGCTAGTAGGAAAATAGAGGGAATTGCAGAAACAAAGGAAAACCAAAAAACAAAGCAGGCAGAACTAGAGATCCCAGAACTGCACAGCATCAAACAGAGAAGTCTATCAAAGCACATGGCCAGAACTCTAGCGTATTAAAACTGCTGTCCAACAAGGACTGGGAGGCAGGTGCTGGGTAATAAAGGGTGATACAATCACCTGGCCTTAGGCAAATCCAGCACCAGGGGAAAAAGACCAGCAGCCAGAAAACCACAACAAGATGGTGGATGATCAATCGAAATAGATTCTAACACTGACAGCTTCTATAGCATGCAGATGCTGTTTCATCTGCATGCTATAGAAGCGATCAGCCTGCAAAAAATGATTGTCCCATAGTGGGACAAAGTGTAAAAGATATAATAATGTTGACATTTTTTTTTTAATAATTGTAAAAATATTAAAAAAATAATAAAAAAAACAATATTTATTCTATCACTAAATAAATATTTGACTAAAAAAAATCTAAACAATAAAAGTTCACATATTTGGTATTGCCGCGTCCGTAACAACCCGACCTATAATACTGTCCCACTAGAAAATCCCTTTAGTGAACACCATAAAAAAGAAAACAAGGCAAAAAATGCTTTATTATCATACCGCCAAACAAAAAGTGGAATAACACGCAATCAAAAAGGCAGATATAAATAACCATGATACCGTTGAAAATGTCATCTTGTCTTGCAAAAAACAAGCCCCCATACAGCTCCATCACTGAAAAAATAAAAAAGTTATAGCTCTCAGAATAAAGCGATGCAAAAATAATTATTTTTTATATAAAATAGTTTTTATTTTATAAAAGCGCCAAAACATAAAAAAATTATATAAATGAGGTATTGCTGTAATCATACTAACCCGAAGAATAAAACTGCTTTATCAGTTTTACCACATGGAGAACGGTATAAACCCCCCAAAAGAAATTCATGAATTGCTGGTTTTTGTTCACTTTGTCTCCCAAAAATCGGAATAAAAGGTGATCAAAAAATGTCATGTGCCCAAAAATGGTAACAATAAAAAGTTAACTCATCCCGCAAAAAAAAAGACCTCACATGACTCTGTGGGCCAAAATATGGAAATAATATAGCTCTGAAAATATTGTGATGCAAAAACTATTTTTTGAAATAAAAAGCATCTTTTAGTGTGTGACAGCAGCCAAACATAAAAACCCGCTATAAGGCCTCTTTCACACGTCCGGTACCTGAGATGTCAGTGTCCGTGTGTGTAATACGTGCGGTAATCAGTAATGTAATCCAAATAAAGCCTCATTATCTGAGCTCAGATGGTTTGTTTATTTAAATGTTCATTCATTATATCATGCCTCTTTTTGTTTGTTTGTTTGAAATAGCCACAAATAACATCAGCCATTACAGCGCAAATGCCACAAAGTATCTCGACTACAATATGAAAAACAGCACAGAGACAATCCTCAAAATGTCTGGAACAAGGTAATTTGGAGTGATGAGACCAAAATTGAACAGTTTTGGCTACAAACATAAACGTTATTTGGAGAGAGGTCAACAAGGCCTATGATGAAAGGAACTCCATTCCTACTGTAAAGCATGGAGGTGGATTGCTGATATTTTGGGGATGTGTGAGCTACAAAGGCACAGGAAACTTGGTCAAAGTTGAATGGAAGATGAATGCAGCACGTTAGCAAATACTGGAGGCAATCATCAGCCCAGAAACTTTGCATGGGACATACTTGGGCGTTCCAACATGACAAGGATTCAAAACACAAAGCAAAGTCGACCTGTCCTTGACTACAGCAGAACAAAGTGAAGGTTCTGTAGTGGCCATCTCAGTCTCCTGACCTCAAAATCATTGAGTCATTGAGCCACTCTGGGGAAATCTCAAGCGCGCAGTTCATGATAGACAGCCCAGGAATTTACATGAACTGGAGGCTTTTCGCCAAGAAGAGTGGGCAGCTTTACCATCTGAGAAAATAAAGAACCTCATCCACAACTACCACAAAAGACTTCAAGTTGTCATTGATGTTAGAGGAGGCAATACACAGTATTAAGAAATAGGGTATAGGAACTTTTGATCAGGGTCATTTGGCTTTCTTCTGGCGACTTGACCATGTAGCCAATTTTTCTTCAAGTGCCTCCTTAATGTGCATCTTGAAACAGCCAAACTGCTAGTTTTCAGACAGTCCAATATTTCAGCTGATGTTATTTGTGGGTTTTTCCTTGCATACCGAACAATTTTCCTGGCATTTGTCACAGGTCTCAGGTGAGGATGTTACCTTTAGTAGCCATTCAAACTCATTTGTGTCAACTTCTATGCATGTTGTCAGGCCAAAATCAGCAGGGTATGTAAACTTTTGATCAGGGTCATTTGGATGTTTTGGGTTGTAATTATGATTTAAAAAGAGAAAACAGAGTAGTTTGACAATATGTGGCTTCACCCAACCACTAACCATGAGTGGAGAAAAAATTTTGGTGTTATCATTCATATTCTCTGAAAAAAGGCCAAAAATTCTGGCGTGGTATGTAAACTTTTGAGCACAACTGCGCCATCTTGGAGGATGAACTTTTTTTCTTATCCGGTAAGATGGCGCCGCCAGTGCATGCGCAGTAGCAGCTATCGGATCACAGCTATAGACACCGATAGCAGCTACTGCGCAGGCGCGTCGGGTTGCCATTTTCAAATAGATTTTGTATCTTTTTCCTGTAGCTGAATAATATGAACAAAATGTATTATTGGCACACAAAACATGCCATTTTGCTGCAGAGCAGGTGCCACCTGCCTGCAGAATTTTTTTTTTTTTTTAAGTATGTACAGATATTCATTATGCAAACTTGGGGACAGGTCAGTGAGGTATCAGTGACCTGTCAGCAGTCTGCATTATGAATACCTAATCAGAGCACTGCATGAAGACCACCCATAGGCTCGTCCCGAAGCACGAGGATATCATTAACTACAAACTGAAAATAAAGATTAAAGAACCAGAAGACGGATTTCATCAACCAAGGTATCTTTTTAATCAGTATGACGGTGCTGACCTGACACTGTCTGTAGGTTACTATGCACAATACTGCTGACAGGTTCCCTTTAAAATCAACTTGATTATTCCCCATGGTCTACTACCATATCCATTCTTTCTTAGACCTTCATTGTTGCGGCCATTTATTGTACTTCATACTCACCTTTTTGTTTTCCTTGTTTGGATCTCTTTTTATTTCATGTGTTTTAATTGTTTTTCAATAAAGATTTATTATATTTTATGTATCGACTGTCTGACATTTTTTTCTTTCCTCGCATTTTCTCTATATTTCTGCCTTAGGACAATATACTTCTTTGTTTGCTTTATTGGTTTTATATACAAATTGATAGACTGCACTACTTATGTATGCCGTATTTATACAGCTCATTAATGAGCCTAATTTTTCTAATTTTTTTAAAGGTTTGTTGACAGCAAGCCATTATTTCTTCACTTTGAAAACAGCTAGCCTGTTCCGGCTCCCTTAACCCCTTCACCCCCAAGGGTGGTTTGCACGTTAATGACCGGGCCAATTTTTACAATTCTGACCACTGTCTCTTTATGAGGTTATAACTCTGGAACGCTTCAACGGATCTGCGCGATTCTGAGATTGTTTCCTTGTGACATATTGTACTTCACGTTAGTGGTAAAATTTTTCGATATAACTTGCATTTATTTTTGAAAAAAATGGAAATATGGCGAAAATTTTGAAAATTTTGCAATTTTCAAATTTTGAATTTTTATTCCCTTAAAACAGAGAAATATGTCACACAAAATAGTTAAGAAATAACATTTCCCACATGTCTACTTTACATCAGCACAATTTTGGAATCAAAATTTTTTTTTCTTAGGAAATTATAAGGGTTAAAAGTTGACCAGCGATTTCTTATTTTTACAACAAAATTTACAAAGCCATTTTTTTTAGGGACCACCTCATATTTGAAGTCACTTTGAGGGGTCTATATAACAGAAAATACCCAAAAGTGACACTATTCTAAAAACTGCACCCTCAAGGTACACAAAACCACATTCAAAAAGTTTATTAACCCTTCAGGTGCTTCACAGGAGCTGAAGCAACGTGGAAGGAAAAAATGAATATTTAACTTTTTAGCCACAAAAATTATCTTTTACAAACTTTTTTTTATTTTCACAAGGGTAAAAGAAGAAAATGGACAGATAAGGTTGTTGTGCAATTTCTCCTGAGTACGCCAATACCCCATAAGTGGGGGAAAACCACTGTCTGTGTGCACAGCAGAGCTCATAAGGGAAGGAGCGCCGTTTGACTTTTTCAAACTAAAATTGGCTGAAATTGAAATCGGACGCCATGTCGCGTTTGGAGAGCCCCTGATGCGCCTTAACAGTGGAAACCCCCACAAGTGACACCATTTTGGAAACTAGACCCCCTAAGGAACTTATCTAGATCTGTTGTGAGCACTTTGAATCCCCAAGTGTTTCACAAAAGTTTATAATGCCTGGGTGTGAAAAAAAAAAGAAACAATTTTCCACAATAATGATTTTTTAGTCCCAAATTTTAGATTTTTCCCAAGGAAATTGGACCCCAAAAGTTGTTGGCTAATTTGTCCTGAGTACGCTGATACCCAATATGTGGGGGGGGGGAAACTGTTTGGGCGCACGGCAGGGCTTGGAAAGGAAGTAGTAACGTTTTGGAATGCAGACGTTGATGGGGGTCATGTTCCGTTTGCAGTGCCCCAGATGAGCCTAAACAGTAGAAACCCCCCACAAGTGACCACATTTTGGAAACTAGACCCCCTAAGGAACTTATCTATAGCTTTGGTGAGCACTTTGAACCCCAAGTGCTTCACACAAGTTTATAATGCCCGGGCATGAAAATAAAAAATCCTATTTTTTTCCCACAAAAATAATCTTTAGTCACTAATTTTTTATTTTCCCAAGGGTAACAGGAGAAATTGGACCATAAAAGTTGTTGTCCAATTTGTCCTGAGTACGCTGATACCCAATATGTGGGGGGGAACCACTGTTTGGGCGCATGGCAGAGCTCGGAATGGAAGGAGCACCATTTGACTTTTTCCAACCAAAATTGGCTGGAATTGAGATTGGACGCCATGTTGCATTTGGAGAGCCCCTGATGTGCCTAAACAGTGGAAACACCCCACAAGTGACCCAATTTGGGAAACTAGACCCCCTAAGGAACTTATCTAGATCTTTGGTGAGCAATTTGAACCCCCAAGTGCTTCAAACAAGTTTATAACGTAGAGCCGTTAAATTAAAAAATCATATTTTTTCCACAAAAATGATCTTTTCACCCCAATTTTTATTTTCCCAAGGGTAACAAGACTCCAAAAGTTATTGTGCAATTTGTCCTGAGTACGCTGATACCCCATATGTGGGGGTAAACCACTGTTTGGGTGCATGGCAGAGTTTGGAAGGGAAGGAGTGCCGTTTGACTTTTTCAATGCAGAATTGGCTGGATGCCATGTCGTGTTTGGAGAGCTCCTGATCTGCCTAAACAGTGGAAACCCCCACAAATGACACCATTTTGGAAACTAGACCCCTCAAGGAACTTATCTAGATGTGTGGTGAGCACTTTGAACCCCCAAGTGCTTCACAGAAGTTTATAACGTACAGCGGTAAAATAAAATTTATTTATTTTTTTTACAAAAATGATTTTTTCGTCCCCAATATTTTATTTTCACAAGGGTAACAGGAGAAATTGGACCCCAAAAGTTGTTGTCCAATTTGTCCTGAGTACGCTGATACCCAATATGTGGGAGAAAACTACTGTATGGGTACACGTTGGTGCTCGGAAGGGAAGTAGTGACGTTTTGGATTGCAGACTTTGATGGAATGCTCTGGGGGCGTCATGTCGCATTTGGAGAGCCCCTGATGCACCTAAACAGTGGAAACCCCCCACAAGTGACCCCATTTTGGAAAATAGACCCCACAAGGAACTTATCTAGATGTGTGGTGAGCACTTTGAACCCCTAAGTGCTTCACAGAAGTTTATAACGAACAGCCGTAAAAATAAAAAATATTTTTTTTTTACAAAAATTATTTTTTTCGCCCCAATATTTTATTTTCACAAGGGTAACAGGAGAAATTGGACCCCAAAAGTTGTTGTCCAATTTGTCCTGAGTACGCGGATACCCAATATGTGGGAGAAAACTACTGTATGGGTACACGTTGGGGCTCGGAAGGGAAGTAGTGACGTTTTGGATTGTAGACTTTGATGGAATGGTCTGGGGGCGTCATGTCGCATTTGGAGAGCCCCTGATGCGCCCTAAACAGTGGAAACCCCCACAAGTGACCCCATTTTGGAAAATAGACCCCACAAGGAACTTATCTAGATGTGTGGTGAGCGCTATGAAGCCCCAAGTGCTTCACAGAAGTTTATAACGTACAGCCGTAAAAACAAAAAAAATCATTTTTTTTTTAAAAATTATATTTTTGCCCCCAGTTTTTTATTTTCCCAAGGGTAACAGAAGAAATAGGACAAATTGCACAATAACTCTTGTGGTCCAGAGTACGCTGATACCCCATGTGGGAGTAAACTACTGTTTGGGCGCATGGCAGAGGTCAGAAGGGAAGGAGCATCGTTTGACTTTTTCAACGCAGAATTGGCTGGAATTGAGATCAGACGCCATGTCACATTTGGAGAGCCCTGATGTGCCTAAACAGCGGAAACCCCCCAATTCTAACTCCAACCCTAACCCCAACACACCCCTAACCCTAGTCCCAACCCTAACCACAAACCTAACCCTAACACACCCCTATGCCTAATCCCAACCATAACCCTAATACTAACTGTAGCGCCAACCCTAACCCTAACTTTAGCCGCAACCCTAACCTTAACCATAACCCTAATGGGAAAATGGAAATAAATACATTTTTGTAATTTTATTATTTTTCCCTAACTAAGGGGGTGATAAAGGGGGGTCTGATTTACTATTTATAGCGGGTTTTCATGATTGGCAGCTGTCACGCTAAAAGACGCTTTTTATTGCAAAAAATAGTTTTTGCATCACATTTTGAGAGCTATAATTTTTGCATATTTTGGCCCACAGAGTCATGTGAGGTCTTATTTTTTGCGGTACGAGTTGACGTTTTTATTGGTACTATTTTTGAGCATGTGACATTTTTTGATCGCTTTTTATTTCGATTTTTGGGAGGTTAGAATGAACAAAAATCAGCAATTCATGAATTTCTTTTGGGGGAGGCGTTTATACTGTTCCACGTGTGGTAAAATTGATAAAGCAGTTTTATTCTTCGGGTCAGTACGATTATGGCGATACCTCATTTATATCATTTTTTTATGTTTTGGCGCTTTTATAGAATAAAAACAATTTTATATAAAAAATAATTATTTTTGCATCGCTTTATTCTGCGAGCTATAACTTTTTTATTTTTTCGCTGATGATGCTGTGTTACAGCTCGTTTTTTGCGGGACAAGATGAAGTTTTCAGCGGTACCATGTTCTTTTATATCGATCTTTTTGATCGCGTGTTATTCCACTTTTTATTCAGCGGTATGATGATAAAGCACTGATTTTTTGCTTTGTTTTTATTTTTATTTTTTTAAGGGGTTCACAAAAGGGGTTAACTAGTGGGACAGTTTTATAGGGGGTTCGTTATGGACACGGCGATACCAAATATGTGTACTTTTATTGTTTTATTTTTTTTATTTACAGGAAGAAATGAATTTATTGGGGAATATTTATTTATTTTTTTTATTTATTTTGGATTTTTTTTTTTTACACTTTTATTTTTTATTTTTTTTACTTTTTTACATTGTCCCAGGGTGGGACATCACTGTAAAATGTCAGATCGCTGGTCTCACAGTATGCACAGCACTCTGTGAGACCAGCGATCTCACAGGCAGCGCTGCAGGCTTCTCAGTGCCTGCTCTTGGCAGGCACTGAGGAAGCCGCCTCCCTCCAGGACCCCAGCGCCATCTTGGATCCGGGTCCTGGGAGGGAGGAAGCCCTCAGAACAGCGCAATCACATTGCGCTGTTCTGAGGGTCTCAGGGGGCGCGCAGGGAGAGGGCTTCCTGCGCGATGCTCCCCTGTGCCCCCAGTACACCGTGATCATGTTTGATCGCGGTGTGCAAGGGGTTAATGTGCCGGGAGCGGTCCGTGACCGCTCCTGGCACACAGTCCCGGGTGTCAGCTGTGATAATCAGCTGACACCCTGCGACGATCAGCTGCGCTTCCCCAGGAGCGCAGCTGATCGCTATGACGTACTATCCCGTCCGTGGTCAGATTGTCACGGGTTTTATGGACGGGATAGTACGTCAGATTTCAGAGAGGGGTTAAAAAACAATTTCCCAGAGGAGCATTGCACGTCGAATAAGCCTCCTTACTTTGACAAGGAGGAGCTGGTATGTCACTCTCCACAAGGAGAAACCTTACCCCTTAGACCTCAGTCATACTTTGCACTGACGAGGGCCAATAGCACGAAACACCGTGTCTGCAAATTGAGATATTGATTTGGCTTTTATCCTAAGTCATATTGCAAGACTTGTTAAAGGGTTGATTGTGACTTGTAGGATCGCTACGTCCAACAGGTGGTGCTATAGAATTGAAGTCCTCTTTTTCTCTGAAGAGGCAATTTGCATATGAAAAAAAAAGATAATTTTTGGAAGGAATGATAAAATAAAACCCTTTCTAGTTGTTTATTTGTTTTGAGAATAGCAATCCTGTTACAGATCCCCCAAAATGGGGTAACTTTTTCACTACTAGTTAAGAAACCATTATTTTTTCACTTTTAAAATTGCTGAGCATACCTGTTTTTGCTCGTGAAATAAAGGGATCATTCTTGGATGCTTGTGAAAACGCTTTTACTTCTTTATTTAGCAAAGAATAAAGCTCTTGAAACTCTCCAATTAGGGATAATTTTTCCACCTCCCTTTGTGAAATATCACAGGTTCTACTGTTTTTACTGCTTATGACAGCAGCAAGGCATGCATCTACCCCAAAAAAGGGATAATTTATGGACTGTTTCTACAATTGAAGTAGCCTAACAAGTCTTATACTACAGTGTATTGTTAAATAGTCTGTTACTTATCGCCATTTACTATCCATTTTCAGATATCCAGCTAGGGTGAGGTTTATTTGGACATTAATAAGGCATTTGGATTAAAGAACTCAAAAAAGTTCATTGCAGTCCTAGGAAACCTCCACGTGTTATACTTTTTTTCAGTGCAGTTAGGCACTTTGCAATTTTGTGATTCACGACAATTATAATCAATCAAATTTTGTGGAAAATTTGTTGAAGATGCCAAATTCAAATTTCAAATGGTTCAGTCGTTTCTGGCATATGCTGCATAATCGTTTCATAACTTGTGACCCATTGCATGTCTCGCTTAACAATTTTAAGGCATTAGTGTCTCGGAGGATACCATTTGTCATCACGTGCATGACCATGGATCCTTCTCCATGTGTGTGGCCCAGCTGCGCTTGGTACACATGTCTCCAGGAGAGTGCACAGATAAGGTAATTGTGAAGCCTGATATTCATTCACATCACACACTTCCAACACTGCCACCAGAGGGCAACTTAGACTATTTAAGTTGGTGTGACGTAGCAGTAGTGAGAAGAGATTAGTTTACTGTCACAGGACAGATCAGTTCAGTCTGAGGGAGATTCAAATCAGTTTGCTGTCTCAGGACAGAGCAGTTCAGTCTTGGAGGGAGAGGAGAGAAGACTGATTCCTGACAGAGCTCAGGTAGTTCATTTTGTACTGAAGTGGAGGCTAGTACGAGTGGGAAGGAATCACTCTAGCCTAGTCAGAGCTACATTTGAATCTGAAGCTGTTATTCAGTACAAAATGCTTGTGTTCTCTAGAACGTGGGAAGTGATTCTCAGAGCGAGCATGAAATCAGTTGACAGAGTTCCTGATAGCCACTCTGGACAGAGTCTTTGAAGGAAGGAAGGAAAGGGATCACAGCAGTTATAACAACGAGGCAACTGAGAACAGGTCAGTGAGCTTGGAAGAACAACTGACAACTACACCTACTGCTACCCGTGCTTATGTTAAGGGCAAGAGCAGGGCGACAGGCGAGTGGAGAAAGAAGGACAAGTGACCAAGGTGACAGATCACCTTCACTTAATCAACCGGACACCGGGGTCCGAAGCATTGCTAGTACTTCACGTCTAGTAATAAGAAACACCGGAATCCTTGCTGGACTTCAAGTCACAGAAGGTAGCCCTAAGGTTGATACGTAACTGGAGTCAGGGAGAACAAGGACTTTTAGCTAGGCCAAGCTTAGAGGACTTCGTTCTTGCCAGCCTCTGAGCATCAGAGACAGAAAAGACTCTACCACAATGTCAGCCGGGCGTAGCTGCTTTAGTAAGAGTTAAACTTGACTTCATGCAAGTTAGGACTCACATACACTTCAAGGAGAAAGGAGGCCTTAAACCTGCTCAGCAATCCCCTGAATGTGCATTCTCCAACCTGACCAGCTTCCCGGGACATACCTGCCAACAACATCAGTAAAGGTATGGAAAGAGACTCAATTGTGTGTGACTGACTTATTCTGCAACACCATTGACTTTGAGGGAACAGTCCCACCTGTGGGGGACTTAACATCAAGCTGCCTAATAACATCCCCTCAGAAGATTAACACTGCAGCGCTGGTCTATCTGATCAGAAACCACAGGTGGCGTCACGAACAACTATTACTACAATCCCCTGTAAATATATCCCCCATTGCATGACCGCCCAGGGCCACGGACCGAGCTCTGCTGCCAGTGACATCCCCCATAGACTTCCATGGGCTCGGTGCCGAGTACCCCATAGCCCTGGTACCCACATGTGGTGCGCGTCACATGTCCTGTTACCTGCTACATAAATGTGTGTTTAGACTTTAAGGCTCCAAGTGATGACTGAGTATGCTGGCATGACTCACAAGAAAGCCTACAAAAGCTGTTTTTTTTCTCTGGAAGGCTTTATCAGTTCCTATGAGATTTGTCAGCTCTTCCTGGTGTTCAGGAGATCTCCCACCTTTCCAGAACCTTTTGAACTTTCTGTGAGAATTTTGCAAGTTCAGTGAAATTCAGGACTCTATGAAATCCTCACAAATGTATGTTTTACCACCTTCATCATCTGTATTAACATCCAGAATGATCCCCTAAAAGACTAGTAAATTGTAATCAAAAGGCAAGAGCAGCAGCAGCATCATAACTAAAACTGTTGTGTTCTTTCAAGATGACAATAAAGTATGTAAAGTAAAAAAGATGAATCGCAGTACTGGGATGTACTCAATACAGATAACATGACTGTTACCTACTGGCACTGTCACTAGAGGGCAACACTATCCTGTTATAAATTCATTTCTAATGTAAAGTGATGTCAATAAAACAAATATATAAAAATATATTTATCAGATCATGTGGAATATCTTTCTCAGTGTTTAAGATCAAATACTTGATATAGCTTTTATAAAGATTAATAAACAGTGAGACAACAAAAAAATCCAGAAACTAAAAACAATTTGTTTGTAATAGTTGTAAGTCATTTGTGTTCATATTTATAACTACATTTACACCAGGTAGATATAACATTGCCATAGATTATCTCATGACATTGAGCAATCTGTTAAGGGAATATGTTATCAAACAGTGACGTCTAGTCATTTTTTGAGAAAGTTTGACAAGGGTCAAACCTTGATGGCTGGATGAATGGGTCACAGTGTCACATATTGTAGGGTTTTCTTGGTATGAGATGTTTAGTACCTACCAAAATTATCTAAAAAAGGACATTCAGGGACCTGGCCCCTGGATTATGGGTGCCCAAGGCTTACCAGTCCACATGAGGACTGCAGGTTAGCCCATCTGGTCTGATCCCAATCTGAAGAACAACTGTAACACAGAATTAATGTTGATTATGATAGAAAGGCATCAGAACATGCAGTGCATTACAGTTTGCCATTTGTGAGGCTGCGTAAACACAGTTCAGTCAAAATGCCCATTCTGATCCTGATCAGTTATCAAAAGAAAATATATTTGGTAAATGAGCATCAGAACTGGACCATGGAGTAATGACCTAAGATAGCTTTGTCTGATAAATCATGTTAACTTCTACACTATGTGTATGTTCGAGTGCGTTTGCATCACTTACATGAGGACAGACACTTACCTGCAGAAGACATGGCGTCATGATATATTTTGAAAAGGAGACAAGCTGATGAAAGCAGTGTGATGCTCAGGTAATGTTCTGCTGGGAGTCCTTTGGTAATGGCCTTCATGTACCAACAGTACTAATGGAAGTAGCATCTTTCAGCAGGATAATGTGCCCTGCAAGACAATTTGAGGATCAACAAAAAAACAAAACTTTTGATGTAGCCTCCAAATTTTCTAGATCGCAATCTGATCAAGCAGCTGTGGGATGTACTAGAGGAAGAGAGGAAGTCTAGTTAATTTTTCATTGCACAGGAATGAAAAGATGGCATGAAAATATCTCGGTACAAGATACCACCTGACACCATCCAAGGTCTTGTATAGTCTACCCTGTACCTCAACAGGTCACAGTTGTTTTAGGGGTGTAATAAGGAGAAACACAGTATTAAATAGGTTGTTATAGTAACATGGCTGATCATTTCATAATAATGATATGGAGGGGCATAAGGGTCATACATTTAGCGGGAGTTTGAAGTTTCGCCCCCAGCAGTTATCCCCCAGCAGTTCGCCCCCCAGCAGTTCACCCCCGAACATTTCGCCCCTGGCAGTTCGCCCCCGAACATTTCGCCCCCGGCAGTTCGCCCCCGAACATTTCGCCCCCAGCATTTCGCCCCCAGGATGTTTCGCCCCCGAACATTTCGCCCCTAGCAGTTCGACCCCGGATGTTTCGCCCCCAGCTTTTTGCCCCCAGATGTTTCGGCCCCAAATAAGGCAGGGAATTTTGGCTTTGTGTTTTAGCCCTACGACCTCTTTCACAGTAGGCACTTTCCCAAGTGCTAAGCACTGGAAAATCGCTAAGAAGATTGCCAATGTTGAATATATAAGTCAATGGCTGGCAAAGCGAGGTGTTGTTTTGGCCAGCTCTTTTATTTTATTACTGGAGCTATTTTTGAGCACTTAGCGTTCATCAATAGCCTGTATCTTATGGGTCATTACCGAGAGCACTCACAAAAGCGCTCTTAAAAATGCTAGTAAAGCACGTGCTTTGGAGTTCTAAAACAGTGGCAGCATAAGGGTGCTTTCACAGTTCCGCTACTGTAAGGTTCTATGTATATATTCCTGAAACTCAGTTTGTTCGTCAGCCATTTTACTTTCTGTCTTGCTGCAGCTATCTTGCCCTCAGTCAAAATGGAGTTTCCAGCTAGCATGTTCCCGCCCTGATTCTCTCCTTTGCTTCTTAAGCAGCCACAGCTGAGCAATCAGTGCTTCAGAATCTAGCCTGCAGTGAACCTGTGACTTGACTCCTGTAAGCCTTGGACCTTGTACTCCAGCTATTCCTACTGAGGAACTCTGAAGCACTTGTGGACTCTGAACCCTGCTCTTTGAAAGACCCACGTTTGCATGGACTTACGGTAACAGAGAAGAAGATCCTGAATCTGTATTGGAGAGTGATTGCTGAGCTTGGATTACTCTGGCCTGCTGTGTCTCCTGTTTCTGTGTCTGCAAACTGTGTGACTATTTCTGCCAACTTGTATGAAGTAATACAGGACTTTTCTATATCAAACCTGTGACTCCTGTGTTTTCATCGCACCCAAGCACAAGACGCTATATGAACTGTACTACATACATTACAAGATTCTGAAGCCAAAACGTTAGTGTCTGCTGGGTCTGGAAGGCTGTGTCTGCTGTACTGTGGATATCAGACGTCCGGTTGTACTTTCTGTGATGACAGTGGTTGTGACTTCTCACAACCATTCCAGGTGAGCAATTCCCTTAAGTTTTTTCTTTTTGCAGTGTTACCACAGGTAAACACTATTGTTTTTTTTTTTCCCTTTCTTTTCTCTTTTTTGTCTGCTGTAACTCTGGATATCAGATGTCTGGTTGAAACTTTCTGTGATGATAGTGGTTGTGACTTCTCACAACCATTCCAGGTGAGCAGTTCCCTTAATTTTTTTTTCTTTCTGCAGTGTTGCCACAGGTGAACACTATTGTTTTTTTTCTCTCCTCTTCTTCCAGTAATCCTGTCTTAAAAGATCTGGAAAATGGAGGCCCGCATAAAGGAACTTTGCGGAGTGACTGATAATATCCTTGCAGATTTGCAGAATATAAAGACCCGTTTTACAAATCTACAGGACCTCAATAATCACAATTTGCAAGTGGTTGGACAGACTACCCAGGATTTGCGAGCCAGGATTGAGGTTCTAGTGGGGCGAGTCCAGGCTCCTGCCGTAGCCCCGAGTGCTGGGATTCCCAAGTTGCCCCCTTTTCGTTTTGGCGGTGAACGTGAGAAATTCAGGGGATTTATTAATCAATGCAATCTTTTTTTTTCTGCACATGCTTCACAATTTCCCACTGAACGATCTAAGGTGCTTACTATAATTATGTTGCTTACCAACAAGGCTTTAATGTGGGCAAACCCTCTGATTGAGACTGAGGATGATTGTTTGAATCACCTTGATGATTTTATTTCAGCCATGGGGCAGGTGTTTGATGACCCCAATCGAGGTGCAACAGCTGAAGCAGCCATGTTAGCTTTGCGCCAAGGTAAGCACTCGGTAGCTGAATATGCCTTGGATTTCAGGAGATGGGCCCTTGATACCACCTGGGACAGTTCCGCCAAAAAATCTATTTTTCGAAAGGGGTTATCTCCACTGATTAAGGATGAACTTGCTCGTGCCGACCCTCCACTGCGTTAGGTGACTTTATTAACTACTGCATCCGTATTGATACTCGTCTGACTGAACGCAGGCAAGAGAGATGGTTCGAAAGCAATCGTACTAACCTTTTCCTACCTTCCTCTCCAGCTAAGGAACCTTTGAGTAGGATTACACGGGAACCTGAACCTGAACCCATGCAGGTAGACTCTTTACAATGACGGGTTAGTGATGCACGCAAGGAACATCGTTTTAAGGAGAATCTATGTTTCTATTGTGGTAAGTCAGGGCACTTCATTATAAACTGCCCCAGCCGTTCTCGTAAGACTACTGCAGCACTCATTCATTGTGAGTGTTGCGAGAGGGGATCTGTCAGGTCCGAGCCTCAGGCTCCAGAGAGATCTGCAGCAACAGATCTTGATTTCTCGGACTTAAACTCCGTTACCTCTGAGGACGTTGACTGTGTAAACGCTGCCATTTTTCAAGTTTCCTCAGCGGTGTCCCAGCTGAGTTGTAAGAAAAACAATTCTCATTGCTTTCTTTCCATCAAACTCTGGGTTGACTCAGCTTGGGTGTCTAGCTCTGCTATGATCGACTCAGGGGCAAGTGGAAATTTTATGGATGTCTCCTTTGCTCTGAAACAGGGAATACGTTCAGTGAAGAAGGCTACTCCAGTACAGATGGAAACTGTGGATGGCTCCCTGCTGACCTCTGGACCAGTGGATCAGGAAACAGAGCCTTTGAGGGTTCTTATGGGTAAAGATCATCAAGAGAAACTGTCCTTTATGCTTATCTCTTCTCCCCACTTTCCCATTATTCTAGGGCTACCATGGCTGCAGGCTCAGAATCCTACCATTAACTGGGAGACCAAGGAATTACACTTTCCAGAGAAACAGATGAGTCCAAAAGTTTCAGCTTGCTCTGTTCCTAAAGGAATCATGTCAGTCCCTGAACTACCAGCTGTATACCAGGACTATGTGGATTTATGTGACAAGAAGAACGCTGACCAGCTTCCTCCTCACCGTCCATATGATTGTCCAATTGAATTATTGCCTGGAGCAGAGATACCTTTTGGTAAGATCTACCCCCTGGCGGGGCCCGAGCTAAAGGCTTTAAAGGATTACATAGATGAAAATCTAGCCAAGGGCTTCATACGCCCCTCTTCATCTCCTGCAGGTGCACCCATCTTCTTTGTAAAGAAGAAAGATGGATCTCTGAGACCATGCGTCGACTATAGGGAACTCAATAAGGTTACTATTAGAAACCGTTATCCATTGCCTTTAATCCCTGAGTTATTGGAGAGAGTGCGACATGCCAAAATTTTTTCTAAACTAGATCTTCGTGGGGCCTATAACTTAGTCCGTATTAGACCTGGGGATGAATGGAAGACTGCATTCAGGTCATGCTATGGACACTTTGAATATCTAGTTATGCCTTTTGGTCTGAGTACCGCCCCAGCCACTTTCCAACACTTGGTGAATGACATCTTCAGGGATCTCCTAGATACATTCGTGGTAATTTATTTGGATGATATTCTAATTTTTTCTAACTCCACAGAGGAACATCATGGACATGTGAGAATGGTCTTGGAACGTCTAAGACAAAATCATCTTTACATCAAACTTGAAAAGTGTGAATTCCATAGGACCGAAATTCAATTTCTGGGGTATGTACTGTCTACACAAGGAATTAGTATGGATGGAAGCAAAACCCAAGCCATCAAGGATTGGCCAAGTCCTAGAAATGTGAAGGAGGTACAGCGCTTCATCGGGTTTGCCAACTTCTATAGACGTTTCATTAGAAATTTCTCTGAGGTAGTGTCACCTATCACTCAACTTACCCGGAAAGAGTCTAGGCTTTCCTGGACTCCCCAAGCCCAGGAAGCATTTTCCCGTCTAAAAGATAAATTTACCACTGCACCTATCCTAGTACATCCCAACCCCGAGCTTGCCTTCATAATAGAGGTGGATGCTTCAGACTGTGCCGTTGGAGCTATACTCTCTCAGAGAACAGGTGAGAAGAATGTCTTGCATCCCTGTGCCTTCTTTTCCCAGCAGTTGTCTTCGGCTGAGAGGAACTACGATGTGGGCAATAGAGAGTTGTTGGCCATTATTGCCGCCTTCAAAGAATGGAGACACCTTCTTCAGGGTGCTGCACAGCAAATAGTCGTCCTGACAGACCATCGTAACCTTGAGTTTATCAGGTCGGCTAAGTGCCTGACTCCTCGCCAGGCTCGCTGGAATCTTTTCTTAAACCAATTTAATTTTATCATCTCTTATAGACCAGGATCGCGCAATGGAAAGGCTGATGCACTCTCTAGGATTTACTCAGCAGAGACATCCAATTACTCCTCCTAAGACTATTCTTCCTGACTCTAGATTCCTAGGAGTAATTCATAATCAAGACCTACTTAAGGACATCAAGGAAGCATACCATGCGGATTCCTTTTTGGCACAACCCCCAAGGGACGTAAGTCTTGTCTTTAAGAATGGTGTGTGGATTAAGGGACAACGTCTGTATATTCCTGAAACAGTCAGATTAAGAGTATTGCAACTCATTCACGATTCCAAGATAGCTGGGCATAGAGGAATTCTAAAGACACAGGAATTTCTTTCTCGTTTCTTTTGGTGGCCCACTTGCAGGAAGGATGTTTTGAATTATGTCACTTCATGTGAGGTCTGTGCAAGATGCAAAACACCTCGCTCCTCACCAACTGGTCTGTTACAGCCTCTTCCCACCCCGTCCCGCCCGTGGGGATCCATTTCTATGGACTTCATTGTGAAGTTACCAACCTCTCAGGGGAAGAACACCATTCTAGTGGTGGTTGACCGTCTAACAAAGGCAGCTCATTTTATCCCTTGTGTCGGCTTACCCACTGCAAAACAGACATCAGATTTGATGATTAAAGATGTGTTTCGCTTACATGGAGTACCGGATGAGGTTATTTCGGATCGAGGGGTGCAATTCACTTCTAGGTTTTGGCAAAATTTCTGTGCAGCATTGGACATTAAAGTAAACCTTTCTTCTGCTTTTCATCCCCAGACTAATGGACAGACCGAACGAACCAATCAAACCCTGGAGCAGTATCTCCGCTGCTTTATCTGCCACCTACAGGATGATTGGGTGGATCTACTTCCATTAGCTGAGTTCTCGTATAACAACTCTCAGAGTGCCTCCACTAAACAGTCTCCTTTTTACTCTAATCTAGGTTATCATCCTAACATTCTACCACGATTTCCCATAGAAACGCCTTTACCAGCAGTGGCTGAAAGAATCACGTCTTTACAGAAGAATATGGATCTTCTAAATGAAAATCTGGAATCGGCTCAAGAAAGGTACAAGAAAGCAGCAGATAAATTTCGTAAACCTGCACCAGCTTTCAAGGTAGGAGACTTGGACTGGCTGTCAACCAGAAATCTTAAGTTAAGGATTCCATCGTCTAAGTTGGGACATAAGTACATTGGACCCTATAAAAGCAGTAAAATTATAAGTGCCGTTGCTTGTCGTCTTCAACTGCCCAGAACTATGAGAATCCACCCTGTCTTTCATGTATCCCTACTAAAGGCTGCGACACCCAATACGTTTCCTGGACGTTCCTCTCCTTGCCCTGACCCAGTGCTAGTCGATGGTCAGGAAGAATTTGTGGTGGAAAGGATTTTAGATTCCAGGTTGTATAGAAATCAGTTACAATATCTGATTAAATGGCAGGGCTACCCAGTGGAGGACAACTCATGGGAACCGGTCAATAACGTTAATGCTCCTCGCTTGCTCCGTCAGTTTCATCAGAGGTACCCACACAAGCCTGGTCTGAGGTCATCCGGAGGTTGTCCTTAAGGGGGGAGTAATGTAAGGTTCTATGTATATATTCCTGAAACTCAGTTTGTTCGTCAGCCATTTTACTTTCTGTCTTGCTGCAGCTATCTTGCCCTCAGTCAAAATGGAGTTTCCAGCTAGCATGTTCCCTCCCTGATTCTCTCCTTTGCTTCTTAAGCAGCCACAGCTGAGCAATCAGTGCTTCAGAATCTAGCCTGCAGTGAACCTGTGACTTGACTCCTGTAAGCCTTGGACCTTGTACTCCAGCTATTCCTACTGAGGAACTCTGAAGCACTTGTGGACTCTGAACCCTGCTCTTTGAAAGACCCACGTTTGCATGGACTTACGGTAACAGAGAAGAAGATCCTGAATCTGTATTGGAGAGTGATTGCTGAGCTTGGATTACTCTGGCCTGCTGTGTCTCCTGTTTCTGTGTCTGCAAACTGTGTGACTATTTCTGCCAACTTGTATGAAGTAATACAGGACTTTTCTATATCAAACCTGTGACTCCTGTGTTTTCATCGCACCCAAGCACAAGACGCTATATGAACTGTACTACATACATTACAGCTACATATGCACTACAGGCCGCCCGTTCGCTTCTGTAATGCCGCCATTCCGCTAACCTTCAGCGGAATGAAAAGAAGAAAATGCTTTTCTTTTTGTTCTGACACTGATAGCGGAATGCGGTATTACAAAAGCGAACGGGCGGCTGCAGATCGCGGAACCCAGCCGTTCACTTCTA
Source organism: Oophaga sylvatica (assembly GCA_033576555.1). NCBI lineage: Eukaryota > Metazoa > Chordata > Amphibia > Anura > Dendrobatidae > Oophaga > Oophaga sylvatica. The sequence continues at coordinate 898,966,602 of JARQOD010000001.1, forward strand.
TGGGCAATGCAAGCAGAATGCCAGCATTCTGCCAGCATTGCCCTGGGGTCAGCTGGATGTCAGATCCAGAGCGGATCAACCTCTGGCGGCCCCAAACATAAGTGTGAAAGCACTTTTAAAATTACAGTGTGCAAGAAGCCTAAAATCAAAACAATTTTGAACTTTTACCTGACCCAGCACTGACCAGCTTTGTTGCAAGTTTTGTTGCAGATGTAACAATTAGCAGGTCAGATGTCCTGCAAGTTACATTAGACTAGCTTTTATGCCATCTGTACATCAGAATATAGCAGTGTTTGAAATCTCCACAAAGAGAAAAGTTTACTGCCACAAAAAATCAGTCAGCTTCCACAGCAATTCACTTTCTACAACTATGAATTCAGTTCTGTCCAAACATGGAAGGAGGAATTGGTCCATGAGAATCACATTTACTTATTTTCCAAACGAACCGCTGATGATGTCCATTCATCTGGGTATGTGAAAAACGGTCGACTTGCAAGGGACGTGTTTGGGCCAATGAAGAATCTGGCGAAGTTGTGAAAGTAGTCAATCTTCACAGTCACGCAGCACAAGCTGCAGTACTTGTGGATGGATTCTAGAGGCCGTGGCTGCACAGGAGCATGCAACTACCGTAACAATATATTCCCTATGATGTATAAAGGGCTACTGGTTTACAGCCTTCTGCAAAGCCCCCCCCTATGTGTTTCGTCCTGTAACGGCTTTACACAGGCGGGGGGGGAGCCCTCCTCTTGTCCAGGACAGAGCACATGAGCGGAGGGTGAAGGGTAGCTTTGCAGAGGGCTGTGAACAAGCAGCCCTGAATGTATCACAGGGAGCCAGGATCCGTTCTGCTACCAAGGAGGCACAACCTCCTTAGTAACCAATGAAATCCTACTATTTTCCTGTCTGTTTGTAAAATGACTTATCTAGAAAACAATGTTTTAGAATAAAAAAACTCATTTGATCAGAATTGTATATCTTAGACTCATATGGTGTATTATTAGTGATAAGCGAACGTTCAGTTCAGGCAGGTCTTTAATTGCTAGAGGCAAAACATCCTGGGTTCGAAATGCTGGGGGCGAAATGTTCGGGGGCGAACTGCCGGGGGCGAAATGATCGGGGGCAAAATGTTCAGGGCGAACTGCCAGGGGCGAACTGCCGGGGGCGAAATGTTCTGGGGCAAAACATCCTGGGGGCGAAATGTGCGGGGGCGAAACATCCTGGGGGCGAAATGCTGGGGGTGAAATGTTCGGGGGCGACGTGTACCTGGGGGCGAAATGCTGGGGGCGAACTGCTGGGGGATAACTGCAGTGGGCGAAACTTCCTAGAACCACATTTAGCCCATGCAGCTGAACTAAGGCTCAGAGGGAAAGGAGGCCCATTATAACTACATTTTTAAAAATAAAATGTTGTAGTACCTGGGTCCATCCAGTGCACTTGGTAGCCTAGGGCCCTAGGAAGTTAACATTTCCACTTGAAATGATGTGGAGTTTGGGTGTTTGTTGGCAGGGCATAATGGTCAGGAAAGATTTTTCCAACTGCTGCATTGATCATGGTGGAGACAAACACTGGATGTAGTTAGTATTCATGGCCATATAACTTTACTGATTATAAAGTGGTTTGTGGACATGCTGTATGTACTTTTCTGGGGTGTGTTTTGTCTTGTCTGCTTATGTGATGTTTATGCTGTGCTTCTCTGACATGTATGCTATGTATGTCTGATGTGCTTGTGTAACGTGCACTGTGCTTTCGTGATGTGTGCTTGTTGGATGTGTGCTTATTTGATGTTTCTGACTTGTGATTTATGCTTGTGTGACCTGCATTGTAGTTGTGTGATGTCTACACTGCACTATGCTTGTGTGCGATGTACTTTTGTGATGTGTGTGATGTACGTGTGTTAGAACTCTAGTGCCACCTATTGGAAGGTAGCAATCCTACAAGTCAATGTTGACCCTTTAACGAGCCTTATCACATGACCTAGGATAATAGCCAAACCAGAATCTCAATTTGCAGTCAGACGAGGGGCAGTACCCCGCAACACAGTGTCTGCAAATTGAGATTCTGGTTTGGCTATTATTCTAGGTCATGTGATAAGGCTCGTTAAAGGGTCAACATTGACTTGTAGGAATGCTACCTTCCAATAGGTGGCACTAGAGTTCTAGCTCTCTTCCTCTCTAAAGAGACAATTTGCATAATTAGCATATTTCCCAGAGGAGCATTGTGGCTTTAAGTCTCCTCATCTCAGCATGCTTAGCATGTTGATCTCCGCAAGGAGTGACAATACTTCTTGGACAATGTACGTGTGTGACATGTGCATTATGCTTGTGTGACATGTGCGCTGTACTAGTGTGACATGGGCATTGTGCTTGAGTGACATTTGTGCTGTGCTTTGAGTGATGTTTGCGCTGTGCTTGACTTATGTTTGCGTTGTGCCTGTGTAACCTGTATGCTATGTTTATGGGATGTCTGCGCTGTGTGTCTCCAAAGTGTGCACTGTACTTGTGTCATGTGCACTGTACTTGCACAGGTGAACTTTATCACCTACTTTGTTTTTAGATGAATTCCAGGTTCTATTTGATTGCTTGAAAATAAAATTCAACACAGTGATAATGTCAGACATACAGCCTAATATTCTAAGGGTTTTCACAACTATTTCACATGTTTTGTACATTTTTTGCAGATTTTTGTTGCAGCTGATGAAGTAAATAGCTTGCTGCTTATTTACCACAGATTCCGAAAAGAAAACGTGAAGATTATTCCATGAGGGATAAATCCTTGTGTGGATTCAAGGTAATGGAAACTGTAAATCTGTGAAACATTTGTGTCAGAATTTTGTCTAGCTTTGGATTTCTGCCATGGAAAATCATTTTCATTCATTATGTGAACATACCAATGAATAGCTTCTTAGTCCTCTTGCAAAGGCACTCAATCCAAGAGATCTGCACACCTCCATACACACAGCCATGTGTGAGATAAACAGTAGAGATGAGTGAATTTGTTCAGATTCAGTTCCGAATACGATCGGCATCGAATATTGTTTTTGCAATATTTGTTGAACACAGCCGAACGTCATTAGAGTCAATGGGAGTAGAAATCACCGAATATGTTCGGAACAGATCATAAGACATACATTTGACATGAATAGTGTTCGAATATGGCCCGAATATGTCAAAATCAGATTCAGGGCCAAAATCCCAACACATTCGCACATCTCTAATAAACAGCTCTCAATTTACAAAGTGAATGACACCCAGGGGTGTGCGACATCTACCTTACAATTTTTAAAAAGAAGTGTAAATTTTGCTGTTCACTATTCTTCGCATTCTGTGAAAAATTCCTATCCAAGCAACTCCGTAAATTTACATTTCAGCATTTTGCTTGGCAGAATGCATCAGGTATTTTCCATCATCTTTTCCTCACTGTATTGCTCACATGCAATCTCTTTGATTCAAATACATTCATTATATTTTTTCACCATCCAATGTCTGTGTCCTTTTACACTTTTTATCTATTTGTCAGTTTAACTAATTTTTTTTGTAACCCTGTAACTGTAAATTCTCCTTTTATTTAGTGAGTACTGCTTAATTGAGTTGGATATTTGGTACTAGTTAGAGTAGAGTAAGCTGACCACAAAGTGTTATTTTATTGGCAAACCTGCCAGTTTAACAAACTAATTTCCCTGAAATGCCACCTTATGGGAAATTAAAAAATTCCTTTTATTTCCATTTCAGCACCACCCATTTTTTCCCTTTTAGACCCAAATTGATTTATAATTCTCACTATGTATTTCCCTACGCTCTGCTATCAATTTCATGATGAATCAGCACAAAATCAAATGAACAACTAGACCAGTACCATCTCTGTCTACTGTGGTAACAGAGTGATTATACTCTTCTTTATATTCTCCTAATTAAGATAGTAGAACATATCAATACACAGTCAGGAACCTGGAACTGTCATTTTCCTAAACTACTTTAAAGCCTTGTGTCAGGAGCTATCTAATTATCATCATCAATTGTGATAGAAGTTTACATGATTCCTTCAATAAGCTGCTGTAAAATGATGGTGCCAGGTTGAGGAAATTCAATTAAAATATTCAAATCCATGTTTTATTATTGAGTAGATTTTAAATAATTAACATAATAATAAAATATCTGAAAACGTGAACCATTGGTCCTAGGGGTTAAAACAAATGTTTTTAACCTCACGAATGTTGTATGGAATTAACAGCAGAGCACTGAACAAAGACAGAAGAAAAGTGGCAATTAAATAATTAAAGGGACATTGGAATGAAAAATATACCAAAATCTTCTGCTAAAAATGTATAAAAACTTCATCCACAAAATATAAAAATATATTACACTACATTGCTATATGTCTGTTCGCTTAATTGCTAATTTCTCAACTGAGGCTTTGTGATAATGTGATATCCACTCTGAGCGCAGAACTGAAAAGGAGGTTTAAATGCCCCCGACCTTCTCTGAATTATCAGGGAAAGGCTTTACATATACTTGTGAAGGCCATGAAGGGCCACATCCAACTGTGTAGCTGACACCTTGAGATATGCCGCCACAGAGATGTACATATTTATCTCACTTGCAAAAGGAGAGCTGTTTTATACTTCAGGCATTTATGCAATCTTTTTTAGATTTGTTCATAAGTGTCAGAAGAAAGCCACATAAAATTGTCCTAGGGCAAGATGTGCTGCCAAGCAATCAGCTGGTCAGCGTCTGCATTACTATTTCACCATAGGTTTGAGATGATAAAATGTTGACGATGCGATGGTGTGTTCTTCAGAAGTGGAACTATGATAGCATGCTCTCACAGAAAACCAAATGAGCAAAGAAAGAAAAAAGATTGTGTCGAGGATGAAATATATCACAAGATTCATTTAAAAAGTTAAATTTTATTGTATGAATTCATTAAGAACATGTATATGCAAAATAATTTAAGCAAACACCAATAGACAAACGGAGAGACTTTAAAAAAAACTATATGATACATACGTGCATGTGCATACATATAACCATATCTGTATGTGGCTTGTGAGCTAATCATGGACTGTTCACAAGTACATGTGTACGAAGGAAGCCCAAATCGCAGGTGATCAAAAAAGTATGATCCTATTGTAATAGGTAAAATAAGTGCCTGTATGCATGTACATGAATTGTTTAATATAATTATGTATTTATACAAATATCTTAGAGTTACCGTATGTACTCGAATATAAGCCGACCCGAGTATAAGCCGACCCCCCTAATTTTGCCACAAAAAACTGGGAAAAAAATCGACTCGAGTATAAGCCTAGGGAGGAAAATGAGATTATGCCCCATATGCTGCCCCATGTATTATGCCCCACAAGATGCTCCATGTATTGTGCCCCATATGCTGCCCATGTATTGTGCCCCATATGCTGCCCCATGTATTGTGCCCCATAGATGCTCCATAGATTGTTCCCCCATAGATGCTCCATAGATTGTGCCCCCATAGATGCTCCTTAGATTATGCCCCCATAGATGCCCCATGTATTATGCCCCATAGATGCTCCATAGATTATGCCCCCAAAGATGCCCCATGTATTATGCCCCCATAGATGCTGCATTGAATAGGCCCCTTATGCTGCCGCAGCTGCTGCTGCACAAAAGACATACTCACCTCTCGTCGCTGGGGACCAGGTGCCGGTGTCCTGAGCAGGCGGGGACACCAGCGCGCTATGGGGGACAGGTGCCGGTGTCACAGCTCGCTCAGGGCCCCGGCACTTGCGATATTTACCTGTCACTTGGTCCACCGCTGTGCGCCGCTGTCTTCCGGGTCCTCCCGCAGTGAATGCTCAGGCAGAGGGCGTGGCGCACAGTAACCACGTCATCGCGCCCTCTGCCTGAATATCGCAGCAAGAGGACCCGAGGACACAGCGGCGAGCAGCGGAGGAACAGGACAGGTAAATATCCCTTATACTCACCCCTCCGCCGGCGCGTCTCTGCCCTGCTCTTCTCCCGTGTCTCTGGCGCCAGTGTTCAGCAGTCAGGTGGTACCGCTCATTAAAGTCATGAATATGTGCATATTCATGACTTTAATGAGCGGTACCACCTGACCGCTGAACACTGGCGCTGGAGACCGTGGGAGAAGAGCAGGGGCTGCAGAGACCGCGTCGGCGGAGGGGTGAATATATAGAACAGCTGCGCTCCGCCGCCCCCTTGTATATGACTCGAGTATAAGCCGAGAGGGGGACTTTCAGCCCTAAAAAATGGGCTGAAAATCTCGGCTTATACTCGAGTATATACGTATATAATAATGAATATTAGTATTAATAAAGTAATATTTACATATACCCAAGGAAAAAAGGTAGTACTGCATGACAGTGATCAGTGACCTACCACAAGACCCGACACGTGTTCCACCATCCTTCATCAGGGGTCACTGATATGGTTATATATATGCATGTACATGTATGTATCGTATATAGAGATGAGCGACTTTGCCTTTTTTAGGGTCGAGTCGGGTTTCATGAAACCCGACTTTCTCAAAAGTCGAGTCGAACGAAATCGGCCGACTATCTGGAAAAGTCGGGGGTCCGACTGAAGCACGAAACCCAATGCAAGTCAATGGGGAAGCAAAGTCGGCAGGGAGTGGAGGACAGTAAACACACCTACAGTGCCCATTTGAATGGCAACGACATCAATTCTTATTACTTAAGCTTGGCAACCTTAATTAACTTTATAATAATAGTTATGCATTGAAAACTGGGGGTTATTTGGCTAAACTTGTGGGGGGGGTAGGGCTGTGGCCCGGTTTTCGTGTGCCCCAGGCCAAAGAGTGTCAGTGGGCCCCTTTAACACATACCACAATTCATGATGCTCCGATACGGCACAGAAATATAGGTATAGTACAATGAATAAGACTTCACTTCTTACATGACATGACTGATATCTATGTTAAAATCTACAATAGCTCAAAAACCAGACAGTATATTCCTCCATACAGTATAATGGCCACCACATAGTGCGCCATACAGAATAATGAGCCCCATATATTGCTCCATACATAATTGGTCCCATATAATGTTCCATACAGTATATGATGAGCTCCACATACTGCTCCAGTATATGATAGTCCCCATATAATGTGCCATAAAGTATAGGATGTTCCCCATAGAGTAGAATGAGCCCCACATATTGCTCCATACAGTATAATGAGTCGCATATAAAGCTCCATACAGTATATGATGGGCCCCATTAATTGCTCCATACAGAATGGGCTCCATATACAGCTCCACAGAGAATAGGCCCCATATGATGCTCCATACCCTATATCAGTGATGGCGAACCTTGGCACTCCAGCTGTTGGAGAACTACAACTCCCAGCATGTCTCAACAGCTGACTCTAGTGCTGCAGGTTGCAAGGGCATGCTGGGAGTTGTAGTTTTACAACAGCTGGAGTGCCAAGGTTAGCCATCACTGCCCTATATGATGCCCCTTAAATAATGAACCCCATATGATTCTCCAGTATATGATGGGCCCCATGGATGATGCTCCAGTGTCTTATGGGCCAAAATAATGCTCCATATATAATGGGCCCCATTTATAATGCTCCATTGTATAATGGTCCCCGTAAATGCTGCTCCAGTGTCTGTTTTCCCCCTTTTAGAATGCTCCAGTATATGATGGGCCCCATGGATGCTGCTCCAGTGTCTGATCTGCCCCATTTAGAATACTCCAGTATATGATGTGCCCTATGAATAATGCTCCTGTGTATGATGGGCCAATATAATGATCCATATATAATGGGCCCCATTTATAATGATCCAGTGTATAATGGTCCCAGTAAATGCTGCTCCAGTATCTGTTTTCCCCCTTTTAGAATGCTACAGTATATGATGGGACCTATGGATGATGCACCAGTGTCTGATCTGTCCCATTTAGAATGCTCCAGTTTATGATGGGCCCCATGGATGATGCTCCAGTGTCTTATGGGCCAAAATATTGCTCCATATATAATGGGCCCCATTTATAATGCTCCAGTGTCTGATGTCCCACAATTAGAATGCTCCAGTATATGATGGGCCCTGTACATGCTGCTCCAGTTACTGATGTCCCCCATTTAGAATGCTCCAGTGTATGATGGGCCCTATCTCTGATTCTCAAGTGTATGCTGGGCCCCATATATAATTCTACAGTGTATAATGCTCCCCATATATTGCTCCAAACATTAAAAAAAATGAAATACCTCTCCTCGCTGTGCACTGCTCTACCCCGGACTCCTCAGCATCGCCATCTTACAGGTCTCTGCACTTGGACTGTATAGGCAGAGGGCGGACAGGCGTGACGTCATCGCGCTCTCTAACCTGAATGTCACTGTCAGAAAACACGGAAGACGTCACAGCGGTGGAGCATGGAGAGGTAAGTATTGCAAGTGCTGGGGCCCTGAGCAAGCAGGGTGGGGGCCGACTCGTGGGCGACGGCACTGGCACAGGGCCCCTCATAGTACGCCGGTGTGTCTGACGGCGAGTGGGCCCTCCCACCGAAAGAGACTCTTTTTTGTACTATGAGGGGCCTGTGCCAGTGCCGTCGCCCTCGAGTCGGCCCCCCCACCTGCTCAGGGAACCGCCACTTGCCTGGGTGCGCCAGGTGCTGACGCCGGCCCTTGGGGGGTATTTGTAGGTTTTGTAGTCCGTTAACGCTTGCAAGTGCATGTTCATTAAATGTCTATGCATGGAACTGGTATTCAAATTTCTGAGATTTTTCCCTCGGCTAAAGGTCCTTCTGCACTTCTTACAGATAATCTTTGCCTCATCAATAGGATTTTGGTCAAAAAAGAGCCACACTGGACTCTTCCTACTATGGTATTGTCGGGGTCGTAACGACAAACCACTCATCCTCCAGTCACTCCAAATTAGACTAAGAGCATGGGTCGACCGAGAATGAATAAGGCAATACGCTGGTTCAGACTTCAGAACGTGCCCTAAAGAAAATGGTGCTATTAGGCGGCCATCTCCAGTAAGCACTGAACTTTTTATTCACGTACATAAGATTACATACACAGAATATTGGGGTGGAGTAAAGGCGGGATTGAGGAGAAAGAGATATGCTGAATGATGTCCATATATGTATATATTCAGCATCTGGTCATCCTAATTGGTCCTTAGATCTTCTTCTAAGTCCTCCTTAATCGTGTTGTCATCCTCAGTTTCGTTTCTTGAAGAAAGATTCTATTGTTCTCGTGTATCATGTGGTTCCTCAATTCCCCAAAGGTGGGGGGCATTTCAGTGGATCCAGTTAAAGTTATTAGATAGTTAGTGTAATACAGTGATAGGACACAAGGTGGAGACAGACACCAGCAGATACTAACATTGTCCTAAAATAAGTTTCAATCTGAATAATATCATTTAAGTGAAACTTCGTGTTTACAAAATACATATACACACTATAAATATAAAAGTATAGTAGAAAATTATATTTTACCTTGACAATTCCCCCTAAACACTAAGTTTTTCCCTTAATATATGCGGCCTTCGAGACTGTCCATGTGTGGGGACAGGGGTAATGGATTTCTTCGCTTGGTCATTTTAGAAACTGGCCCTTATGGACCGCCCCCAAACAACCAAGTCCCTACCAAACATGCACATGGAGTTCTCCCACTATCCCTAAACTAAATCTCTTATTTCCATTTGTATTTTGTTATAGGGGGTTTTATCAGGTTTATCCTGCGGAGTATATTTCTCCATATCACCCTTATCAGTGTCTTCATATAGTAGCGACACAACTTCCTGATGAAGGAAAGTACCTGAGGAGGCGGCTGCATTGGTCACAGCTTTCCTATACATAGATATCGCACAACATAGAATTATCAATCCTAGTACCAAAAAGTCCTGTTACCACTAAGCAGGCTTGTTGGAGAAATTATTTAAGTCCTCCAAGCCATCTTAAGAAGAAAGAGGTATCTACTTCTGCATTGGCTTTTATTTCCTGAGCCAGATTTTTAATCTCTGTAAGGGCCACTATAGTTTTACCATTGACTCCAGAATTCTGAGGAATATAAGTACAAAATTCTTCCCCTATCATCCCACAGACTTCATCTTTTTCAGCTAGAATCATGTCAATGGCCAGTCTATTTTGAAGAGTCAGTCTTTTGTTTTGGGCCCAGTTTCTCAACTATACCCTGGAAAGCATCTTGACTAAAATTGATATTGATAAATCTTTGCTCAGTATAGTATATATATTTTATCCAATCTACATTGTAATTGATCTGCACAGTTGGGATGAGAGAACGGAAACCCGCCAGGATCTGATTCTGAGCTTTGTATTCGTCTGGGACCCCCCTAGGAACACCTATGGGATCCATATAAACTTTGGGATCCTCAGCATAACCGGTGTGCAGCTGACCCAGACTCCTTCTTTTTCTGGATATCAGTGGAGCTATATTCTCGGATCCAGACTCTTCCTCACGTGTCTTTTAATGACTACCCAGTCTCCAGACTGCAGACTGCAGACTCCCAGGATCCTGGTTCGGATCTGGAAGAGAACTGAAAACATTATCATATACTTTCTTGAGTCTTTTATACAAATCCCTTACATATGAACTTAATACATGGTTACTTATTTCCAATGCTTGGGAAAAGAAACATCCTAAACTAGGCACTTTGTCAAATAGTACTTTATACGGAGAAAGTCCAGTTTTTCTATTTGGAATATACTTTACTAAATATAGGGCTAATGATAAACATTCAGGCCAAGATTTCCCTGTTTCAGCCATGGCCTTTTAGATTTTTAACTTCAATGTCCTATTTAGTCCTTTTACTTTTACACCGCTTTGTGGTAATATGGGGTGTGGAAAACTTGTTGAATTCACAGAGCTGTCAAGACTTCATTCATTATTTCACCTGTGAAATGTGTACCTCTGTCACTTTCGGTCACCTTTGGTACTCCATACCTGCACACCACCTCCACAAGCAGCTTCTTTGCGGTTGCCGCAGCCGTAGCCTTGGCAATCGGGAAAGCCTCCGGCCAACCTGAGAATAAATCAAAAACACACCAACACGTACTCCCATGAACCTGATTTTGGCAGCTGAATATAATCAATCTGCAGTCTCTGGAAAGGATAGAGGGGCCGAGGGGCATGTTTGGGTGGTGTCTTGACTACCCTTCTCTTATTATGTGTAGCACATACCATGCATCCCTGGATCAAACCTTCTATACAGGTGGAAAAGCCTGGTGCCGCCCAATGCTTCTGCATCACGCTCATTACAGCAGTTTTGGACTGGTGGGTTGGCCCATGTAACATCTGGGCGACCGCAGGGTACAACGCTCTTGGAAGGCATCGGCGCATCCCTCTTCCCCATACCCCAGTTGCTGCATTCAGACATGCACCTTCTTTTTCCCACTTTTCTACTTCCTCCTGGCGCACCTGAGCCTGCATCTGGGCTAAGGCATCCTCCAACACAAAGGGATTTTTGGGAGCGCTTACCTGGTGCATCGTTACCCCTTGGAGTGGTCTACTGGCTGCTGTTTTTGCTGCTGCATCGGCCATTGTGTTTCCTTTACTCACCTGATCAGTGCATCTGGTATGTGCTTTAACTTTTATGACAGCTACTTCTTTTGGTAATTGTAATGCATCAATTAACTGCTGGACTGCGTCAGCATTTTTAATGGGATGTCCTGCTGCCATCAGGAATCCTCTAGACTTCCAAATTGGACCCAAATCATGAGCTATACCGAATGCGTATCTAGAATCTGTGTAGATGTTAACAATTCTACCTTCAGCTATCTTACAGGCCTCGGTCAGAGCCTTAAGTTCAGCCTCCTGGGCCGACTGATATGGGAGTATTGGTTCTGCTTTGATCACTGCATTCAGGGAGACGATGGCATACCTGGTGTGGAAGGTACCTGAGTCATCTTGGTAGCGAGTTCTACAAAAGATTTAAAGTCAACATTACATCTTTCAGTTTCAAACACTGTGGGTAGACCTGCTGTTTCTTGTGCCATAAGCTGAACACAGTCATAAGGAATCTCCTCTCTTGGATCTTCTTTGTACAATACCGTACAATACCTGACCTCCCCCCTAGATCCGAGAGAGGTAACAATGTGGCAGGATTAAGTGTGGTACATCTCTGCAAAGAAACATTTGGAGGCATTAAAAGTGCACATTGCAATCAAAGATGACGTGCAGCTGAAAGATGTGCCGACTGCACCTGGTTCAGTATGGTATATACATCATGAAGTGTAAATACTGTCAGTAGATGATCAAGCACGATATCTGATGATTTGTGGAGCAATTGTCCTACAGCATATACTGCCCGTACACAGGACGGGGCACCCCTAGCCACTGCATCTAGTCTTCCACTGAAACAGGCCACTGGCCTTTGATTATCACCATGTAACTGAGTCAATACCCCTGCCGCGTGTCCCTGCTGTTCATGGAGATACAGGGTGAATGGTAGTTCATAGTTGAGAGTTCCTAGCGCTGGAGCTGCCACAATCCTGTTTTTGAGGGAATGAAAACAGTCTATACCTTCAGGAGTTAGTTTAAAAGGCACAATGGTGATAATCAAAGGCCAGTGGCCTGTTTCAGTGGAAGACTAGATGCAGTGGCTAGGGGTGCCCCGTCCTGTGTACGGGCAGTATATGCTGTAGGACAATTGCTCCACAAATCATCAGATATCGTGCTTGATCATCTACTGACAGTATTTACACTTCATGATGTATATACCATACTGAACCAGGTGCAGTCGGCACATCTTTCAGCTGCACGTCATCTTTGATTGCAATGTGCACTTTTAATGCCTCCAAATGTTTCTTTGCAGAGATGTACCACACTTAATCCTGCCACATTGTTACCTCTCTCGGATCTAGGGGGGAGGTCAGGTATTGTACGGTATTGTACAAAGAAGATCCAAGAGAGGAGATTCCTTATGACTGTGTTCAGCTTATGGCACAAGAAACAGCAGGTCTACCCACAGTGTTTGAAACTGAAAGATTCATGCATTGCAGCAATGGCCGGGTTGGGGTGTGTGAAAGGGAACAATGGTGTTGCATCTGGTGCCATATTGGGAGCTGTGGCCTGCACAGGTGCGGGCGGGGGCTGGTAGTAGGCCCTGGTTGGTATCAGCAAGGGATATAGGCCTGACTGGGTGTGCTTGGGTGTCCCAAGATGGCCGCCGGAGGAGATGGGGTGTTGGCCATTTCCGGGTGTATTAAGATGGCCACTGGGTTTACCAAAATGGCCGCTGGGTGTGGGAGGGGCGATGGGCTGGGCATTACACCAGGAGCGACCCGCCCCACAAACACGGCAGGTCTCCGCCCAGGGCGGATTCTGTTCACCACACACATGACAGGTCCAACCTCCCTTTGTTCTAAGATCGGCACCATTATAGGGCGGTGGCCGTGGGCTTGGAGCGGCCATTTTAGTTACATCAACAAGATCATATGCAGAGCATTTTAAATATCCGAACAAAGGCTCAGCACTTTCCGAACCTCCTTATTCCATCTACCTCTTTCCAACCCTCAACTTTCAAATCATTTACTACTCTCAAATGTGCTTGGGCTTGATACAAGAGCCCCTGATCTCTCAACTTTCCCTCATTCTGTGCGACAAAGTCTTTCCACACTGAAGGCTGAAGCCTGCCTGTACTCGGCAAGCTCATTCTTAACAGCCTTCTTGCCTCCACGTGATTCCATCAATTCAACCACTCCCAAAGCACCACCCTCTAACTTGTGTGTTTTGTTTGATTTAAACATGCGCATCATAATATTAACAGAGTGTAATGATCTGTCGCGACTCAGACCACCGGCGTCACTCGCAGGTCACCACCCGTCACTGCAGAGTCCCCCTCAATACTGTGACAAGACAAAGAGTCCTCCTCTATTTGTCCCTTCCCTAACTGTGGATGGTGACTTTACAGCGCAGTACACCGTGACACTCTACACAGCACAGAGTCCCCCTCCATATGCTGACACCTGGGCTTCTCCTAATGAGACTTCCCGGGTTAGACAAAGAGTCCTCCTCTATTTGTCACTTTCTCAGACGAAGAGCCCTCCTCTATTCGTCTCCTAAGGAAATTTGGTTATGCGCACCCCTACCACAATTCTCTACAAGATGCTAGAAATTTAGACACTACCAAATAATCACGGGAGGCAACTATCTGCATAAAAGTACAGTGACTGGAGGAGGAGGAACGTGGTAATTTTCACGAGAACGTGCAGGAATGCAACGTCACTCGGTCAGACTTGCTGGTTCGTGGCGTGGGATTGCCCTTGGTCTCACCACTCAACCGGTCACCCACCCAGACCCAAAAAGACAATACAGCTTAAGCCCACAATGACTGACACACAGGCAAGTGGGACGCATATAAAATATATGATCCCAACTTACCGTGTTCAACGGAGGCTGCAGTCCTCGCATTCAGTCACCGCGGGCACCACCGCAAAGTCCTCAAGACGGGTCCGGACGGGCGGCAATCCACGGCCCCACGTTGGGCGCCAATTGTCGGGGTCGTAACGACAAACCACTCATCCTCCAGTCACTCCAAATTAGACTAAGAGCACGGGTCGACCGAGAATGAATCAGGCAATACGCTGGTTCAGACTTCAGAACGTGCCCTAAAGAAAATGGTGCTATTAGGCGGCCAGCTCCAGTAAGCACTGAACTTTTTATTCACGTACATAAGATTACATACACAGAATATTGGGGTGGAGTAAAGGCGGGATTGAGGAGAAAGAGATATGCTGAATGATGTCCATATATGTATATATTCAGCATCTGGTCATCCTAATTGGTCCTTAGATCTTCTTCTAAGTCCTCCTTGATCGTGTTGTCATCCTCAGTTTCGTTTCTTGAAGAAAGATTCTATTGTTCTCGTGTATCATGTGGTTCCTCAATTCCCCAAAGGTGGGGGGGCATTTCAGTGGATCCAGTTCAAGTTATTAGATAGCTAGTGTAATACAGTGATAGGACACAAGGTGGAGACAGACACCAGCAGATACTACATTGTCCTAAAATAAGTTTCAATCTGAATAATATCATTTAAGGGAAACTTCGTGTTTACAAAATACATATACACACTATAAATATAAAAGTATAGTAGAAAATTATATTTTACCTTGACAATATAAATTTTCAGGGCTTGCACGCTGTGCTAATTTGACCGTCTGGCCAAGGTGTCCTGCTACTCTTTTTGTTTTTTTAACACCTTTTTGGACTGTTACGGGTCTGCCAGATAACCGCTGCTGCTATGTCGATACCTGCTGCGGATCCTCCTCCTCTTCTGAGTTATTGCCAGCAGCACCCTCCTCCCCCACTGGATGCCAATCCGGGTCAACAACTGGGTCATCCATCACCTCCTCTTCAATTTCATCTGCACCTTCCTCTGTGTCACCATGTAAAGTGGTATAGTATGCGGGAAGTGGCACCTGAGTTTCATCAGGGTCACATTCTGGCTCAGTAGACTGCAAGAGCAATGTAGTGCTCTGGTTGAATGTACCAGCAGAATCATATAGCAGTGGCTGTGCATCAGTGCACTCCATGTCAGATTCATCTTGGACTGGGGAATTCAGGATTTCACTTGATAACCCAGGCATGGTATGTGAAAAGAGCTCCATGGAGTAATCTGAAGTGTGGTCTGCCGCATCCTTCACTTTTGGTGGGGGTGAAGGACACAAGGAAAGGGGTTGTTCCTGACCAGGAGCCTGCACTGACGACTCAGTGCTTGGAGTTTTTGAAACTTCAGAAGAGGAGGTGATAGAGCTGGAGGCTGTTTCGGCAATGTAAGCCAAAACCTGTTCCTGATGCTTTGGCTTTAAAAGCGGTTTACGTACTCCCAGAAAAGGGAGCCTTCCAGGCCTTCTGGAGCCAGACAATAACGCAGGCTCAACACCTCCTGCCTTAGATGCTATTGTGCTTTTGGCACCACCAGCAGATGCACTACCACCACCATCAGTACCAGGTGGCCCCCGGCGCCCACGTCCACGGCATCTTCCACCATACTTCCTCATGTTTGTGAAAATACCCAAAATACCAGCAGATATATGGTACTGTATCAGAAGCGTACAGCTGTTTACGGTGAAGGTGAAAAATTTTAATCTCCTTATATATTTGTGGAGTAACAGACAGAGACTCTCACAGGCTCAGTATGGATTACACCAGAATATAAAAGGCAAAAAAGTGTACTGTATCAGAAGCGTACAGCCGTATACAGTGCTGGGGTTATTTTAAATCGCCGTATATATTTCAGGAGTCAGACACAGACGCTCACAGGCTCAGTATGGAGTAGACCAGAATATGAAAAGCATAAAAAGTGTACTGTATCAGTAGCGTACAGCTGTATACAGTGTTGGGGTAATTTTAAATCTCCGTATATATTTCAGGAGTAACACACACACGCTCACAGACTCTGTATGGATTACACCAGAAGATGAAAAGCATAAAAAATGTACTGCATCAGTAGCGTACAGCTGTATACAGTGTTGGGGTAATTTTAAATCTCCGTATATATTTCAGGAGTAACACACACGCTCACAGGCTCAGTATGGATTACACCAGAATATGAAAAGCAGAAAAAGTGTAGTGTATCAGTAGCGTACAGCTGTATACAGTGTTGGGGTAATTTTAAATCTCCCTATATATTTCAGGAGTAACACACTGGCGCTCACAGGCTCAGTATGGAGTAGACCAGAATATGAAAAGCATAAAAAGTATACTGTATCAGTAGCGTACAGCTGTATACAGTGTTGGGGTAATTTTAAAGCTCTGTATATATTTCAGGAGTAACACACACGCTCACAGGCTCAGTATGGATTACACCAGAATATGAAAAGCATAAAATGTGTACTGTATCAGTTGCGTACAGCTGTATACAGTGTTGGGGTAATTTTAAATCTCCGTATATATTTCAGGAGTAACACACACGCTCACAGGCTCAGTATGGATTACATCAGAATATGAAAAACAGAAAAAGTGTCCTGTATCAGTAGCGTACAGTTGTTTACAATGTTGGGTCAATTTTAAATCTCCGTATATATTTCAGGAGTAACACACAGTCGCTCACATGCTCAGTATGGAATAGACCAGAATATAAAAAAAGCAGAAAAAGTGTACTGTATCAGTAGCATACAGCTGTATACAGTGTTGGGGTAATTTTAAATCTCCGTATATATTTCTGGAGTAACACACACACGCTCACAGGCTCAGTATGGAGTAGACCAGAATATGAAAAGCTGAAAAAGTGTACTGTATCAGTAGCTACAGCTGTATACAGTGTTGGGGTAATTTTTAATCTCCGTATATATTTGAGGGGTAACACACAGACGCTCTCTCAGTATGGATTTGACTGTAATACAGAAGGGAGAAAAACGGTACTGTATCAGAAGATACCAGCTGTATACGGATTTTGGGAAAATTTAAATCTACGTATTTATTTCCGTAGTCACACACAGATGCTCTCTCAGTATGGATTTGACCGTAATACACAAGGCAGAAAAACGGTACTATATCAGAAGACACCAGCTGTATACGGTTTTGTGGAAAATTTAAATCTCTGTATATATTTCCTGAGTCACACACAGATAGCATGTATTTGTCCGTGATATCAGCCGGCACACGGTAGTGTGAGGAGCGTACAGCTCTACACAGTGTGGGAAAAAATTAACGCTCGGTAACTGCAGAAAAAAAGAATAAAAGTATTAGTGCTGTGTAGGTGCTGTGTTAAAAAGCACTCTGCACAGCAGTGTACACACAGCAATACAGCTAGCAGGCAGCCTAATAATCAGCTCTGCTGCTGCACACGAGAAATTCCTCCCCTGTCACTGGCAGGCAGCCTAATAATCAGCTATGCTGCTGCACACAATAAATTCCTCCCCTGTCACTGCACACTAACTGTACAGCTAATCGCTATCAGCACAAGCACAGAATTAGTTTTTTTTCCTGCCTAACGCTCTCCCTACTGAGAACCAGCGCCAGCAACCTCTCCCTACGCTAAGATCGCAGAAGTAAAATGACGGTCGGCGGTGAGGGCTTTTATAGGCACTGTGACACCACACAAAGCAAGCCAATCACTGCAATGCCCTTCTCTAAGATGGTGGTGGCCACTGCCCATGTAATCGTGCTGCCCACAGTGTGCGTACTTGCTCATTGGCTGAGAAAAGGCCCTTCAAGCATTATGGGAAAACCGACTTTGGCGCTCGGGTGGTCGAACGCATGGCTGACCACACGCTATGGTCGGGTTTCGCTCGGCGAAACCCAACTTTGGCGAAAGTCTGTCTTTTTTTAATCTGACCGACCTGTTTTGCTCAACTCTAATCATATAGGTTTTTTTAAGGTGTCTCTGTTTGTCTTTTGATGTTTGCGTTAACTTTTTTGCATATACATGTTCTTAATGAATTCGTGCAATAAAATTTAACTTTTTAAATGAATCTTCTAATATATTTCATCCCCGCACAATCTTTTTTTTTCTTGGTTATTTAGTTATTTTTGTGCCACATGGGGAACTGCTATATCTTTAGGTTAATTATGATATATTGGTTTCTCACAGAAAATGGTACAATCTACAAAGGTGAGAGGATCCAGAGAATAACAACTATAGCAGTACATTATCATTTGCTCATGGATACATATTTAAAATGAATGATATATTTTACTCATTAGGCCAAGATTTGTTAACTCTGGATGAATGTGTGAGTGTGCTTGTGGGGATCAAATGTATAGAAATTTTCCTCAATGTAATACAATGTCATTACCTTTTTTGCTGTTGTCATATTGATGGTCAATTCAGGTTTATATTGTTTTGGTTTTATTTATATTTTAATTTTGGATTGTATACATTGACATGTGTTAAAGCTCAGATCATTGACTCATGCTGTACACATCCGAACATCCCAGACACATTTGAATGCCAGATACTTTCATAACTTGGTTTGTTCATTAAAGGGGTGGTCCACAGGTAAAGTAAATTTCTAACTAATTCCCTGTTTGATTCCATAATATAAACTATTTTCTAATATGTTTGCATTAAAAATACCCTACTATACTACACTACACTATTTAACAGCTACAGTATTTTTTTCTCCTACTTCCTCTTTCATGACACTTCATTTGAGAAACCCACAGCATGCTGGGATACTCAAACGAAGCATCATCAAGGAGCAGAGGCTGCGGCCATTGCCTCAGCCACTGCCCCCACCATGAAACATCATCAGTAATGCTCATTTCAGGGGCTTGTCTAGTTCCTACGCCACTGGCGGACACAGACAGAAAAGGGCCCCTGAGCAAAAACAATATATGGGCCCTTTACAGCCCAAAAGCTCCTAAAAATGTAAAATTGCACCTGTTTTGGAGATGGAAATGGGCCCCCCTACTTCTTGGGCCCCTGTGCGACTGCACAGGTTACACCAATGATATGTCCGCCCTGCCCTACGCACTGTGCGATGTGCACAATC
The DNA here is from genome assembly GCA_033576555.1 of Oophaga sylvatica. Taxonomy (NCBI): domain Eukaryota; kingdom Metazoa; phylum Chordata; class Amphibia; order Anura; family Dendrobatidae; genus Oophaga; species Oophaga sylvatica. The sequence continues at coordinate 898,986,020 of JARQOD010000001.1, forward strand.
ACAGCGTCCACTATGTTGCCAGTTCAGATCAGCAGTGACGAGTCAATAGCAGAGTGGTGTCAGAATATCTGGCGTGCAGAGATCAAACCCACCCCTGCAAGTGACATCACTGGTCTCCCAATGCCTCCAGATATTGTGTCACTGCTCTGTTGCCAGCTCGCCCCTGCTGATCTGAGCTGATAACAGACCGTGCGCTGTCATTGTGCACATCGCACAGTGTGTGGGGACTAGCCCAGCCCCTGAAATGAGTGTAACTGGTGATGTTTCATTTCAGGGAGGGGGCATGAGCTGCCCAGTGACCGCAGCCTTTGCCCCTGATGACGCTTTGTTTGGGTATCATAACATGCACTAGGATTCTCAAACAAAGCATCATAGGAGAGGAAGTAAGAGAAAAAAAACATCGCATAGTTGTTAGATAGTGTAGTTAAGGACTGGTAGGGTGTCTGTCAACTGTCTGTATCAGGTACTGTCGCTTTAAATCACATCTCCGTGCGCTCTGTTAGTAACTCATTCAGAGCAGACTGATATGGAAATTTAATTAGGATAAAAATATCCTGTGTTTGCTGCTTGCCATGTCCAAATCTCTATATAATGTCTTTTTGAGCGCTCAGAACGAAATGAGGACTGTCCACACGAAAGTGTCAGTATAACAGTTCGTCAAAAACATACATTTATTATTCATTCAAGGTTTTATACGTTTACAAAAAGGGGCTGGTTAGTCAATTAACATACAATTAAAAGCTGCTAGATTATTGGCTGTTCTAGTGTAAATATGATAATTATGATAATCATGATTAAAAAGCTGAAGTTGCAGAATTATTGTTTTATATTCTTGTGACCTAGTTGCCTTGCATAACTATAATGTAAACAACAGATATCTAATAGGACATTTTGTACTTCATGCATTTGTTCCTTTACGAAGGTCTTATGGAGGCCAGATTTCTTTAAAACGACTGATTATATCTGGCCTAGAAATATGTGAGCACAAGGTTTTTTTTTAGCAAGTGAGATCTATCTAACTGTGAACTGTGAATACATATATGTGAATATACTTTGAATATATGGAAGAAATATATATTTCCATGACAGTCCCCCCTTAGATACCACTTGCCCTAAAAACAAGCTCCTGGCCCAAAGCGCTGCAACCTCTTTTGTGCTGCCGGTGAGTTGAGACACCCCTAGTACATGCCTCCCCCACCGAATACAGACTTTTCGCAAATGAGCGGTCAGGAGGACTGTCCCTGTCGGGGGTTTATGTGTTTGCAATCATAATCTCATAGTTGATATGATGTTTCATCAAGGATGTGTATTCTCAGTCTGGAGGTAGTTCGGAGATCTGGTCAAGCCAGGCAGTTCCATCCGGACTGGTGCGAGGTCCAAGATGGTGAGTGGCATCAAATTGGTTGTCTCCTGAACAGTTTTTTCCATTTTCCTGTGGATACAAGGAATAACACAGCAACCAGTAATTAATGCAAAAATGAGAACCCCCATAATGGCTGTCCCAACCTGTGCCAACATTTTCTGCCACCCACTCATCCACCCAAAGTATCGATCCCATGGGTCAGTGACACCTGAGTTCTGTTTCAGTTCCTCTGATAACTCATTAAGTTTCTGTATTGCCATTGTGACTTTACCATTTGGGCCAGTGTTGTCTGGGATGTAGGTGCAACAGGTGTCTTTGATCATTTTGTAAACACCACCTTTCTCAGCTAGAATCATATCCAAAGCCATTCTATTCTGGAATGCCATAATGGAAGTGGGGCCTAACTATGCTGCCAAACCTTTTACAGCATCTATGGTGAAGTTAACAAATCTCTGCTGGTTATAATAGATATAATTTATCCAATCAACATTTTTGTTTATAGTGACTCAAATCCTGCTTTAACTTGGTCTCTGGCCTTGAACTCATCAGGTAGGTCATCTGGTCATCTGTTTGGTCAGTCAGAGCATCCACGATATCCTTCATGGCTTAGGTGTCTCTCCTGGTACGGGAGCTTCCTTGCAATGCGATAGTGGATTCAAACAGGCTTTCCCTCTAGTTACACAGAGGTTGATGTCATCTGGGGCTCTTGGACAGGATCATCAAATCTGGCAGTGAGGAGAAAAACTCGAGAATGGACATTAGTTTTTGACCAATTCAATTACATAAGTGTTATGATTTGGTAGCTGAGGAGAGCAGGCAAAAAAAAAAAGCAATACACCAGAGAGGTTGGAATCTATGGGATTGCAGTACCCTGACTAACCACCACAACTAAAGGCAGCCGTGGAGCGTTCCTACGTTGGTCCTAGACGCCTCGTCACAGCCTGAGAAGCTAACTACACCTAAAGATAGAAAAAGGAAAGCTATCTGCCCCGGAGCAGATCCCCAAAGAACATAGGAAGCCCCCAAACATGTAATGGCGGTTAGACAAAAGGAAATACAGACACAGACAGAAAATAGAATGAGCAAATGCTGGGGCCCAATCTGTCTAGATAGAAAAGGATAGGAAAGGCACTTACTGCAACCCCAAAAAAAACCCTGAAAAATGACCAACTCTACTAATTACAAAAACACCTGAGATCACACGACCTCTACCACCTAAATTAGTTCTCTGGTGTAACAAAAACTAAACAGCAACCACTGAAAAAACTGGAAAAGGCAAATGAACAAACAGTGGCTGAACTAAACTGAGAGGAGCATAAGCCCCCTGAAGGGGACCCGGCAGACCCCCACAGAAGTGCAGGACAAAATGCAGGCACCAAAAAACTAAAAGAAGAAAATGTCTTATCTGTTAGCAGAAGATGCAGGCACGAAACAGCTTTTCTGGGTCTCTGGGAGTGTGCCTTATGCTAAACAGTGCAATAGGGAGTGTGTCATGCCATGGTTTGCGTGTCTCTTGGGCAATTTTTCAGCATTCTATTCTTAAGTGTTTCATTCAGTTTTTTCTACCTTCCTGCTGCTCTGGGGGTGGTAAGGAGTGTGTAGGCCTAAATCTGACCCTACTGCTCGGGTCTTGTGTGTCAGATTTGCTGTGAATGCGGGTCCCTGATCACTTTCTATCATTTCTGGAACCCCGTATCTGCACACTATTTTCCGAAAGTAGCTTCGTTGCAGTAGTCTTTGCTGACTTGGAAGGCTTCTGTTCATCTTGAAAATTCTTCTTTTGATCACAATGGCGTATTTGAATCCTTCACTTGGCGATATCTGGATGTGGTCTATCTGGATCCTTTGAAGCTGGTAGAGTGGTCTTTCCAGATGAGGTGAGGGGGTCTTTCTTCCATACGTCCAGGCTTGCATTTGCCGCAGGTCAGACAGCTGCTGGTGAATTTGGCTGTTAGGGTGGAGATCCCTGAAGCGAAACAGTAAGCACCAATCAGATCATTCATCTGTGTCTTTGATATGTGGATGTGGGTCCATGTACCCATTGGACCACCATAGGGTGCATACTTTGTGGTAGGCAGAGTTTGAAGTCTATTATTGATAGCCTTCTTTCTTCACATGTTGCTTTTTTCGCATTCAGCTCTTCTTCTCCTTTTGGAGCTTGGTCTTGTAACTTCTTGAGCAGATTCCAGGACGTTTCTTTGTCAGGTTTCTTGTCTTCAGTCGTCATGTAGTAGCCGTCCGGCTCTACGACCTCTCCCACTTCTCCATGTTGTCTTCCTTGGCTGCTTCTTTGGCTGCCATGTCCGCCATGTTATTGCCTCACGCCTCTTCTATTTTCAGTTTTCCATGCACTTTGATTTTTCAAATTGCCACCATTTTGGAAGTTGGAGTATACCCAGTAGGTCCCTGAAGGCTCCATGATGCTTCACGGTTGTCCCGTTTGCTGTGATGAAGTCCCTTGTAGCCCAGATGGGTCCAAAGTCGTGTTGCTATGCCATGCGAGTACCTGTAGTCCGTGTAGATGTTTGCAGTCTTGCCTTCTGCCATCTGGCAGGCCTTCGTCAGCGCTATCAATTCTGCTTCCTGGGCTGACAGGCTAGGTGACAGACTTCTGGACCACAGGATTTCTTGATTGCTGGTCACTGCACTTTCTGTGTTGAAACTTCTTCTGGAGCCATCCAAGTATCCCCCTTGGGAGTGGGAGTAGAGTGGCCGGGCTGAGGACTGTAGGTCTGGAGACGGTGACATTATGAGACAAAGGCAATAGAGGCGCCACAAAGATGCCTGGTGGTGGGGAGATTACTGTTGGTTGAGCTTGATTGAAGATTGCCAAGATGTCATGTGGAGTGAGAGTTTCCAGTGGCTGTCCAAGAGTGATTTCAGCAACCTTGTCCAGGAGGGTGTGTGCTGCAGATACTGCCATCAGGCAGGAGTGTGCTCTTTTTGCAACTGGATCCAAGCGGGCTGAGAGGCAGCCTAAAAGTCTCTGTTTTCCCCCGTGAATCCGTGCCAGGACTCCAGTAGCATGACCTTCTTTCTTCCATCAGGTAGACGGAAAGACTTCTTGTAGTCAGGTAGGCCTGGTATTGGCGCTGAGACTGTGGAGTTCTTCCAATCTCCTGAATGGGTTGAAGGCTGCGTCTGATAGAAGGAGCGGGGTTGCGTTGATGCAAGCGCACAGAGGCTGCATTAGGTCTGAGGCATCAGGGATCCAGGTTCTGCAATATGACACTAGACCAGGGAAGGCCTGCAGCATTCTTGGAGTTGTTGGGGGAGCCATCTTCTCCATAGTGGTCTCCCAGTCTTTTGACATGTGTTTCGTCTGGTGGGCAATACAGTGTCCCAGGGATGTAACTTGCTTCTGGCATCACTGGACTTTGTTCTTCCAGACCTTGCGTTGCTGTTCTTCCAGGTAGAGTAGGAGAGATAAGGAATAGGCTGTGCAGGTGTCGATGTCAACCACACAAAAGAGAAAGTCATCCACGTGTTGTAGAAGAGTGACTCTTGCATATTCTGCAATCCAGTTGACGAAGATGGAGGACATTGTCTTGGTGAAACTTGAAGGGCTTGTTTTGAGCACCTTGAGGCAACATTGTCCATATGCACTGCACTGGTGCGTGAAAGCAGGCCTCCAGGTGGAGGGGAAACACTGAAGAAGGTACTGGCCAGGTTGATCACCGTGAATACCGTTGCGGTGACTGGGACTCTTGAGAGCAGAGTGTGCGGGTTCAGCACTGTTGGGGTTTCAAATACCGTAGCCTCTTTCGCGGCCTCCAGGCCTTGCACCATTCTGAATTCAGTGGGGTTTACAGTCTTTTTCTTCACTGTGGAAAGCTGGGATTGATTCCGATGGGCGAGGCAGCCCAGTTTGGCCTTGTCCTTCAGTATGCGGCAGGGGACTCCCATCTGCTGGTGCAGAGCTGGCGGGAAAACAAGCCGTCTACTAGGATCCACATCATGAGAGATGACGACCAGCTGGCTTTCTTGTTCTCCACCAAGACAGTCACTGTGTTAGCACCTGCTCTGGTCACAGGGGGTCTTCTTGTTGGGATGTCTCCTTGAACGGCTGCTTTTTTCTCAGCACGGGCCATCAGTAGTTTCTTTTTCTCCAGCTCGATCTCAGGTCAGCATTTGTGCACAAGTTTGAAGAGCTGAGTGGCCTTTTTCTGGTCTAGGGCCTGGGTGAACTGGTTGATTGCAGGGGGCACCTCCTGGTGCTTGCAAAAGATGAACCTCTGGCGTTAGAGCTGGATGAGGTGTTGCCATTCCATGAAGCGAGTAGGGTCCTTCTTGAGTTGAAATATCCTGGCCAATGTCAAAGTTCTCAGGCCGTCTTCTTAGGCGAGTTCACTTAGACCTTCAGTTGGTCAGAGACATCTTGACTCTGGGTGATGGAGTGGCTTTTCTGGTACTATGTCCAGCACCTCCTGTGATAGGTCTGCAGTGTGGTTGTTTGAGGTTCCTGTTTCTTCTTGGGTCAGGGGTGAAGAAAGTGTCATGGTCCCATCTTCCTGGAACACTCTGGTCGCTTTCAGCTTCTGCAGTAGGTCCACTCCCAATAGGTTGAGGGTGCAGGTTTTTTACACAACAAACTGAGACATGATGGAGTGTTCTGGCTGAGTCCACACGCTCATGGGCTTCATAATCTGGAAATATCTGACTTGACCATCAATTCCCATGCAGGAAGCAGAAGATTCTGGTTGCGGAGTTCCAAGAAAAGATATGACTACGCCATCCACTCTCAGGAAAATGGTCCCACTGGTGGGGTTCCTTGTGGACTTGGTGTGCTCTTGTCCTATGGACGGGGTTCTTCACTGCTTTCTGTGTTTCTTCTTTTTCTGGGTAAAGTCAGTGTTCTGCACTTGTTCCGGAAATGACCAAACTCGCCACAGTTGTAACACTTGACATTCCTTCTGTCCCGGCGGGACTCAATCCTTTTTGCTACTGTGAGCAGGGTATCCATTGCTATTGACGTGTACTCAGGCCTGGCTGCTACCAGTGGTTTCCTGATTGGTTCTCTCAGTCCATGCACAAAAGCCTGTGCCAACATCCGTCTGTGTGTCTGATCATGGGTAATGAGGCCCAAATCTTGAAACACTTGCATCATTCTGTCATGGAACTTCTCCACAGACTCTGTCTTGTCTTGACTCGTGACATGTAGGCTGAGAGTTTGTCCTGTCAGTCTGCTTTTGGCCCATTCTCTGAGTTGCTCAATTAGCTTTGGTCCTGTCTCCCAGGCATACGCATCTAACTCTGTTGGAAGCTTGAAGTGTTCTCTCATAATTGGCCAGAATGCATCACCTGCTTTTATTTCCATTACGGTCCAGAGATCAGTCCAGGCTGCTGCATACGTTCGCTGGATCTGCTGCATTTTTTGGCAAAATGGCATGGGGTGTATCCCTGGGTCTGGCAGCATACTGATCACCTGGCTTGGGATGAAGGGCTCATAGGATGGTGCCTCTACCTGTCCCTGCTCTATTGGTGCTTGTGTGTTTTCTTCCCTAGTATTGGGCAGCATGTGTGACGTTGCATCTTCATCTTCATCAGATAAGAAGTGACATGGTGTACTTGGTGCATACACTGGGTGAGATTTGGGCTTTAAAGTTGTCTTGCTGCATGGGGATTTCCCAAATTCCTTGCTGAGGCGCGGTGGATCGTGTCATGGTTCCATGCTAGCAGCCCTGTAGCTATACCACTCCCCTGTGAAGCCCTAGCAGTGGACTTTTTGTGTTGGGGGCTACATGTGCGTTTTGTGTAGGGAGATCTGCACTTTCTTCTCCTTGATATAATGACTGCAATGTTTGTACTGTGCTTGGGATAGACAAGGTGCCCTGTTCTGGAGACATGAATACAGGGACCCCCACATTGCTTGGATTGGGCGTTGACCCAGTTGATGACGAAGTAAAAGGAGAGGGTGTCCCCCCTGTGACTCTTGAGGGGGATAGTTGAAACAAAAATGCTTCTCCCGTGGAGAAGGCGGGGAGCGTTTTTCCCCGTACAAGGCTCCTTACTCAATGAGAGCAGCTACACCTGTCCGTGTTCCACCCTGATGGACATGTGAATTTTGTGTGACTCTGAATTCTGCTCTTGTGACATGTCAGTGATCTTTTTCTCACAGATGATTTAACAAACCTTTTCAAACTTATTCACAAAAAAAAAAAAAAATCACTTCCTGGTCCGTGCAAATAACTTGCTGTATCTATCTTTACCACGATGCACCGCTGCTCTTTATAGCAGATGGTAATCTTTAACAAATTTTCCCGTTACCTTTCAAATAACAAAAAAACAAGAAAAAACATTTCATTATGCAGCGTAAAGGCTGCCTGTCTATTTGCTTCTCACGTACTCTGGGCATTATATTCACATGCCTAGCCCTTCGATTCTTACGTACGTGTCCTTTCCAAAAACATATTCAACAAATTTCCTCGCCGAATGCCTGAAAGGGGGGGCTGCTCAGACCACTGCGTAGTTTGTGTCTGCTCTCTCCCCAGCCTGTAATTCTCCTTATCTATGTGACCTTGTTGTAAGGCAAGCTTTTAGAAAAAAAAAAAAAAAAAAAAGGCTTTAGAAATAAAAGCTCTAAAATAAATTGCTTAGAGAAAAAAGCTCCCAAAATCATTTAAAAATGACTTAAGAGAAAAATTTAAAAACAAAAGTTAGATTTAGTAAAAAACTCTAGAAAAAGAAAACAAAACAAAACAAAAAATAAATAAATTCAACCAAAAAGGGGAGAAAAGAAAAACCGTATTAAAACATAAAACTCTGAAAAACAACCCTTGTTACTAAAACAGCTAATTAAAAATCTCTGGAATGTCAGCTGGCTGCTTCCCCCCTCCCTTCCTTATATCTCTGCTTGCTGTCTCTATAGCCACTGAAATCACGTAACAAAAAAAAAAAAAAAAAAAAATATTATTCCTCAGAATAGCAAAAAATGAATATAGTTCAGTCTGAATGCCTGTAATTCTCAC
>JARQOD010000001.1:898994450-899056843 GCA_033576555.1 Oophaga sylvatica
CAATCACACTAGGGTCCATTATATCTAATGTTCTCAGCCGACAATCTAGAGCAAGCACTTTGGACAACAAAACCCATGACTTCCTGATTAAAACCAACCCTCGTCCCGGTTTTCTATACATAACCAAAGATCCATAAGGATCTTCAACACCCTCCGTAGACCTATGTGGCGTCGACCGAGTCCATCCTCTCCCCTCTCTCCATTTACTTGGAGAAAATACCTCACTCCTCTGATCATGTCTTCTAAATCTTTTCTTCTTGACACTAATGGCCTTCCTACAAGTCATCAAGGGTATCCACAGTCCCCACAACTTGCATATGGTCACTTTTGACGTAAAGACTTGTACACCTCAATCCCCATTGAGGAAGGCATCCAGTCTGTCAAAAGACTACTACTGAAATGTAACTTAACGCCGCCACAAATAGAGCTATGTGTGGACCTTCTAACTTTAGTACTCACTCGCAATTACTTTATGTTTCAGGACAATTTTTATCCTACGATTGTGGGACCGCGATGGGCTCGAACGTGGCACCCCCGTATGCAAATTGCTATATGGCTGACTTCGAGGAATCCTTCATCTACCTCCATCCATTATTCCAAGAAAACGTCATCACTTGGAAGCGTTATATAGATGACATCTTTTGCTATTGGGGGGGCACGTTCGAGTCCCTAACCACCTTTCATCAGATACTCAATCAATCTTGGCCTGGTCTCCAATTTACAGTCCAACAAGATATGTGTAGGATCAATTTTTTGGATACTAGGTCATGAAAGGACGATGGCGGGAGACTATCTAATGGATCTCTACACCAAACCAACTGACCGAATAGTCTCCTTCACTTTGACAGCTTCCACCCCACACCCATGAAGCGGTCAATTCCTAAGTCCCGTTCCAACGGGTTAAACGTTTTGTATCCAATGAGGATACCTGTAACATTAGATTGAGCGAAATGAATTCTAATGTTCAGGACAGGGGGTACCCACAACAGGTCTTGACTTGTCCGTAACTAGTACATCTCCTTCCTTACCAAAACCAGGCAATAGAGTGGCCTTTGTGCACTCCTTCCATCCGTTTGCATACCTAATACATAATCATAACGCCACATTGGCCCCTTCTCTCCAAGGCACATCCGCAATTCCTGATTTAACAATCCCTTTTTAAACCCTTTTTTCGGCGGGCACCTAACTTCAGGGATTCTCCGTTAGAGCCGACTTTGACCTACTAAAACTCTGGATTAAACAACGTTTCCTACAACACCCAAAACATGGCACCTTTCCTTGTCTTAGTTTTGCACTCAGTGCAAAAATGTAACAAAAAGGGAAAACCATACACATCCCTTATACTGGTAGGTCCTTTAACACAGAGGTTTCTTTACTTGCGACACCTCCTTCACAGTTTTATGTTATAAAATGTCCTGTGCGGACTATTATACGTTGGGGAGACGACACAATCGGTAAAAGAACACCGAATATCAAAACACAAACCACCAATACGGTGTAAGAACTATTGCTCCCAGTCCCTTACCATTTTGTGAAACAGGGTCATAACATTGCACAGCTCAATTTTCAGGTTCTGAATATGTGCCTCAACCCAGAAGGAGGTGACCGGATCAAATTACTGAAACGGAGAGAAGCCTTTTGGATCCATACTCTGGCACATTAACCCCCAAAGGTCTTAATAAGGATTATGACTTACTTGCTTTCTTAAACCTACTGTACCTTTATAAGATCATACCAACTTGATAATAGCCCATTTTTTGTTAGTATCATTATGTCATATGTACACCCATTTATTCTGACCATTTTTGCCCCATTAAGCTGCTATTACTTAAATTATAAGATCCATAATTTGAAACTGTAGCTTTTGCCTCTATATTGTTTCTATATGCACTAATTTCTGCCTCTTTCTACCTTAGAGCCGTTATAACTGAATAGAACAATCTTTGTTTGGGCACAAGCACTGTCTTGGATGGACATTCTTATATCTGTTTGTGTGACGATATTCCTCTCACAACCTTTAGGCCACTCCTCTCAATGTCTCTCCCACTCACAAGCAACCGCCTAGGACACTGTGGAACGCATCAGCTATCACAGTGGACGCACGGCCATGCGCTTTCCGCCCACGTCATCACCCAGTCACCCACACCTCCTTTTGCTTCATTGGCTGGATCCAGTCATGTGTTCCCCCTGCTTCCTATAACATACAGGAAGGGGCCTGCTTAATGCCGGCGTGTGACAGCGGTGGATACCGCGTCCTGGCTGCAGCATAGACGCTTCCCTCCTCCTCTCAGTTTGCTTATAACGGGCTTTTCCTTCACATTATATCTACAATAATCGTTCACAAACCGTTCACTTTAATCTCACTGTTTCATAGGTACTTTACCTAATCTGGACTTCCACCAATTATGCATGGACGTTCCATGCTAACCACTGGTAGGCATATTGCTTTTTTTATGCGTATAACGCACTGTCTATATACCGTCTTTGCCTCCATTAGAGCACGTACTATCTGCTCTTCATCTCTCACAGTGTTCTAGTGAAATCAGATTCGATGTGTCCATATCCTTCAACATAGGCAAACAGGGGTATGTGTACCATTATACTTCTCTATGCACAAGGCTTCCTATATGTCTGGCTCGTGTCTCCTCTATTAGGACTCTCTAATTATATTTCAAACTGTCTGTTTACCACGATACTAGTTGGAATCATGTTATCTAACAGTTTTCCATTATTTGTACATACTTTGTTTCCGGTTGTTTTCTTTTTAATTTTATTCATTTATTTAATATTGGTTATCTATTGTAGTAGCTGATGAAGGTCGTGAGACCGAAACGTCCCTCCCTCTGTACTATAATTGTTTTGGACCACAATAAAATCCTTCCTTCTTGCTTTCCACGTTAAGTTGAGTGCAGAGTTTCTTTTCCTTCCTATGGTTTGGGCACCTACTCTTGCACCTCCATATAGGCTGTGCATACGTCCCTCTAATAACATCACCAAAGACTCATATGAATTAACTTTTGAATTCAAAAAATATATTTTTTTAATATTCCAAACACCATATTTTTGCCATATGGAATATGGCCATATCAAAGTTGGCCTATATTACATGTAACCAACAAGTAAAAAAAACTAAAAAAAAAAAAATTTACAAAACAAATATACAAAACTAAAAAAAAAAAAACTACACAAGTTATGGTAGGTTGGGGGTGGTGGATGGCAGAGTCCTGCTTGTGTGGTTTGCCTTGCTTGTTGGCCAACATCAATGTCACCCGGTGTGATGCCAGATGCAGAGGCAGATGGTGAACCAAGGCAGGCTCCTGTTTGGGGATTATAGTAGGGGTAAGATGGGTATGGTGGTGGCCACTCCAGGCTAGAGCATGCCCAATTGGTTCATACCCCCCCCCAAACATGGCCAGTCGACCATACCCATGTTGAGACTAGCCTCCAACAGTGGTCTGATAAAGTGGCCATATTAGCAAAGTGCAGCATGGTCCAAAAATTGGACCTGGTGGAGGGCCGATGTTGGGTTGGGGCGGGCTGAGCTGAGGAGTAGGCCTTCAAGGGGGGAGGTGGCTCAGAAACTGATTGAGTCTGCACTTCTGGTAGTCCCAGCATTTGCAGTTGGTTATTGCTAGAAAGCTGCCACCTTTCCAAAAAAACAAATACCGGGTTGTATAATGGGTGATGTGCAGGCATCAATCAAGTTCTGGTTGCTCTCTGGCATGCAGCCTGACCACACGGGGAATGACCAGAGGTACCATGCCAGACTGCAGGCATAAGCTTCCTTCCCATCATTAGCAGTCCTGACTAGTGTTGAGCGATACGATACTGCCAAATATCGGGTATCGGCCGATATTAGCTGTATCGGGCTTTTCGATTCCGAATACCGAATTTTCGTCATATCGGATACCGGAATCGGGATTGTCACTGTCACTGTCTGTGTCCGTCGGTCGGGTCTGTCACTGTCAGTGTCCGTCGGTCGGGTCTGTCAGGAGTCAGCGGCACTTACATGGCAGAAGATCTCCGGCGGTCACGGCCTGGGACTGCTTCATGGCCGCCATCATCTTTCCCCGGCGGTCACATGCATTTCTCGCGATAACTGCAGTGACTGCTGGGTAATCCCGGCCGTAAAGCAGTCAGTCCGATGATGTCACCCGCCGGGAAGCAGGTAATCAGCTGTGCTGCGTTCGATGACGGCTCTGCCTGTCATTCCGATGTAGCAGAAGCTGGATCGTCGTGGGACAGTCGTTACTATGGACTGCGTCGGACAGGTGGTATACGTTGGTTTGTTTTTTTTTCTTTTTTACAGGAGATCGATGGCGTGCAGAATGAGATAATAATAAAAGAAATGAAAACTGTGTTGTCTCTTTTATATTCATTAAAATACTTTTTTCTTGCTTTGTCTTTTTTTTATGCATTTAATAACTTTGGGATTAATAAAGGATCGGTGTCTTATGACGCCTCTCCATTATTAACCGGGCTTATTGTCACCGTGCAATCACTGGTGACAATTAACCCCTTATTACCCCGCTTGCCACCGCTACAGGGCAAGTGGGAAGAGCCGGTAAAGTGCCACAAATTGGCACATCTTTTTGGATGCGCCAAATGTGGGGCGCTGTACCGGTATTATCAGGCTGTTGAGGGACAAAATCCATGGCCTTGACAGTCTTTAATACCAGCCGCAGCAGTCTGCATTTTACTTGGCTGGTTAACAAAAAATAGGGGGACCCCTACGCCGTTTTTTTTTTTCGAGGGGATCCCCTATTTTTGTTAACCAGCCAAGCAAGCAGACTGCTGTGGCCTGGTATTTATCAGGGCTTGCAAGGTCCATGGATATTGGAATCCTTACCAGCCTGAAAAACCAGGCCTCAGCGTCCGCTTCATCTGGCTGGTTAACAAAAATAGGGGGGACCCCCACGCCAATTTTTTTTCGAGGGGATCCCCTATTTTGTTAATCAGCCAAGATATGCAGACTGCTGTGGCCTGGTATTATCAGGCTGGCAAGGTCCATGGATCTTGGCTCCTTAACAGCCTGAAAATCCAGGCCTCAGCGGTCTGCTTCATCTGGCGGTTAACAAAAATAGGGGGGACCCCACGCCATTTTTTTATTCGAAGGGAACCCCTATTTTTGTTAATCAGTTCCCTCTGACGTCACTGATTGTGTCCCTGGCTGACCTGAAGTGAAAGTGGAAAGCAATCAATTAAGCTTTCCACTTCCTCTCCTGTCAGCCAGGAGAGGAACTTATTCATTTGGGGGTTTACTGTGAGGCTGCAGCATTAGCTGCGGTCCCTGCAGTAAACATTAACCCTTTCTGAAGGATTATCACCATGGGACCTGACTGTGCATGGGATAGGTAAGAATAATTTTTGCTTTTTATTTTTATTTTTATTACAGGAAATGGTTTTGCAGTCAAATAAAAGATGGTCAAAAACATGTGTCTTTATTTCATTAAAAGATTTTTAATTAAAGTGTTGTGTGTTTTATTTTTTATTTCATGCAATAGGATTAATAATGATAGTTGTCTAATTGACAGCTCTCAATTATTAACCTGGCTTAAGGTCACCTTTCAATTGCAATGTGGCTTTAACCCCATATTAACCCATTCGCCACCCGCTACAGGGCAATGGAATAGACGGGCAAAGTGCCAAGAAAGGGCGAATCTAATTATAGATTTGTCTTTTCTGGGGTGTCTTGGGGGCAGATGTTAGTAGCCAGGGGGGGCAAAATAATGGTCCCTCTTGGCTATTATTAACTGCCCCATTCGCTGGCTTTGTCTGTGTGGTTGCGAAAATAGGGAGGGAGCCCACGCTTTTTTTTAAACAATTTTACACCTCATATATATATATATATATATATATATATATATATATATAATAACACATGTCATTGAATTTGTGACACATATATATATATTTATATTTATAGTTCATACACTTCTACATAGTATAATAGCCGCTAATTCAATTGCCGGCTTTTGTGAAAATCAGAACCCGACATGAAATGACACTTGGTGTACATAGGTTAACCATGTCTTTCCATGTCCTTTGCTATCTGATTTGCACAAACAATTACAAACATCTATGTGTGCAAAAATTTCACACCTGTAGGGGTTAATTAAAGGTGTAAAATCGTACAAAAAAGTCCGTTTTTTTACAACGAATTTAACACCTTTAATTAACCCATACAGGTGTGAAATTTGCACACATAACTGATGTAATTGTTTGTGCAAATCAGATAGCAAAGGACATGAAAAGACATGGTTAACCCTATGTACACCAAGTGTCATGTCATATCGGGTGCTTCTGTCTTTTCACAGAAGCCGGCTTCCACCCGCAATTGAATCAGAGGATATTTTACTATGTAGAAGTGTATAAACTATACATATATGTATATATATATGTCACAATGACATTATATAATATATAAAAGTTATTCTATGTATGTATATTTAGTGTTTACAAGGAAATAAAGGTTTTTTTTTAGTTGCGATATTTTGTTCCCATAGACTACATGGGACTTCCCGGTTTCGGAACGGATATTGCCGATATTTAGTGATATCGCGATACCATTCCGATCCGATATTTTTAGATATCGAGCAGTATCGCTCAACACTAGTCCTGACCAAATAGTCCAACACCCCACTGTCCACGTGCCTCCTGGTGCCTGTTGCTTGTAGTTCACTCCTGCTTGTAGTTTTTTTTTTTTTTAGTTTTGTAAATTTGTTTTGTAAATAAAAAAAACTGTGTAGTGTATTCTTTCATTAAAGACTTTATTCTTATTGTAATTCCCATAATCCTAAATAATATAGGCAGCGAAACACTTCAAAATATAATTGTAAACATAATCTATGGTGAAGAGATATCCCATAGAAGAAGTGATATAGAAAAACGTGATGGTTTAAAATATAAATTTTTATTTAGACAATATTAAAACCAACAGTGACGGACAGACAGAAGGGAATTTCAAAAAAAATAAACAATCATGGACTCCTAGGGCTACAATACATAATAAGCCAAGGGATACTGCCTTATCCAGATAGGTGAAATAGGAATGAGGTACATAGCTAAACAGAGCGAACATTCCCCCAAGTCCCTGGTCTTGAAGTGCTGGTATGTGCAAAATGCAATGATATGAGGGAAAAGGGTGTCTGAAGCTAACCGCTTAAAGGAGCTAATAACCTACACCTGAGACTGCACTGTGCAGAGAAGGTAGAAAGGACAGATAGGCTGTACCAAGGCGGAGTGGTAATACAACACCCGGTGACTTGTGCACAAAACTTGCATGTAATAAGAGAATGTATGATCGTATTACTCAAAAACAGGGAATCATAAATATTATGTAGTCCCACTTACATGCAGTTGTGGCGCAAGATCGATCGGGGTGGAGTAGTCCTGAACGGAGGTCCGTGAACGCCCAACGGGCACCGTTTCGCCTGGTGGCTTCTTCCGGGGCAAGAGTATGGGGTAGGTGTGGGGAGGGAACATATATGTAGCAGGCACGGCTTAGGGATAGGTTTAAAAAGATCCGTGACTTGCTGTTAGCGCACGTACCAGGCAGCACGCCTCTGTCGAAAGGGACTTCCGGGTTAGCGCTCCAGTGAAACGCAGGTGGAACGCACTTGTTCACATGATCGGAGCGCCCCCAGAAGTCAGAGAGGCCGGCATGCCCAGCGCATGCGCTGGAAGTCACAGATGCGGTGTGTCTGGGGTCGTGAAGGGTAAGGCTGGGAAATAGAGGAATTCTCGTCCTGAGAATTTTAAGACAAAACCACGGTGGTAGAAATGCACATATCTTGCACATACAGATAGGAGCCACAAAGAAATATCTAATAAATGATAATGCTGTGCAGTGATTTCGCTACAATAAATTAAAATATTAAACCATTATGCAGGCATAAATGTGTAAGATTTAAACATGGCTTAAAAAGTGAAAAACAGATTAAATAATTATAGGCCTAGCAGTACTTAATGTGATAAACATAAATAAACGATTAATTACTAACCAAAAAATAAAAGTGCAATTATACAGCCTAAATAACCTAAAACATGTAAATATAACCGACTTATGTGTCACCCCACATGGATATAATATTCATAGTCATATGTCCATTTCTTTGTCCTAGAAATTTTCCATTTGGAGCAATATCACGGAAATCTTTGGATTTTCGTAGTAACCGCGGCAAAATTGGACCGTCCATTCAACAAAGGATCATCACACAGGGCCATCACACAAGGAGGGATCCAGCCATCGCTACAAGCAAGGCAAATGGAACACACCAGCCAACATCACAAATAGACCACCGGACAACATCGAAGCATCCGGCTCCGTAGTGATCTATTGATCTGATATATCCCTTAAGTAAACCATTCCTGTGACGGTTTTTAATGTGGGTGTGACTTGATCATTCCTTTTTAGTCAGATTGTATATATTATTATATGTTTTTTAATTTCATTTTTTGCTTTTATTCTTATTCACTTATCTACATCTTTTCAGGCACTTACCTTACGTATATGGTTCGACTGCGGAGCCGGATGCTTCGATGTTGACCAGGGACTTGGGGGAATGTTCCGCTCTGTTTAGCTATGTACCTCATTCCTATTTCACCTATCTGGATAAGGCAGTATCCCTTGGCTTATTATGTATTGTAGCCCTAGGAGTCCATGATTGTTTATTTTTTTGAAATTCCCTTCTGTCTGTCCGTCACTGTTGGTTTTAATATTGTCTAAATAAAAATTTATATTTTAAACCATCACGTTTTTCTATATCACTTCTTCTATGGGATACCTCTTCACCATAGATTATGTTTACATTTATTCTTATTGTGTGTGTGCTTATTTAACCCTTTTTATTTACTATAGGATTAGTAATGAAGAGATGTCTTATTGACACCTCTTCATTACTAAGCCTTGCTTAATGTCACCTTACAATAGAAAGGTGACATTAACCCCTTATTAACCCCACTTGCCACCCCTACAGGGCAAGTGGGAAAAGCCCAACAAAGCTCCAGAATAGGCGCATCTAATAGATGGATGCGCCTATTCTGGGCAGCTGCGGGCTGCTGTTTTTAGGCAGGGGGGCCATATTCATGGCCCCTTACCAGCCTGAGAATAGCAGCCCGCAGCTGTATAGTTTTTGCCGGGTTGGTTCAAAACCTAAGGGGACCCCAAGTAAGGTTTTTCATTTATTCTCCCTGCTCGCTGTTGCAGAGCAGGAGAATAATGGCAGGGAGCTTCAGCACCACAGGCAAGGGAAAGCGCTTACTGTAGATGTCCGTGCTGTCCGTGTGGTCCTGATGCGGCACACATGTGCCTCACGGATATACCACGTATTTACACGGACACGATATCTCCAGTACCGATTTTTCCGGTACCGGAAATATCTGGACGTGTGAGACTGGCCCGAAAAAAAAAACACCACCTTTCAGCCTCATATACAGCATACTAATCTGGCCTGCAACAAAAGAAAAACACCTTTTATTATACTCACCTGTTGGGTGGCTAGACTAGCGACACCCATAGGACCAAACCGCCCCATAAGTAAGTATTAGGCTGGGGTCACACTTGCGAAAAACTCACAGAGTCTCACACCTCAATACCTGGCACTGCTGCTGGCACTCGGGAATGGAGTGTGCGGCTGCATGTATTTCTATGTAGCTGAACGCTCCAGGTCGAGTGCCGATGGCAGTGCCGGGTATTGAGGTGCGAAATTCTCGCAATTGTGACCCCGGCCTAATGAAAAGTGCTTTTCTTTTGCTGCAGGACAGATTGGGGACATGTATACAGTATATTAGAATGCTGTATATGAGGGCTGAAAGGTGGTGGCTGTATCTCATATGGGATATACCTGGTGACAGGTTCCCTTTAATTTACGTAATAGGTCAGGAAATACTGCAGAAAATCTGCAACATCAAAAACTCACCAAAAAGTAACCTCCATGCTGATGCTACGCAAAGAATTAACATGCTGTAAATTTTAGGCTATGTTCACACAGCATTTTTTCAGTGTTTTTTTAATGCTAATTTTCAGCTGTGTTTTACAGTACTAGCAAAGTCTATGAGATTTTCTAAATCTCCTGCACACAGCTCATTTTTTGTCATCAGGATTTTGTGCTTTGCATGTTTTTTTGCAGAATAGAGCATTTCTTTCAGTGTTTTCTCAGCGCTTTTCACCTATTGAAAGTAATAGGTTGTGAAAAAACATTGAAAATCCACACCAATAAATGAATATATCAGGTTTTGCATAGTTTTCTATGCCAAAACCTGATTAAATAGAAGATTTCTTGTTTTTTTTTTGCACTAAACTAGACAAATTTAGAATGATAAAAACGCAGGAAAAAACACACTAAACCTGCAGAAAAAAAAACAAAGCAAAAAAAGCATTTTTGTTGCAGCTTCTTTCCTGCCAAGAGATCAGGTTTTACTGCAGAAAAAAATTCTGCAAAAACGCCTAGTGTGAACTTAGCCTTAAAATCCACATTGCAGGTCAATTTCTATACAGAAATGTGTAGATGAGACTTGCTGAAATCTTATCTCCTTAGCTGGCACTGTTTAATCATGCAACTTTTCTACACACAAGCAAGTAAGGAAAATCTGGACCAAATAAGCAACATATTAAAATAATCCTAAAGTTTTTTTCAATGATATATTCCACCAGCTCTTCTGCATGTCTCTAAAAAATGTAATAAATGAGTAACATGAAACAATAAGCATACTCTTAGCAATTGTGTTTCTTCACGTTTGTCCAAGAATTTCTCCTCATTAAAGGGAAAATGCACAGGATGGCAGATCATGTGAATGCAGCCAAATCCTAGTCACATTGATCTTGAGATCGGATGAGTCCATTGTTCTGAGAACACCAGATACATTCCTTTTCATTTGCACAGCATTATTTTCCAGGGTATTTGATATTTTACATTTTGCTTGCACTTATCAGCCATGAAGATGTCTTCAATCACAACTGCACTAACTAAAAAAAACATCTCCACAAAGACCAACATTACTGTCATATAGTCAGTGGTAGATACCAGTCCATGTCTCCCTGCTCTACCACGGAGCTACTATATCGACAGGCTGTGCTCGCTGTAGTGTAGCTCTGGGTGGGTCCCTGTGAGTGGTGGGCCCGGGGCGACCGCACCCTCTGCCCCCCTGGTAGCTACGCTACTGCCCAGAATCATCAAAGTGCTTACACCATAAATCTGGCATAAAGTTTTTGAAATGTTGCTGAATGTTTGTGCAATGCAAGGTTGAGTAAAAATGTTGTGACTAGAGTTGAGCGAAAGAGGTCGGTCAGATTCATAAGTCACCGACTTTCGCCAAAGTCGGGTTTCGCTGAACGAAACCCGACCATAGCGTGAAGTCGGCGATGCGGTCTACGACCCAAGCACCAAAGTCGGTTTTCCCATAATGCTTGCAGGCACATTTTTTCAGCCAATGAACAAGGACGTACACTGTGGGCAACGAGATGACATGGGCAGCGTCCACCACCATCTTAGAGAAGGCATTGCAGTGATTGGCTTGCTTTGGGGGGCGTCCTAGTGTCTATAAAAGCCCTGACCGCCTACCGCCATTTTATTTCTGCCGATCTTAACAATAGGGAGAGGTTACGACGCTGTTTATCAGTAGGGAGAGAGTTAGGGCTGGAAACAGAAGTTCTTCTGTGCTTGTGCTGATAGCAATTGTGCTGTACAGTTAGTGTGCAGTGACGGGAGGATTTTCTTGTGTGCAGCAGCGCTGGTTATTAGGCTGCCTGCCAGTGATAGGGGAGGATTTTCTTGTGTGCAGCAGCGCTGGTTCTTAGGCTACCTGCTAGCTGTATTGCTGTGTGTATACTGCTGTGCAGACTGCTTTTTACACAGCACTAATACTTTTATTCTTTTTTTCTGCACAGTTACCGAGCGTTCATTTTTTCCCACACCGTATAGAGTTGTACGCTCCTCACACACTACCATGTACCGGCTGGAATCACGGACAAATACATGCTGACTATCTGTGTGTGACTCCGGAAATATATACGGAGATTGAAATTTTCCCCTACACTATATACACCTGGTATCTTCTGATACTTTTTTCTGCTTTTTGTATTCTGGTCAAATCCGTACTGAGTGAGCGTCTGTGTGTGACTCCGGAAATATATACAGAGATTTACAATTACCCCTAGACTGTATACAGCTGTACGCTTCTGATACAGTCCCATTTTTCTACTTTTTATATTATGGTCTAATCCATACTGAGCCTGAAAGCGTCTGTGTGTGACTCCGGAAATATATAAGGAGATTGAAATTTTCCTCTATGCTACATACACCTGGTATCTTCTTATACAGTATCATTTTTCTGCTTTTTATATTCTGGTCTAATCCATACTGAGACTGAGAGCGTCTGTGTGTGACTCCGGAAATATATACGTAGATTTACAATTTTCCCCTATACTATATACACCTGGTATCTTCTGATACAGTACCCTTTTTCTGCTTTTTATATTCTGGTCTAATCCATACTGAGCCTGTGAGCGTCTGTGTGTGACTCCGGAAATATATATACGGAGATTGAAATTTTCCTCTATACTATATACACCTGGTATCTTCTGAAACAGTACTGTTGTGAATGGACTTGAAATGAGTTCTGAGCAGAGGCTCCCTCTGGTGGTTACAAGCGGTACTGGACTGTCCAGTGAAGATTGAGAGGATTGGGAATCAGGTGTTACTGACTGGTCTTATATAAGGGAGTCGCCTTCCCATCAGGGTTGCCGGTGATCAATTGTTCTGGTCTCAATCCTTGATTCCTGTTTCCTTTGTAGCCTGCTGTGTCGTGTCTGCATCTCCTGCTAACAGATAAGACATTTTCTTCTTTTTGTTTTTGTGCTTGATTTCTGCATTTTGTCCTGCACTTCTGTGGGGGCCTTCAGGGTCCCCTCCGGGGGCTTTTGCCCTCTCAGTTTAGTTCAGCCACTGATGTTTGTACATTTGCTTTTTCCAGTTTTTTCTGTGGCTGCTGTTTTGATTTTGTTACACCAGAGAACTAATTTAGGTGGTAGAGGTCGTGTGATCTCAGGTGTTTTTGAAATTAGTAGAGTTGGTGCTTTTCAGGGTTTTTTGGGATTGCAGTAAGTGCCCTTCCTATCCTTTTCTATTTAGGTAGTTTGGGCCCCAACGTTTGCTCTTACTATTTTCTGTCTGTGTCAGTATTTCTTCTTGTCTAACCGCCATTACATGTTTGGGGGCTTTCTATGTTCTTTGGGATCTGCTCCGGGGCAGATAGCTTTCCTCTTTCTATCTTTAGGTGTAGTTAGTTTCTCAGGCTGTGACGAGGCATCTAGGACCAACGTAGGAACGCTCCACGGCTGCCTCTAGTTGTGGTGGTTAGTCAGGGTACTGCAATCTCATAGATTCCAACTGCTCTGGTGTATTGCCTTTTTTACCTGCACTCCTCAGCTCCCGAATCATAACACAGTACCTTTTTATGCTTTTATATTCTGGTCTAATCCATAATGAGGCTGTGAGCGTCTGTGTGTGACTCCGGAAATATATACGGAGATTCATAATTACCCCTACATTGTATACACCTGGTATCTTCTGATACAGTACCCTTTTTCTGCTTTTTATATTCTTGTCTAATCCATACTGAGCCTGACAGCGTCTGTGTGTGACTCAGGAAATATATACGTAGATTTACAATTTTGCTCTATACTATACACACCTGGTATCTTCTGAGACAGTACCCTTTTTCTGCTTTTTGTATTCTGGTTTAATCCATACTGAGCCTGAGAGCGTCTGTGTGTGACACCGGAAATATATACAGAGATTTACAATTTTCCCCTAAACTATATACACCTGGTATCTTCTGATACAGTACCCTTTTTCTGCTTTTTATATTCTGGTCTAATCCATACTGAGCCTGAGAGCGTCTGTGTGTGACTCCGGAAATATGTACGGAGATTTACAATTTTCTCCTATACTATATACACCTGGTATCTTCTGATACAGTACTGTTATGATTTGTTAACTGAGGAGGACAGGAGCAAAACAGCAAGGCTGCCGAACACCTGAGAGGTTGGAAACTAATGGGTTGCAGATCCCTAAACTAACCGCACAACTAGAAGCAGCCGTGGAGCGTACCTACGGTGGTCCTAGACGCCTCGGCACAGCCGGAGAGCTAGCTACACCTAAAGATAGAAACAGGAAAGCTAACTGCCCCGGAGTAGAGCCCCAAATGAATAGGCAGCCCCCAAACATATAATGGCGGTTAGGCAAGACGAAACAGAAACGCAGGCAGAAAATAGAGTAAGCAAGCACTGAGGCCAATCACTGCTTAAATAGGACAGGACAGGACAGAATACTTTCTGCAACCCAGCAAAACCCTAGCCAAACTTCCAACACTTCTGATTTCAAAAATGCTGAGATCACATGATCTCGCCACCCACTAAATCAGATCTCAGTGTGAACAAGGCTAACTTGCAGCCACTCAAAAAGCAGGGAAAGAGCAACTGAACAAATAACAGTGGCTACTGAAAAACAGAGAGTAGCACAGGCCCCAGGAGGGGACCCGGCTAACCTCCACAAAGGTGCAGACAAAAATGGAAATAGCAAACACAATAGAAACAAGCAGAAAATATCTTATCTGAAGGTGGCAGATGAAGGCAAGACACCAGCAGACTTCCAAATGAACCAGGAAACAACAATTGATCACAGGCCAGGATCATGGGAAGGCAGCTCCCTTATATCAGCCCAGTCAGTGACTCCTGATTGCCAGTCATCGCTGACAGGTGAGGAGGACCTGTCATTAGATACAGCTTCAGTACAATCAGCAACCACCAGAGGGAGCCTCAGCTCAGAAATTGTCTCCAACACGTTCACAACACAGTACCCTTTTATAATCTGGTCTAATCCATACTGAGCCTGAGAGCGTCTGTGTGTGACTCCGGAAATATATACGAAGATTTACAATTTTCCCCTTTACCGTATACAGCTGTACGCTTCTGACACAGTATCATATATCTGCTGGTATTTTTGGTACATTTTCCCAAACATGAGGAAGTATGATGGAAGAGGCCACGGATGTGGGTGGGGGGGGCAACTGGTACTGATGGTGGTGGTGATGCATTTGCTGGTAGTTCCAAAAGCACAATAGCACCTAAGGCAAGAGGTGTTGAGCCTGCATCATCGTCTGGCTCCAGAAGGCCTGCAAGGCTCCCTTTTCTGGTAGTAGGTAAAAGCCAACCCTTGGGAAATTTACAACCGACTACTAAGTCAACAGCGCAATCATAACTCCTATGAGGAGGTAAGGATGCAGACTTACTCTCACTAAACACATCAGAAAAATCAGTCAAATAGTCAGGGACATCTTGATACTGGGGAGAGGCAGAAAAAACAGGAATGTCATTACGAACACATTGACAACCCCAACTGACCACAGACACAGACTTCCAATCCAAAACAGGATTATGAGTCTGTAACCAAGGAAAACCCAATACAATAATGTCATGTTAATTATGTAACACCAAAAATTTGCCATTCTCTTGGTGGTCCGGATCAACCCGCATTATCACCTTGGTAGAAAACTGGGGTTTATTCTCCGCCAAAGGGGTAGAATCAATGCCCAGCAAAGGAATAGACTTCCGCAGGGGTACATACCATGGGAAAACCACAAAGTTTGGCAAAATCAAAATCCATCAGGTTTATAGCTGCTCCAGAATCATCAAAAGCCTGAGCCGAAAATGTGGACATGGAGCAAATCAAGGTAACAGTCAACAGAAATTTAGTCTGAACACTACCCAAAACAACTGAGGGCGCAAAAAGTCTTCCCCGTTTGGGGCAGACGGAAATAGCATGAGAAGCGTCTCCACAGTAGAAGCACAACTTATTACACTTACGAAACTCATGACTCTGTGCCCCAGAAGTCACTCCATCACACTGTATGGGCTCAGGGGCTGGCTCGCAAGGCCTCATAATTTCACTCATATTTCTTACGCTCACGCAAACGTCTGTCAATTTGAATAGCTAATGACATAGAGTCATTGACACCAGAGGGGACAGGGAATCCCACCATAACATCCTTTAAAGTCTCTGCTAGACCCTTCCAAAAAAGAGCTGCCAGAACATCATCATTCCATTTAGTAAGGACTGCCCACTTTCTGAATTTCTGACAATACAGCTCTGCGGCTTCTTGACCCTGATTCAATGCCAACAATGTTTTCTTAGCTTGATCAGTAACATTAGGTTCATCGTACAACAACCCCAGAGCCTGAAAAAACACATCAACATCATTCAAAACAGGATCCCCATGTGTCAGGGAAAAGGCCCAATCCTGAGGGTCGCCGCGCAATAGGAAGATGACAATTTGAACCTGCTGTGCGTTCCCTGAGGACTTAGGCTTCAAGGCAAAAAACAGCTTAAAGTTATTTTTAAAATTCAAAAATTTAGACCTATCCCACAAAAATAAATACGGCAGAGGGATCCTATGTTCCACAACAGGCAACCCAGCAAGATAGAAAGCAATACTCCGAACTTCAGCAGCAAGCTGCTCCACACGATCGGACAAATGTTTGACTTCCATTGTGGAAAAAATTCCTCCTCAGTCACCAGAGAAAAAAGAGGGAAAAAATGTAACAAAAAAAAAAAAAAATTCTGACAACTCTGACAACTTTTTTTTTTATTTACTATTTTCTCCCTTCTGTTGAGTACCATAGAATTTTAGTATGGCTGGTGATTCTGTTATGTTTTGGTAGTTGAGGAGGCAGGAGGAAAAAACCGCAAAGCCAGCCAAACAACAGAGAGGTTGGTAACTAATAGGTTGCAGACCACTAAACTAACCGCACAACTAGAAGTAGCCGTGGACGTTCCTACGGTGCCCTAGATGTCTCGTCACAGCCGGAGAGATAGCTATCCCTGAAGATAGAAAGAGGAAAGCTAACTGCCCCGGAGTAGACCCCGAAAGAATAGGAAGCCCCCAAACATATAATGGCGGTTAGACAAGATGAAAACACGAACACAGACAGAAAATAGAATGAGCAAACGCTGGGGCCCAAAACTGTCTAGACAGGACAGCACAGGAGAGAATACTGTCTGCAACCCAGAAAAACCCTAGGAAAAACTCCAACACTTCTGAATCCAAAAATGCTGAGACCACACGGTCTCGACCACCTATATCAGATCTCTGGTGTGAAGACGCAGCTACCCAGCAGTAAAAAATCACAAGAACGGAACAAATGAACAAATACAAAAAGAGAGCAGAGACCAGCACAAGCCCCCAAAGGGGACCCGGCTGAACTCAAAAAGCAAGGCAGCAAAAAACAAGGAAAATCAAACCACAGAAAAAAAAACAGAAAGTAACTTATCTAAATGATAGCAGGAGACAGCAGAAAGCAAGCTGAATTCCAACCAAGACCAGGAAGTAACAATTGATCACCGGCGAGGATCATGGGAGGTCAGCTCTCTTATATCAGGCCAGTCCGTCCCACCTGATAACCATTCATCAATTGCAGGTGGTGGACTTTTGCTGTTCAATATAGATTCAATACCCTCAGCAACCACCAGAGGGAGCCTCAGCTCCGAAGTCGTCTCCAACACATTCACAACAAGGCCCCTCTCACTCCCGCCCGTAATCTTGACTTAGTGGCCCCAAAGTGGCTGAATACCTTTAGGCCCCAGCGCAGTTGCACCAGCTGCACCGTGGTATTGCTACACCCCGCAGGGCTGTGGGATACTCTGAATCGGGCCGGTTCTGTTACTTCAGGGGAGGTCACAGCAGTGGTGACCCGGTCTGTGGCCCTGGGCGAGCAATCAAACGATGAAGGGAATAGTTATGAGATTAGTTTGTGACGCCACCCGTGGTGTTCAGCAATAAAATGGCCGAGGCCGCTATTCAGATTCAGCAAAAATGGTCCAGCTCCCCACAGGTAGAGTGGGGCCCCAGGGCAGATATAACAGTCTGTTCAGGTGATGGTGAACATTGAGGTGCAGAGAATAAGAAAGGGACACAGAAACGTGCAGTTTTCTTAACATTTTACTTCTTGGTAAGTGAGAATGCAATCCGAGATACTAGTTACAGATGATAGCAGAAGTCCGGCTCACCTGGAAGCAGTCAGGGGATCCATCCTGCCAGTGGGGTTAGAGGCCTTCCTGTTGTGCTTTTTTTCTGATCCCTGCTGTCTGTAGCTAAGCCGCAACCCTCTTCTGCATGTTGGCTTTAACCTGGCAAACAGCATGAGCCTATCACATACACTGTTCACTGGCAGCCCTGGGCTCTTGGTCTTCTGCGGTGCCTCCAAGTGTTCGGTGTGGTCAGGGAGCTTGCAGTCCCCTGCCCTCCAGATTCAGCTGTCGGGGCGTACATCACCTGCACAGCTCTGGCGTCCTTTTTATCAGTGCTCCGCTCTGGGATCAGCTCTGACACAGCTGCAATAACCAGAGCCCTTGTCTCTGCTCCTCTCTCTTCCCTCACCTCAGACCGACTGACTGACTCTTTCCAGAACAATCTCCTTACCTCAGCACTAACTCCTCCCGCCAACTGTCACTCCCTTAAGTGTTAGGAGTTAGAACAAGTGTTGGATGCTGTGTGTTACCTGGCATGGGGACCTCTTCCTACATCCAGGCACGACATCACCACCCTGTGGAGGGAGACAATGTCACCTTGCAAGCAGACTCTGGGGTGCCACAGTATGTCTGCCCCTGCCCAGGAGGACTCCACTGCTGACACAGAGACATAAAAAATCTAGACTGCACTTTGCCAAACTGTACATGAGTAAGCCAAAATCCTTCTGGGAAATTGTCTTGTGGACAGTTGAGACTAAAATAGAGCTCTTTGCAGTTTTGTGTGAAATTATGACCGATTTGCCTTTTCTTTCTCTGTTTTTTTGTTCTGTTCCAATACATAGAAGGAAATAAATATGTGAATAACAAAACATATGTAATTGCAATAATTTTCTAGGAGAAATACTTCATTTTCTGGAACATTTTCTGGGTGACAATGTTTTCGACCATGGCTGTATCTCGCATCCTAATACATTTATCTCCCATTCTGGGCCTATTCTGGTATACTGTATATAAAACTAATAGAGAAATGAAGGAGCAATATGATCCAAGAATGCAAATGTATTTATATTAGAAAATATAAAAC
Organism: Oophaga sylvatica; assembly: GCA_033576555.1. Lineage (NCBI taxonomy): Eukaryota > Metazoa > Chordata > Amphibia > Anura > Dendrobatidae > Oophaga > Oophaga sylvatica. The sequence continues at coordinate 899,013,561 of JARQOD010000001.1, forward strand.
ATCATCACAAATACACATATTATAAATACATCAGTAAAGAGTACATGCTGGATGGTAAATACCTATCCCAAGAAGTCTAGAGTGGCTACAGATAAAGAAAAAATACATATAGAGCTATATATGTATGGTTATGCTCTAATAGCACACCATTAGGGCAGTAGAGATATTAGATATAACTATCAATAGCAATTGCTCAATATCCTACTATCTCTAACATACAGGTAAGCCAAGAGTATATGATATTAACAACATGCATCCACACTGGTAGACTTGTATATCTTGTCCATCCTAAAAAGGACTGCACCAAAAAAGATAGTACAAATATCCTTCTAAATAGTATTGATCTAAAGGTACTGCCACACTAAACAATCCCGCTAGCGATCACGATAACGACGCATACTAATGCGATCGCTAGCGGGATTGTTTCTATATCGCTAAATGCTGCCACATTTAGCGATATAGTTAACGACGCTATCGCCGTTAGCGATCTTCTTAACGACTTTAGCGTACAAAAGTACCGCTAAATCGCTAAGAAAAGGTGCCACACAGCGATTAAATACTTACCCAGCGGGAGCGCCGACGAGAAAATAGGGTCCGGAGCGATTCCAGCGACGAGCGAGATCACAGCAGGAAGCTCGTCGCTGGAAGCTGCCGCACTGAACAATATCGCTAACGGATCGCTAAATAGTGACGTTTTTTAGCGATCCCGTTAGCGATATTGTTTAGTGTGGCATACCCTTTAGCCATAGAATCAGATACAAATAGCTACTATCAAAAGAAAATCCATAAACTATTGTGAAGCCCTTAAAAATAAAACACATGGATTACCTGTAGTCATAATGCCACCCAGATATAAGGTCCTATACCGCACCTCGACACTCGTTTCACCGCCTCTGCAGTTTTGTCAGGAGGTATGTAAGCATTGTATCTGGCTACATTATATAGTGAGGATAAATTGTATAAGTCCATGCAGCTGTGTCCAGCGCGTCACTGCCATGTTGCATCACGATAAGGAGAACGGCGCTCAGGGAGCGCGTCACTAAGTCACATGACTGGATCAGGTGACCGGACATGTTTCCAGGCCAAAGCGATGCCTGTGTAGAGCACCAATCCACTCGAGAGGCAGCACATGCGCGGTACGCGCTCCAGCTATCAGTCACATAATGAACTGATGTAATCGTAAGGGTATGTGAACTACTAAATATTTATGAACATAATTTATTACCGCATTCGAAATAAGTGGTCACAATACTAAATTGGCCATGTGTAGCCTGCTGACACTAAATACATACAGTATATTCAATCACCCAAACTATGATTATCCACCCTGTTAGGATTGTGCATATCTCATACTACATAAAGTGCATCTATATCTAACAGCATATATATAACAGCAAAGCCACAATAAATGAACACATCCTCCCATATTTTTCCTCTTAATCATGTACAAAAATTAAAACCAATATAAAATAATAAACTGTGAAAAAAACAAAACACAAAAGGAGAAAGAAAAAAACTCAAATAATAAAATAATGTGCACAGACACAAAACAAAACTATTGTGATATAAAATTCGCACTTACTGTTTAGACAAATTTGAATTTGAAGCTTAATGACTCGTTGAGGCCTTTAGGGGCAACCGTATCAAGGCATACAATCCATTTGGTCTCTCTTTTTAGTAACTCTTTTTTATAATCCCCACCTCGAACAACCAGTTGAACCTTATCTATGCCTCTTACCTTGAGCCATTTTGGATTACTGTTATTATGTGCTCTGAAATGTCTAGGTATTGTTTTTAAAGTTGTCACATCCTGAATTGTTGCCGTGTTTTTGATGTCCCTTATACGTTCGAGAATCCTCATTTTTAATTGCCTAGTGGTTATCCCAATATAAATAAGTTTACAAGGGAAATAAGCGTAATAAACCACCATATCTGTTGTACATGAGATATGGTGGGTTATCGTATATGTCCTAGTCGCATCACTGTTGTCAAATGTAAATGCTCTTTCAATACATTGGCATGCAGAGTAGTCACCGCATTGAAAGCTTCCCTATTTAGGACCTTTCTGATCTGAAAAAAAGGATTTCTGTGGAGCCACATAATGGCTACGCGTAAGCAAATCTTTCAGATTTTTTGAGCGTTTCCAGGTGACAGATGGATTTGCAGGTAAAAATCTACTTAAATCTTCATCTTCCCTTAATATGGACCAATGTTTTATCAATATATCCATAACATCTGTCCACCTGGAATAAAATGTCGTAATAAGCCTAACCAGTTGCTCCACCTGTTGTGGCTTCCTCTTTTGTATCAGAAGTTGGCTTCTAGGAGTGCACTGATCTCTCCTATAGCCTGCTCTGATGTCCCTCATCCTGGACCCCTTTTCTATATACTGTATGCTCCCCGTTCTGAAAAAAGCAAACAAAAAAAAAGGCATTCTTCTCACCCTCCTCCTCTCCTTCGATGTGCAATGACCTCTTCATTGTCCTTTTCTGGGCCTTTACGGAGAGGGGCCCGCTGACCCCAGTGCCTTCTTCAGCTGTTTGTGCATCAGAGGATGCACATTCAGCTGAAGTGTATGGCAGCGCAGGAACTCTCCAGCTCCCTGAGTTGCAATACACACTGGCGGCCAGAGGCTGGCAGTTGTCATCAGCATGCCTGCTATAGCGACACATGATGTCACTGCCATGAGATGAAAATGCCTGACATGTCAACGTCAGCTGCTGGCCTCTGATTGGCTAGTGGCATGTATTGTAGTGTAGGGAGCCAGAGAGTTAATGTGCTGAAATTCACTTGAGCTGAATGTGGTCATCAGATGCACACCAATCTGAAGTTGGCACATCAGTACGGTGGGCAGGCCCCTCTCCTGCACAGGCCCGGTCACTGTTGCATACCTCCCAACCGTCCTGAATTGAGCTGGACAGTCCCGATTCTGACCCTCCCACCCGCTGTCCTGGTCGGGACACTATGTGTCCCACAATGAGAGAAGCCGCCACGCCCCCCCATGCACCCTATCCTCGCCCTCCCAGCTCTCCACTTCAGTTTCTTACAGCAGAGCAATAACATTGCTGTGCTGTCGTCCTCTGTGTGCAAAGGATCTGTGATGAAATCACAGGAGGGGAGGAGTTAGGTGTCACATGGTCAGGCTTGTCAGTGTATGCAGGTCTCTGCTGTGCTGGTTGTCATGGTGCTGGATGAGGGTAAGTTTATGTGTGCGGGTTAGGAGCGGTATACAGTGTGGATGTAGCAGTGCTGTGTGTGAGCGAGGTGTAAGGAGTGGAGCAGTGTGTGCGAGGTGTACGGAGCGGAGCCGTGTGTGTACGTGGTGTACGGAGTGGAGCCGTGTGTGTGTGAGGTGTACGGAGTGGAGCCGTGTGTGCGAGGTGTATGGAGCAGAGCCATGTGTACGAGGTGTACAGAGCGGAGTCATGTGTGTGTGAGGTGTACGGAGCGGAGCCATGTGTGTACGAGGTGTACGGAGCGAAGCCGTGTGTGTACGAGGTGTACGGAGCGGAGCCGTGTGTGTACGAGGTTTATGAAGCAGAGCCCGTGTGTACAAAGTGTACGGAGCGGAGCCGTGTGTGCACGTGGTGTACGGAGTAGAGCCATGTGTGTGCGAGGTGTACGGAGCAGAGCCGTGTGGACGAGGTGTACGGAGCAGAGCCGTGTGTGTACGAGATGAATGTAGCAGTGCGGTGTGTGTACTGGGCGTACAAAACGGAGCCCTGTGTGTACGAAGTGTACAGAGCTGAGCCGCTCAGCACCTTACACTTCGTACACACAGGGCTCCATGCTTGAGCCGTGTGTGTACGAAGCAGAGCACAGCCATGTGTGTACGGGGTGTTCATAGTGGAAACGCGTGTGTATGGAGCGGAGCCGTGTGTGTACGAGGTGTATGGAGCAAAGCGTTGTGTGTACGAGGTGGATGTAGCAGTGCGGTGTGTGTATGGGGCATACAAAACAGAGCCCTGTGTGTACGAAGTGTACAGAGCTCCCTGTTGCGCGGTGACCCTCAGGATGGGGCCTTTTCCCTGACACCTGGGGATCCTGTTTTGAATGATGTTGATGTGTTTTTTCAGGCTCTGGGGTTATTGTACGATGAACCTAATGTTACTGATCAAGCTGAAAAAACCTTGTTGGCATTGAATCATGGTCATGAAGCCGCTGAGCTGTATTGTCAGAAATTCAGAAAGTGGGCAGTCCTTACTAAATGGAATGATGATGTTCTGGCAGCTCTTTTTTGGAAGGGTCTGGCAGAGACTGTAAAGGATGTTATGGTGGATTCCCTGTCCCCTCTGGTTTCAATGACTCTATGTCATTAGCTATTCAAGTTGACAGACGTCTGCGCGAGCTTAGAAATATGCGTGAGATTGTGATGCCTGGCGGGCCAGCCCCTGAGCCCATGCAGTGTGACGGAGTGACTTCTGGGACACAGCGTCATGAATTTCGTAAGCTTAATAAGTTGTGCTACTATTGTGGTGACGCTTCTCATGCTATTTCTGTGTACCCCAAGCGGGGAATACGTTTTGCGCGCTCAGCTGTTTTGGGTAGTGTTCAGACTAAATTTCTGTTGACAGTTACCGTGATTTGCTCCATGTCCACATTTTCAGCTCAGGCTTTTGTTGATTCAGGGGCATCTATAAACCTGATGGATTTTGATTTTGCCAAACGTTGTGGTTTTCCTATGATACCCCTGCGGAAGTCTATTCCTTTGCTGGGCATTGATTCTACCCCCTTGGTGGAGAATAAACTCCAGTTTTCTACAAAGGTGATAATGCGGGTTGACCCGGACCACCAAGCGCATTGCAAATTTTTGGTGTTACATAATTTACATGACATTGTTGTACTGGGTTTTCCTTGGTTACAGATTCACAATCCTGTTTTGGATTGGAAGTCTGTGTCTGTGACCAGTTGGGGTTGTCAATGTGTTCGTGCTCACACTCCTGTTTTTTCTGCCCCCTGTGATGAACAGCGCACACACACCGCCACAAGGTAGCCCGGGGGTCACGGCTTGTGATCCCTCTGCTGCCACCAATGTGACAATAAAACACACACACGACGGCTGCTGCCGTCCGACCCAATGTGTCAGGAATAATCTCCAGGGATTTATGATTATCCCACTTCCACTTAGGAACTTGCAGCTCTCTGGCACCCCCTTTTAGCCTAAGGTCAGTCAGGGAACTGCACCTGGGATAATTAGTTGCCAGACGGGCCGCTTGGATGTGTGCTGGCTATTGGGCACGCTGCAGTGGGGGAATTATAATTACTCTGGGCCGCAGCCAGGCAATACACTTATAAAACCCGCTCTGTCACTGCCAACGCCACCCCACAGTTCAACACTTTACACCCCTTCTTTTTAGCTGCCACCAGCTACGATTTTCTTAATGAACAATATATCAAGAGGGTCCGTAGCAACCCCGAATTAGTAGCGTAGTTACTTCAGGCACATGCTAATTCGTTTATAGAGCAGGAGAACCAAACTTATAATTTTATATGTTTATTCCTAAAATGCAGGCAGTGTTTATACAGTATAAAAAGATGTAACAAGCTGAGACAATACAATTATGTACAATGCAATTTAAAATAAAACAGGGTTAAAGGTGAAAACTTACATGGCACTTGGTTACTTGCAGGCAAGACAATCTGGGGGAGGAGCCACACGTCATAGTTCATTTGGAGATCTTTCAGTCAGGTCATCTCCAGCTAGATCTGGCAGGGGGGGCTAGTTTGCAGACTTATACCCCTGGCTTGTGACCTCACAAAAGAGGATGGTTTTCTGGCCACCTCCCATAGCTCGAAGTTACAGTTTTAAGGTCTGGAACCTTATAAAGACCATAACTCGGCAGGGGACACTAGCAGAATAATGGCAGACCTATCAGTGATCTTATTCTGAAATGACTGTTCTAATGAGTCCAAACTCGGATGAGATAGTCCACTGTGCACCAGAGTATTTCATATCTCTGGTACCGTTGTACTTACGAATTCCCCAGTACCACAGTAACGACGCCTGATGGACGCATGATTCAGAACAGTAGCTTTCGTGTCTCTAACATAAGCTCCCCGCGAGTTATGACCAAAAGAATGAATTCCCATGATAAGCTATAGGACAGACTGCAGGTCTGAGGAGACAAAAAAACTCCTGAGGTGGGGGTGAAAGGAAGGAGCGAGTAAGAGGGAGAGAGAAAGAGGGGGAGATTTGCAGGCTGTGGGCTGTCAGCAGCAAGGATTAAGGACTGACTTTTCCAGTCCAGCTCTGTACTGGCCAAAGTACGATGGGGTCGTAGTTCTCTTTGTGGAAAGTTCTAGAACAGCACAAGGAATGGAGCTCCCATTCCAGGGTATCATCACACCTCCCCCTCTTAGAGTGCGCTAAGGAGGCATGACCTGTCGGTAATCCGCCATGCTCACCTCAGCGGGTTCACCTCATCGGGACAACCCATCGGCATTCCCATGGTCGCTGCCTTTCTTGTGTTGTATGGCAAAGTCGTACTGCTGTAGGGCAAGGCTCCAGCATAGCAACCTACCGTTGGTTCCGGACACTGTGTGCAGCCAGGTCAGAGGGTCGTGGTCGGTGACCACCTTGAAGGTGCGCCGTACAGGTAGGGCTGCAAACGTTGCAGTGCCCAGACCATGGCCAGGCACTCCTTCTCGATGGTGGAGTATGCCACTTCCCTCGGCAGAAGTTTCCGGCTCAGGTACAACACGGGGTGCTCCTGGTTCCCCGAATCGACCTGGCTGACTACAGCACCGAGGCCAAATTCGCTGGCGTCGGTCTCTACCAGGAATGGCCGACTGCTGTCGACGGCTTTCAACACTGGAGAGCTGCACAGGGCTGTTTTCAAAGCTCGGAATGCCGCCTCACAGCCATCTGTCCAGTTGACTGTTTGGGGTAGACCGCCCTTGGTGAGGTCCGTCAAGGGTTTTGCAATGGCGCTATAGTTCTGTACGAACCGCCTATAGTACCCTGCAGTGCCCAGGAAGGACATCACCTGCTTTTTGGTCCTGGGGGTGGGCCAGGACATGATCGCGTCCACTTTCTCTGGCTCTGGACTCATGGAACCCCCGCCTACCCGGTGCCCCAGGTAGTGGACCTCCCTCATGCCCATCTGGCATTTTCCCGGCTTGATGGTCAGACCTGCCTGGTGAATACGCTTGAGAACCTCCTGGAGATGCTGAAAGTGTTCCTCCCAGGTGGAACTGAGGACGGCAATGTCGTCCAGGTACGCCACAGCGTACTTCTCCAGTCGCTGAAGCAGGTGGTTGACCAGGGGCATTCTTCATGCCGAAAGGCATGACCGTGGACTCGTACAGTCCAAAAGGGGTGATAAAGGCGGATCTCTCCTGCGCGCAGGGCTCAGGGGAATCTGCCAGTATCCCCGGCTTAAATCCATGATGGATATGTACTTTGCATTCGCCAACTGCTCAGCAGATCCTCGATGCGTGGCATTGGGTGCGCATCAGAGATAGTGATGGCGTTGAGCCCCCTGTAGTCCATGCAGAACCGGGTGGTCTGATCCTTTTTAGGCATGAGAACTACAGATGAGGCCCACGTGCTTTTGGACCTTCGGATCACCCCCAGCTGCAACATCTCATCAATCTCCTGGCGCATAATCTGGCGCATAATCTGCTGCATCTCCTCAGAGATCCGATAAGATGTCCGCCGTAGTGGGGCATGATTCCCGGTGTCCACCTCGTGGACTGCCAACTTCGTCCATCCGGGTCGGTTGGAGAACACGGCCCGGAAGGGTTCCAGGGTGGCCAGCAACTGCGACTGCTGGGGGACGGTTAGCGAGGCATTTACCTCCATGTCCTCGATGGACCCATCGGCCTTGGCTTGGGCCAGCATGTCCAGGAGGGGGTCTTCCTCCCCATCCTCGGGCTGGTTGCAGACCGGTAGGACGCAGGCTTCACATTTGTGATGGGCCTTCATCATGTAGATGTGAAAGGCCTTGCGCCTACCCTAAGAGTGGTCAATCGTGACCACGTAGGTGACTGGGTTGAGCTGTTGGTGCACGACGTACGGGCCTTCTCAGGCTGCCTGAAGCTTATCCTTTGGTACGGGGACCAGCACCCACACCTTTTGACCCATCTGGTAGGTCCGCTCCCGGGCAATCTGTTCTTACCAGTGCTTCTGGTCAGCCTGAGCCTGCGTCATGTTGTCATGCACCAACTGCGTCAAGGTCTGCATCTTGTCGCGGACAATCTTATTACTATGTATAAATATATGAGGGGACAGTACAAAGACCTTTCTAATGATCTTTTTACTCTTAGACCTGCGATGGGGACAAGGGGGCATCCTCTACGTCTGGAGGAAAGAAGGTTTAGCCATAATCACAGACGCAGATTCTTTACTGTAAGAGCAGTGAGACTATGGAACTCTCTGCCGTCTAATGTTGTAATGAGTGAATCCTTACTAAAATTTAAGAAGGGACTGGATGCCTTTCTTGAAAAGTATAATATTACAGGCTATATTCACTAGTTTCCTAGATACTGCGGTGATCCAGGGAGCTAGTCTGATTGCCGTATGTGGAGTCGGGAAGGAATTTTTTTCCCCAATGTGAAGCTTACTGTTTGCCACTTGGGGTTTTTTTTGCCTTCCTCTGGATCAACATGTTAGGGCAGGTTAGGATAGGATATGGGTTGAACTAGATGGACTTAAAGTCTTCCTTCAACCTTATTAACTATGTTACTATGACATAATCCACGATGGACACTTCCGTGGGGTTTGGCTCATCTTACCAGGATTCTCTTATCAACCCAAGGGGTCCCCGGACTCGCCTGCCATACAGGAGCTCGAAGGGGGAGAACCCCGTCGAGGCCTGCGGAACTTCTCTGTAGGCAAATAGCAGGTGTGGGAGGTACCGCTCCCAATAGCGTCCCTGGGTCTCAACCAGCATGCGGAGCATCTGTTTGAGGGTACCGTTAAAGCGCTCACACAAACCATTGGTCTGTGGGTGATACGCACTCGATACCATACGCGTCACCTGTATTTTCCTGCAGAGAGCCTCCATTAGGCGAGACATAAATTGGGTCCTTGATCGGTAAGCATCTCCCTGGGAAATCCTATCCGTGAAAAGATGTTCACCAGTGCATCCACCACCTTATCTGCCCTAGTTGAGGACAGAGCTACTGCCTCCGGGTACCGGGTAGCGTAGTCTACCACAGTAAGGATATATCGCTTTCCAGAGCTGCTGGGGACGGCCAGCGGGCCCACAATGTCCACCGTGATCCTCTGGAAAGGCTCCTCTATCACTGGCAACGGGATCAGGGGAGCCTTAAGAGCAGGCCAACCTTCCCCACTCTTTGACAGGTGATACAGGAGTGGCAGTAGTTAGTCCCCATCTTGGGCCAATAGAAGTGTTGAGACAGCCGTGCCTTAGTTTTGCTGATCCCCAAGTCTCCAGCGAGTGGAATCTCATGGGCAATCCGCAACAACTCACCTCGGAACTGGTGCGGGACGACTAGCTGTTTTTCTCTCAACCACTCCTTTTGGGAATCTCCGGGTACTGTCTCCCGGTACAACCTTCCTCGTTCCCAGAACACCCTCTCCTTATCAGTCACGGAGGTGGGCATCTCAGCGAGGTGCCTCAAGTTCTCCAGGCTCGCATCTGAGTGCAGAGCGGCCTGGAACTCCTGGCTGGAGGCAGCCAGAAGTGATGTCAGGGTTCCTTCCTCACTGGGACCCTCTGGGACCGGCTCTGGGTCCACCTCTGGTTCAGTCTCTCCTGTAGCGGAGGAGGGTCCAGATGGCAGGGCGCTACCTGCGATCCGGGCACTCTGACTGCGGGTGACAGCAGCTACATATGCAGTCGCCCTGGGGATTTCTACAGACCCATCAGCCTGCGCTGCTATGGGCTCTACCTCCCCATCCACCCCCAACACTTCAGGAGCAGTGCTACTTATGGGCCAGTTACCTTCCTCGGTGGCATTGGTCAGTGGCATGGTGTCACCTTCCTCACGGTTCCCATGCACCTTCCCATTTCCTTGAGCACTGTCGCTTGCTCCTGCTAGGGGTTCCTCAGCCGTCTCACTCCGCAGAGCGATGTGGCTGAGTGCTTCTGTACCTGTGGACACATCTACCACTTCAGAGAAAGGGTTAACAGGTTCAGATGGCACAGATACATACTCATCAGCATCATTCCTAGGGAAAGAAAGGTTATCAGTTGAATCATCACTTCGCAAAGCATTGGCAGGTAACACATTCAGTTTCCCATCATCATCCACATCATCATCATGGTTAACGTTAACCTTATTACCAGATTGGGGAGGGGTGTCAGGGACGTAGTACGCCACCATCCTCCCCAAATCAGTCCCCAATAAAACATCAGTGGGCAGGTTTTCTGATGCCCCCACTTCCTTCACCCCCTTCCCGGCACCTCAGTTAATGAAAACCCGGACCATCGGCAAGGGCAGCGGACGCCCCCAATCCCGGTGACAGTTAGGGTTTTCCCTGGAATCAACTCTTCAGGGGCTGCCAGTTCAGGTCGGATGAGGGTTCGTTCAGCCCCGGTGTCCTTGAGGCCTGTAGCAAGACGGGCCCCCACGCGGACGGGTTGCACGTTGTCATCAACCCTCCCCACCACACCACCCACCAAAAGAACAGAGGCGTTGGGCCCGGAGGCCTTGGCTGGGGGGTTCTTCTGCCTCTCTGGACAGGTGGTGCTGATGTGTCCAGTCCGTTTACAGGAGAAACACTGGCGGGGGTCTGATGTAGGCCTGGCGCTGGCAAAGTAGTGCCTCCAGAGGGACGGCTGGCAGGGGCACTGGGGTGGGTTGCAGGCTTACCCCCTTTCCAGCTGGCGGTGACTGGCTTCCGCACCTCGGGTTTCCGGTTGGCCTCATAGCTGTCGGCGATCAGCGCTGTTTTGACCGCGTCCTCTGGTTCTCGATCCAGGATGAACAGTCGGACCTCAGCTGGGCACAGATGCAGGAACTGGTCTTTGATCATCAGGTCCTTCAGCTGCTCAAAGGTGTTAATTGACAGTCCATGGATCCACTGGTCAAAGTGGGTCCTGAGTCCTTGCACCACATCGCTATAACTGTCGTGTGGGCCACGTTGGAGGTTCTGGAACTTCTTTCGGTATACCTCAGGGGTTAGCTGGTACTTGGCGATCAGGACCTGCTTGATGGCCTCATTGTCACCATCTTGGCCTAGCGGGAGTGAAGCAAATGCCTCCAGAACTTTGCCCTTTAGACCGGGGGTCAAGTACCTTGCCCATTGGTCCTCAGGCAGCTGGTACTGTCTGCAGACTTTCTCAAAGGCCCGCAGAAAAGTGTCCAAGTCTCCGTCCTTTTCCATCACGGGAAAGTGCTCTGGCCGGGGCTTCTGCCTCTGAGAGCTCCTGGGCTCACCGCTCCCGGCTGTGGGGAGTATCCCCCCTCGCTGGACCATTTCCTGCTCATGGGCTCTCTGTGCTTGGGCCTCCCGCTCAGCTTGGGCCCTCTCAGCCTCCCGCTCGGCTCTTCAGCCTCTCACTGGGCTTGGCGCTCGGCTCGCTGGTCAGCCTCTTACTGGTCAACTCTCTCTTGAGCTTGCTGAATCAGCAGCCAACGTATGTCCTGGTCGTCATGAGAGCATAGCTGCAGAGCCAACTGCAGAAGACTGTCCATGCTTTGGCTGGTGGGTGGAGCCTCTGCTGCAGCACCATTGTCACTGAGGCCGGCTTCTGAACCCCCTGGGCTCTGGGGTTTTCCCGTTGCACCAGAGCCGCAGCCAGTTGGTCTTTATTTTTGTTCGTGGCGTCGATCTGCCACATCCCGCATAGGGCAACAAGGGTTTCCTTCTTATGCTGCTTATACCACTCTTCTCCCATCCTCGCCATGGTTGCCATTGCCAAATAAAAGATAGGATAGAAAAACAAAGAGGAAGGGAGGGGTAATCGCAAGTACACACAATTGTCTCAGGACTAGTAAACACTGAGTCTGTTCTCAAAAACTTTTGCTGCAGGGTCCCTGGAAGAACAGTGCAAGCTTTTTAGTGAGAGGAATGATTGCACAGACCAGATCACTAATGCTCTATAATCAAACCGCTCTGCCACCAATGTGATGAACAGCGCACACACACCGCCACACGGTAGCCCGAGGATCACGGCTTGTGATCCCTCTGCTGCCACCAATGTGACGATAAAACACACACACGACGGCTGCTACCATCCGACCCAATGTGTCAGGAATAATCTGCAGGGATTTATGATTATCCCACTTCCATTTAGGAACTGCAGCTCTCTGGCGCCCCTTTTAGCCTAAGGTCAGTCAGGGAACTGCACCTGGGATAATTAGTCGTCAGACGGGCCGCTTGGATGTGTGCTGGCTATTGGGCACGCTGCAGGGAGGGAATTATAATTACTCCGGGCCTCAGCCAGGCAATACACTTATAAAACCCGCTCCGTCACTGCCAACGCCACCCACAGTTCAACACTTTACACCCATTCTTTTTAGCTGCCACCAGCTACGATTTTCTTAATGAACAATTTATCAAGAGGGTCCGTAGCAACCCCGAATTAATAGCATAGTTACTTCAGGCACGTGCTAATTCGTTCATAGAACAGGAGAACCAAACTAATAATTTTATATGTTTATTCCTAAAATGCAGGCAGTGTTTATACAGTATAAAAAGATGTAACAAGCTGAGACAATACAATTATGTACAATGCAATTTAAAATAAAACAGGGTTAAAGGTGAAAACTTACATGGCACTTGTTACTTGCAGGCAAGACAAGCTGGGGGGAGGAGCCACACATCATAGTTCATTTGGAGATCTTTCAGTCAGGTCATCTCCAGCTAGATCTGGCAGGGGGGGCTAGTTTGCAGACTTATACCCCTGGCTTGTGACCTCACAAAAGAGGATGGTTTTCTGGCCACCTCCCATAGCTCGAAGTTACAGTTTTAAGGTCTGGAACCTTATAAAGACCATAACTCGGCAGGGGACCCTAGTAGAATAATGGCAGACCTATAAGTGATCTTATTCTGAAATGACTGTTCTAATGAGTCCAAACTCGGATGAGATAGTCCACTGTGCACCAGAGTATTTCATATCTCTGGTTCCGTTGTACTTACGAATTCCCCAGTACCACAGTAACGACGCCTGATGGACGCATGATTCAGAACAGTAGCTTTCGTGTCTCTAACATAAGCTCCCTGCAAGTTATGACCAAAAGAATGAATTCCCATTATAAGCTATAGGACAGACTGCAGGTCTGAGGAGACAAAGAAAGTCCTGAGGTGGGGCGAAAGGAAGGAGCGAGTAAGAGGGGGAGAGAAAGAGGGGGGGTTTGCAGGCTGTGGGCTGTCAGCAGCAAGGATTAAGGACTGACTTTTCCAGCCAGCTCTGTACTGGCCAAAGTACGATGGGGTCTTAGTTCTCTTTGTGGAAAGTTCTAGAACAGCACAAGGAATGGAGCTCCCATTCCAAGGTATCATCACACCCCCCAGTCTCAAGATGTTTTTTCTGCCTCCCCCAAGTCTCAAGATGTTCCTGACTATTTGACTGATTTTTCTGATGTGTTTAGTGAGAGTAAGTCTGCATCCTTACCATCCTTATGATTGCGCTATTGACTTAGTACCCGTTTGTAAATTTCCCAAGGATTGGCTCTTTAATTTATCTGTACCAGAGCATGAGGCTATGTGATCTTATATCAAAGAGTCTTTAGAGAAGGGTCATATCAGTCCATCCTTTTCACCCTTGGGTGCCGGCTTTTTCTTTGTGGCCAAGAAGGATGGCTCATTGAGGCAGTGTATTGATTATCGTCTCCTGAATAAGATCACTGTTAAATATCAATATCCGTTACCCTTGATTTCTGACCTATTTTCAAGAGTGAAGGGTGCTTGTTGGTTTACCAAGCTTGACCTCAGGGGGCGTATAATCTTATTCACATCAAGCCCAGAGATGAATGGAAGATGGCGTTTAATACCCCAGAGGGGCATTTTGAGTACCTAGTGATGCCTTTTGGACTCACTAATGCCCCTTCTGTCTTCCAATTTTTTATGAACGATATTTTCCGGGATTTCGTGGATAAATTTCTGATCATTTATTTGGATGATATCTTGATTTTTTCCAATGACTGGGATTCTCATGTGGAACATGTTCGGACTTTATTCCGGATTTTGTGAGAAATCGCATTGTATGTGAAGGGATCAAAATTTTTTTTGGCGTACAGAAGGTTTCACTTCTGGCATTCATTTTGTCTCCGTCTGTTATTGAAATGGACCCGGTCAAAGTTCAGGCCATTTGTGATTGGGTTCAACCCACTACATTGAAGGCTCTTCAGAGATTTTTGGGTTTTGCTAATTTTTATTGTAAATTTATAGCTAATTTCTCTGGTATTGTGAAACCACTGACTGATTTGACCAAGAAGGGTTCTGATGTAGTGAATTGGTCTCCTGAGGCAGTTTCTGCGTTTCAGGAGCTTAAGCGGAGATTCACTTCTGCTCCTGTTCTGTGGCAACCTGATGTTTCTCTACCATTTCAGGTGGAGGTTGATGCTTCTGAGATTGGTGCAGGAGCCGTTTTGTCTCAAAGGGATCCGGAGACCTCTAAGAGTAACCCTTGTGCCTTTTTCTCTCTAAAATTTTCCCCAGCGAAACATAATTATGATGTGGGAAATCGGGAGTTATTGGCCATGAGTGGGCTTTTGAGGAGTGGAGACATTTGCTGGAAGGAGCCAAGCATCAGCTGGTGGTCCTCACGGATCATAAGAACCTGGTTTATCTTGAATCAGCCAAGCGACTTAATCCTAGACATGCCAGGTGGGCCTTGTTTTTCATACGTTTTAATTTTGTGGTCTCTTTTCTCCCGTGCACTAAGAATGTTAAGGCGGATGCCCTCTCGAGGAGTATCTTTCTGGATTCTCCTGAGGTAACTGAGCCTGCTGTTATTCTGAAGGACGGTGTGTTTCTTTCCGCTATCTCGCCCAATTTGAGACTGGCTTTGGAGAAATTTCAGGAGGATTAACCCGAACGCTGCCCTACTGGGAGATTGTTTGTCCCAGACCAGTGGAGGAAGAATGTGATGTCCAAGATACATTGCTCCACGTTGGTCGGCCATCCTGGTATTTTTGGTACCAGAGATTTGGTGAGTCGGTCCTTTTGGTGGCCCACTTTGTCTCGTGAAATCAGGGACATTGTGCAGTCCTGTGGAACTTGTTCTCGGTCCAAACCTTGCTCTCGCTCTAGTGGTTTGTTAAGGCCATTGCCTGTGCCCCAGAGGCCATGGACCCATATCTCTATGGATTTTATTTCCGACCTCCCTGTCTCTCAGAGAATGACCGTTATTTGGGTAATCTGTGATAGGTTTTCCAAGATGATACATCTTGTGCCACTACCTAAGTTGCCATCCTCCTCCGAGTTGGTGCCCTTGTTTTTTCAACAGGTGGTTCGTTGCATGGCGTTCCAGAGAACATTGTGTCTGACAGAGGAGTCCAGTTTGTTTCCAGATTTTGGAGGACATTTTGTTCCAAACTGGGAGTTCAGCTGTCTTTTTCATCTGCGTTCCACCCTCAGACCAATGGACAAACTGAGAGAACAAACCAGACCTTGGAGACTTATTTGAGATGTTTTGTTTCTGCTGATCAAGATGACTGGGTCTCTTTTTTGCCTTTGGCTGAGTTTGCTTTGAATAATAGGGCTAGTTCTGCCACCTTGATGTCTCCATTTTTCTGCAACTTCGGGTTTCATCCTCGATTTTCTTCAGGGCAGGTGGAGGCTTCTGTCTGTCCTGGTGTTGACTCTATTGTGGAGAGAATGCAGCTGATATGGGATCAAGTAGTGAATAAGCTTTCTCTCTCTCAGGAGAAGGCCCAGCGGTTTGCCAACCGGCATAGGACTGATGGTCCTCGATTTAGAGTGGGTGACTTGGTTTGGTTGTCCTCAAAAAATATCCCTACGAGGGTCGCGTCTCCAAAATTTAAGCCAAGGTTCATTGGACCTTATAAGATCGTGGAGATTATTAATCCCGTTTCCTTCCGTTTGCTTCTTCCAGGAACATTCAAGATTCACAACGTATTTCACAAATCTTTATTGAAGAGATTTGTCGAGCCAGTGGTTCCTATGGCTGCACCTCCTGTTCCTGTTTTGGTTGAGGGCAATTTGGAGTATGTGGTTGAGAAGATATTGGATTCTCGTTTGGCTAGGCGGAGACTCCAGTACTTGGTTAAGTGGAGAGGCTATGGTCAGGAGGACAATTCTTGCGTGTTTGCTTCTGCCATTCATGCTGAAAGACTGGTCCGTGCTCATCCTGATCGTCCTGGTGGCACAAGTGAGGGTTCGGTGACCCCTCCTCAAGGGGGGGTACTGTTGTGAACGTTTTGGAGACTACTTTGGAGCTGAAGCTCCCTCTGGTGGTTGCTGAGGGTATTGAACCTATGTTGAATACCAAGAGTCCTACACCTGCAGATAACGAGTGGTTGTCAGGTGGTACTGACTGGCCTGATATAAGTGAGCTGACCTCCCATGATCCTCGCCGGTGATCAATTGTGCTTCCTGGTCTAGGTTGGAATTCAGCTTGCTTTCCTGCTGTCTCCTGCTTGCTTTCAGATAAGTCTCTTTCAGTTTTTTTTTACTGTGGTTTGAAATCCTTGCTTTTTGCTGCATTGCTTTTTGTCTTCAGCAGTGTCCCCTTTGGGGGGGCTTTGGCTGGTCTCCGTTCGTTTTTTGTATTTGTTCATTTGCTCAGTTCTTGTGATATTTTACTGCTGGGTAGCTACGTGTCCACACCAGAGATCTGATATAGGTGGTCGAGACCGTGTGGTCTCAGTGTTTTTGCATTCAGAAGTGTTGGAGTTTTTCCTAGGGTTTTTCTGGGTTGCAGACAGTATTCTCTCCTGTGCTGTCCTATCTAGACAGTTTTGGGCCCCAGCGTTTGCTCAATCTATTTTCTGTCTGTGCTCATATTTTCATCTTGTCTATCCGTCATTATATGTTTGGGGGCTTCCTACTCTTTTCGGGTCTACTCCGGGACAGTTAGCTTTCCTCTTTTCATCTTCAGGGATAGCTATCTCTCCGGCTGTGCCTAGGTGTCTAGGACCACCGTAGGTACGCTCCACGGCTGCTTCTAGTTGTGCAGTTAGTTTAGGGGTCTGCAACCTATTAGTTTCCAACCTCTCTGGTGTTAGGCTGCCTATGCGGTTTTTTGCTCCTGCCTCCTCAGCTACCAAAACATAACATTTAGGATTGCGGAAATTTTAGAACTTTGGTTGAGAAGAAAACTCCCATCTTCCTCTCTCTGGATTTGGATTCCCAAATAATGTCACATTTCCAAGGTCCTTAGTCTCAAAGTGCTGGTTGAGAATTTCACCTAGCTTTGCAATTTCTTTTTCATTGTGGTAGCTCAGTAATTCCCATGTCTCGAGTTGGTGAAGGGACTCCACCTCTTCATTAGCAGCATTTATCCACTTCTGCTTCTCATGGACAGGCAGTTTTTACATCGCTTCCATGACTGTGGCTCTGGGTCAGGAAGTGTTCTGACCATATAAGAAAGGCGTCTAGCTTGGATACCTTTGTTTGGCCTTTCTGATCTCCTGACTGGAGGTTGACTTGGCTCTTCTGTGTCTTCCTTGGTTGCTTCAGAGCTTATCCACACTTCAGTGTTTTCCTTTTCGGTGTCTGGGTTTGGTGATTGAGATTCTTGTTCTTTTTTCTTAGGTTGAGTAACTGGTGTAACTTCATGGAATTTGAGTGATACAGAGTTTTCATCAATCACTACATCTCTGCTGAATTTTACTGTGTTGGTCTCTGGGTGCAGTATTCTGTATCCCTTTTGAGTTTCACTATAGCCCACCAGGACTCCTTGCTTTTTCGTGTGATTCCCACTTGGAACATTTTTCTTTGGGAACATACACAAATGTTTTGCTTCCAAATATCCTGAGGTTCTTCAGGTTAGGCTTCTTGCAGTTCCATAGCTCATATGGAGTTTTACTTGTGGCTTTACCTGGCATTCTGTTTTGAAGATAGCAAGCTGTCATGATGGCTTCTCCCCAATACGTTGAAGGTAGATTAGCATCAAACATACTTCTCCCACTTTCACAGAGTACGGTTCTTTCTCTCTGCAATGCCATTTTGTTCTGGTTGGGTTGTAAGGAATGGTAGTCTGGAACACAATTCTATTCTTTTTACAGAATGGTTTGCACCTTACCACTTGTATATTCAGTTAAATTATCTGCACGCAGGGCTTTTGGCATTCTTCCAAATTTGTTAAACACTACAGCAAGATATTCTTCAAATTTCTATTGAACTTCATCCTTACTGTGAAGCATGTAGGCGACTGTATATCTGGAGAAGTCATCAATAAATGTGAGAAAATATCTCTTCTTGCTAGGAGATTGAACGCTCATTGGACCACATACATCTGTATGTATCAGATCCAGTGGCTGTGCAGATCTAGTGGTGCTTATTTTAGGAAAGAATTTTCTGGAATTTTCCCTTTAAGACAGCTAGTGCTCTTCATCATTTGACTGCACTGGTTGATTTCAATACCATTTGCAAGTTGAGCTAGTTTCTTACTGCTTCTGGGTCTCTGTGTCCAAAACGTCTGTGCCAGACATGGATACAGTTCTTATGCAGATCTTGTCTAGCACTGTACACTCCTTCTTTGCATTTTAGCTGATAAAGTTCATCTTGAAATTTTTCTACTGCGAGAGTATGACCCTTCTTTGAGATGATGCAGCTGTTATCTTTAAAAGTAACTTTTGTGTGAGCTTATTTACTGACAGAAGATTGCTTTCAAGGCTGGGAACATAGAGAACATCCCTTATTGGCATCTTTCTGCTTTGTGCTGAGGAAACTGGACAGTGGAGGTAGAAACCTCCTACTCCTTCTGAAGTCATATAGTGACCATTAGCTAACATGACCTTTTCTGACTTGCTTTCATTAAGGTCAGTGAAGAAATCCTTGTTATTTGTCATATGACTGCTTGCACCAGAATCTACAAACCATATATGCTTTGCCGATGGGCCTGTACTGGCATTAAATACAGTTTCAACACATGCAGAATCTTCCTTTACCGCTGTTTTAACCCTTTGATGACTTCTGCTTTTTAAGCTGACTCATTCTTGCTTTCCAAATTCTGCTGTCTGCTTTAAGCTGGCCGGGCTTTTTACAGACAAAACATTCACGAGTTTCTCTTAGATTGCTATTACATTTAGGGAAATCCTGTGTCTTTAATGCTGTTTCTGCTCTAGATTTATTACTGGTACTTACATGCTGCATTTTTCTCTTGAATTCATCCACAAGTTTGCCTTTAACATACTCTAGTGTCAGCTCATCATCTGGCCGTGCATCTAGTGCAGTCACAAGTGTGTCATAACTCTCTGGAAGACCACTTAATAGAAGTGCAGCAACATGAAAATCTTTAATTTCTTCTCCAATACCCCTGAGATGCTCCACAATCTCTAGGGTGTTTTTTTATATAGTCCTGCATATTCTGTCCATCACTTAGCTTAGACTGATACAGCTTTCTCATGAGATAAACCTTATTGCTGAGATTTGATCTTTCATGCACTTTTAGTAACTAATCCCACATCTCCTTTGCAGTTGCACACTTGCACATATGCACAATCTGATTATCATCTACACTGAGGCAGAACCTGCTTTGTGCTTTCTGATACTTCTCTAGCCAATCATCTGGTACTGGCTGAGGCATTTGTTCCTGAGTATATTTCCACGTACCTTCTCTTATGAGCAGCATATTCACCTTGAATTGCCAGGACTGGTAGTTCTGGTTAGTGAGGCTTGGCACTGAGAACGTGACAGGTTTGCTGCTAGTGGACATCTCTGTTGCTCTGTGCTGCTTTTGCTTTGGGTTTCTGATGCTGTGTTACTCTGGGGTTCTGTGTCACTCTGGGCCCATAACCTTTTGGCAGCGGATTATTCAGGATACTCCCCAAGCGTGTAACAACAGAGTTTCTTTATTCAGGAACAAACAGGAATAATATATGATACGCTTAATAGATCAGGAATAAATCATTTGTGTGTCTCTATCTGTGTAGCATCTACAGCAGGCTGCTTCTCTCATACACAGACACAGGAAAAATAGGAATACAGTCACATGCTCTTCCTGTGTGAGCCTCTGAGAGTTTTTTTTTGTTTTAACTTTATAAACAGCATACAAATCAAGCAAATAAACACTCATAGACAGGAATGGAGTTGTTGCACTAAACATATTCCAACATTTTGTTTTTTATTTTTTAACATTATCACCCTCTTTGGAATCACTGCAAATCCCAAACAAGCTTTAATCTATTTACTAGCTTTACATATAATTTTTTTTACAATTTTACAGTAGACATTTTTACATTGTTTTTTTCCTATTTGTTTTTTACTCTTTCAGCTACATAATACTCTCTAATATTAGTCCTCCACTCATATGCTCCCATACTAACTTTACATTATTTTCTCTTGTTCTAGAAGTTTTGTTTGTATGAATTCTCTACAATTCTGAGATTAATCACAGAAGTCCTGGCAGTTAAAACTATGTTCATATTGAGATTTTTCAGTGGTCAACTTTCCAATCAAAATTTGTGGCTCTTATACTCCTTGTTTTTCAAGATTTTTGCTTCACCTCAGTGTGAGCAACCCCAAGAGATCTGCAAACACACTGCTTCTATTTCTCCCAGAGGAGAAGCAGGACAACATGCCAGAGAGAGCATTGCACATCCTGTAACTAAAGCTCATTAGATCACTTCAAGGATGGGGGCAACATAAACTTGTTTTCATTGTATAAAGAGGTGTATCCAGGGGGCAGGTGGATCAGCCTTGGGCACAGCCTGCATGGTAACGCCCCCGAGGCTGCATTTTGTCACCTCCTTGATTGGAAATCAGTCGTTCTCTGAACCGTCTGTCAAGCTGATACTCAGCTCAGGGAAGGTGCAGCCCGCCAGCTCCCAATGTTCAATTGTACTTGCATCAATTGAAGCTCTAATCACTGGGTCATGGTGACATCAGAAGCGTGATCAGGTCATGTGATCACATTGCTGACGCCACTCAGCTGCAGAGGCACAAATAGTGGAAAGTGCTACATTGGAGCTGAAGACATCGAAGTTTTGTTGAGCCATGGGGGTGCAGAATAAAATGGATTTAAAGGGGTTGTCCGACCCGAAATCCAAAATTTTTTTTAGCTTATCTGTGATGTATTATGATTAGTGTTGAGCGATATTGCTCGATATCTAAAAATATCGTATCGAAATTGTATCGCCGATAGCACTAAATATCGTCGATATCCGATTTCGATAGCGGAAGTCCCATGTAAGTCTATGGGAACAAAATATCGCAACAAAAAAACCCCTTTCTTACGTTGTAAACACAAAATATACACACTGTAACATTCCAGGGGGTTTAGCTCTAGGATCGCTGTCTGGGTAGACAGAATGGCATATAAACAGTTCATTCAGACAGCAGTTCTGGTGTAAAACTGGCCGCAACCAGCTTTATTAAAGTCCACAGCAAACAGATAAAACAAAGCATAAACAGAAAACCTGGGCTTGTCTAGCCTCTAATTACACTTAGATAGATGGCCCTCTCTATCCGGGACCCAGACTCTACCAGTCTGTGCCCAAACAACACATATCACATATGTTACCAGTTTGGAGCTTCACAGATACTCCTCCTTGTGTCTGAAGGCACCTTCCATGTCCAGACTTGAGAGAGATCCACTCCTGTTCAGCCGCTCTTCACACGGATTCGCACTGAGACTACTCCTATGTCCGGGGTCCTTCCTGCACCCAGACTGAGATAGCTCAAACTCCTGGAGACTGCTTCCCTGTGCCAGGACACCTCCCTGTGTCCAGGCTAAAGACAGCTCTAACACTCTTGGAGACTGCTTCCTTGTGCCAGGACACCTCCCTGTGTCCAGGCTAAAGACAGCTCTAACACTCTTGGAGACTGTTTCTTGTGCCAGGACACCTTCCTGTGTCCAGGCTAAACTAGCTCACTGACTGTGCTCCCAAGCACCTACTTCTGGCTTCCTAATCAATACCTGAGTGAATTCAGGCCTGAGCTGCAAGTGTGCAATGAATGTAAGGTGTAGTGACCTTTCTCTACCACTAGGCTTACAAAGCCATACATTCCTCTATACCCGTCAGCAAAGTACCTAGGTGAAATGTACACCCCATTCAACACACATACCCTCACTGTCTCACATATCCCCTCCCTCTTCTCCAGACCGGAGGGCTGGTCATCCAGACCGGAGGGCTGGTCAATAATCCAACAGAGACAGTGAACTCTGGACCAGTCATGGCCCTCATTAACTTCATCACTATTATGATTAGCATCATCATCATTATCATCATCATTATGATCATCATCATCATTATCATCATCATCATTATCATAAGTTTTAAGCTTGTGGGGTGGAACACATAATATATCCAATCACCTCAACCCACAGTTCACACAGAGACCATGTACTTGTCCATTGCTCTGTTCAGCCCCCGGAACATTAGTCAATGACATTCGCTCATTCCTTAGGGACCTACCGTCTGTCATTGTCACAGACTTCGTCCAGTCACTTTTCTGGGTCGTAACCTTGTCAGGTCTCCCCCGCTCCCAGCGGTCCGTCGTAACCTTGTCAGGTCTTGCCTGTGTATTTAAGGTCTGGTTAGACTTCGTACTGTCACGTACTCTATCGGGTCGTCTGTATGGGCCTCTCAAACCTGAGTTACTGGAGGTCTCACTACCTCTAAACCCACGCCCACTACCCTCAGTACATGTTGTAAGGTCCCTAACTTCAGCCTTAGCTGTTCTGTTATTTAGGGGCCCTTTCTCTGTCGGGTCTCACTATTCTTAGACGGCTGCCATCTTCTGCTGCTCAGATGATGCTGTCTATCTACTCGCTGTCTAGCGAGATTCAATTGTTCTACCTGTCGCAGGTAGGTCACACGGTACGCCACCAGCATGCGCACATATTCAAGACTTTCTTCCGTTCCTATAGCGTAGAATGCCACCATGCCGTCTTCATCTGGTATCCAGTCCCGACGATCACGTGGACTGCTTACTTTCACCACACCAGACTTCTTCACCATTATCTGCATGGCTCGGCCATTTCTCCCAATCAGCTTTCTCACCAGAACATGAGGCACCCGGATGACCTCTTCCTGAGACTGTGAGCTTTTCTCATAAGCTTTAGTTGTCTAACGGTTTGTTCTGTCTTCAACCGGAGAAACCGCTTTGTGCGAATACATCGCCAGTGCATGTCACTTAGGATTGCCACCCTCTTCACTGTAACTTCAGTCGTGGACAAGACCACCAGCTGTTTAGCTCCTGAGGTCGAGTACACCTTACAGGCTCCCACGGCCTTCCTAAACGCTTCATGTACAGACTCACGGGTGCATTCTTCTCTCAAGTCCTCGGGTACATCTACGAGGCATTTGTACCGAAACGTTTCGGTCTCACCAGTGGTTTCCAGACGATCAATCAGCTCAGGGTTCAGGGACAACTGACTTCAGCTTCTTCCCCCTTTACACTTCTTCTGAGCTGACTCACAGCTACAATTTCGTGAATTTCCGTCCTGACCACTTCCATTTCACATTTATCTTCCGTTACCACACTCTTAGCTCTCCTCAGGTCTATCTTCTCTTGGCAAAAGGGAGCGAGTGCAACGTGTTTGCCCTTTTCTTTCTCCAAGAAGGCCTTGTTCATCGAGTGACACTGTATCAGGCGACTTTTAAGCCCGAGAACTTCTTCCTCTAGTTCTGCCATTCGCCTCTCAGCAGCCCGTCTCTGAAGCTTCTCTTGCGTCCACTGAGCTTGTAACCACTCCTTGAGCTCCTTGATCTCGGCTCCAACATCCACCGAATCATCCGAACTCACATCACTCGAGGAAGTATCTGCTTTACACCTCCCATCTCCAGTGGCCAACTCCTGGACCTGGTCTGTAGCTTCTCTGATGGACTCCTCCATCTTTTCCCGCTCAGCTTCCATTTGGCTGAGCTTTTCCTTAAGGCGCATCTCCGCCTTCTGGAGAGTATCACAGGACATCTGTAGCTCCTTCACCTGAGCTTCCAGACCTAGGGTCTTTCTGCGCAGATCACCATTTTCATCACGGGTGTCCTGCAGAGTGGTCTCAACCACCTGGCGCATTTGCTCTGCATCCATCTTCTCTTCTTCTAGTTTTTCTTTGACCCGAGGAGATCCACATACTCTTTCTTCATCTGTTGCAGTTCCCTACTGCGTTCACCACACTCCTTCTTGGAGTCACACAGCTCCTGGTTGAGCTGTTCGCGCAGTCGTTCTAGGATTTGTTCACTTCCAGAAACTCCATCCTGCAGCGCCTCCTTCTCACGCTTCAACTGCAAAACCTCTTCCTTAATTTTGCGGCGGTCCTCTTTAATGGCAAAGAACATATTCTGCCACAGGATAACTTCCTCGTTGCTTCCTTCTAGGACTCGCTGGTCTGAGGACACGTCCTCCAGGTTTTCACATAATTGCAGCATGTCACTCTGATACTGCAGCCGAATAGGTTCCAGCTCTTGGCCCTGACTGGCCACCTCCTCTTCTACCACTAAAGGAGGATCCACACTTGAAGCATCGGCACACAGCACTACATTCTCTTTATTTTCATTTTCAGTGAGTGCTACCGGAACAACCTTTTTGTGGCCCTTGCGCCGTCTACGACGAGAGGAGGACTCTCTTCCCTCGTCTAGCCTCTCCTGACTGAACTCACTTTTTACTTTCATAGTGTCCCAGTCAGCTACGGGTCTGTGTCACTCCCCATGGTGTTGTGGACTAACAGGTCACCTCCCACTTTGACGTCACCCCCTTCTACTGGAGCTACCCCGTTATCAACGGTCACATTGTCATTTTTAGGAGGTAGCAACCCACCACCAGTAACAATTTTCAGTTTTCCACACTCTACACTCTTGTGAAAATCCGCCCCTTTTTTAGACTCCGCCCCCTTTTTAACAACCACACCGGCAGGGTAATTTTTACACAAAAAATCAGCAGTAGTCTTAGGACTCAGTTCACAACATCTCTTACCACCTCCCCGGGCACTCTGTGACAACACTGGCACCCCCGGAGAGTCCATAGAATGGTCCACTGCCGCCATTCCATACGGTGCCCATAGCTCCCGCACCATGTCCAGTTGCATGTCCAGTAGAGATTTCTCAAATATGCGGTCCGACTTGTCAGACCCATTCGCTGCTCCGTTCACAGCCATCGCGGAGCACTGTTCACACCAGAACTTCACTGCTTTCCCTTGAAAAAATCTTCGTGGCCCCGCCGAGCCACAGCAAAACTGGATTTGAGTGCGACGACAATCTTCACAACCCCGCCGAGTTGCAGCAAGATGCCTTCGTGACCCCACTGAGTCACAGCAAGATGCCTTCGTGACCCCACTGAGTCACAGCAAGATGCTTGTATCCACACTCGTTGTCCATGCTGTCAGATTTCTCTGTCTTCACAACGGCAGACTTCACTCAAGCATACACACTCTACAGTCATTTCCACTAGAAAAATTCAGCCTTGCTGTGCAAACACTTTTTTTTTTTTTTTTTTCTTTGCAAAGTCTATTAGGGCTACCTGTCTCTTTAAGACTGCTCCACAGACTTTTCTTTTGCTGCTGCACATTCCACAGTAATTTTCACAACAAGTTCAGCTTTGCTGTGCATACATTTTCTCTCTGCAGACCCTATCAGGGCCACTGTCTCTCCAAGACTGCTCCAAACAGACGTTTCTGCTGACACACTTTTTTTTTTCTCTGCTGCTATTTCAACAGACTTCACCTTTATTGCTGTCTTTAAGCCTCTGTGCTGCATGCACACTCCAGCACTAACTGTATCAGCCACTGCGCTGCCCCAGCATTCTCCACCAATTGTAACATTCCAGGGGTTTAGCTCTAGGATCGCTGTCTGGGTAGACAGAATGGCATATAAACAGTTCATTCAGACAGCAGTTCTGGTGTAAAACTGGCCGCAACCAGCTTTATTAAAGTCCACAGCAAACAGATAAAACAAAGCATAAACAGAAAACCTGGGCTTGTCTAGCCTCTAATTACACTTAGATAGATGGCCCTCTCTATCCGGGACCCAGACTCTACCAGTCTGTGCCCAAACAACACATATCACATATGTTACCAGTTTGGAGCTTCACAGATACTCCTCCTTGTGTCTGAAGGCACCTTCCATGTCCAGACTTGAGAGAGATCCACTCCTGTTCAGCCGCTCTTCACACGGATTCGCACTGAGACTACTCCTATGTCCGGGGTCCTTCCTGCACCCAGACTGAGATAGCTCAAACTCCTGGAGACTGCTTCCCTGTGCCAGGACACCTCCCTGTGTCCAGGCTAAAGACAGCTCTAACACTCTTGGAGACTGCTTCCTTGTGCCAGGACACCTCCCTGTGTCCAGGCTAAAGACAGCTCTAACACTCTTGGAGACTGTTTCTTGTGCCAGGACACCTTCCTGTGTCCAGGCTAAACTAGCTCACTGACTGTGCTCCCAAGCACCTACTTCTGGCTTCCTAATCAATACCTGAGTGAATTCAGGCCTGAGCTGCAAGTGTGCAATGAATGTAAGGTGTAGTGACCTTTCTCTACCACTAGGCTTACAAAGCCATACATTCCCCTATACCCGTCAGCAAAGTACCTAGGTGAAATGTACACCCCATTCAACACACATACCCTCACTGTCTCACAACACATAGAATACATATATATATATATATATATATATATATATATATATATATATACATGTCATTGTGACATATATATACATATATTTATAGTTTATACACTTCTACATAGTAAAATAGACTCTGATTTAATTGCCGGGTAAAGCCGTGACATACCCCATAGAAGTCGACGGGCTCGGTGCCGAGTACCCCCAAAACTTCTGGCTCTGTGCGACTCAACTTGGGCGTCACGAACAGGATTCTGTAGCTCGCTATAAGCGAGTCCTGTGTGCCTGAATTGAACTGGTTTTGTGCTTGAGAATTGCTAAAATCATCAGAGAATGTATTTGCCATTTTTCCGCCATATCTGCGTCACGACGAGGCACTGGTGAAGAAGAAGGGCGTGCTCTTCATGGGTGTACTGTACACTCACTCAGTGATGCGAAAACGATGGCTCTAAATGGTACTGCAATGTAAGATCGTGCCCCACAGCTCTTCAGTTCCGCCTCCTCATCCTCCTCAGTGTGTGGAAACTAACACGAAGGTCCCGCCTCCCTACAAAAGAGGGGCCCTCTCCAGATGCTAATGACACATGTGACTTGGCAGAGATGGCTAATGGACACGAGCAGAAGTGTGAAGGGATGGAGCAGTCAGAGCTCTCCCCCCATGGAAGCGACCCGATCGCCACGGAACCACCTTTGGGCACCCGGCCTGGAAACCCTCCTACGCTGCAAGAAGCGGCGGATACCCTAAGAGGCCTGGCCCGGCACCGGGAGGAGGTCGCCAGGATGGAAGCGAGCTGGCGTGCCCTAAAACTACAATTGGAGCGGCGCCAATCCCTCTTACCTGAAGTGTCTGTACCGGAAGGTGAGGCACCCGTTCTAGTAGAGGAGTCCTTGCAATGTGATCCGGTTGACGTTGTCGCAGTGGAGCCACCCATTCCTGCAAAAACCGCAGCACCGTCAGCACCCCAGATCCCGCTGTCTGCCCCCGTCGCTGAGACAGAAGAAGCGACACCCTTCCTCATGGAGGAGGCCGCGCAGGCACCAGAGCACTACCTGCCTGTACCGGAGCCCCGACTGTCATCTGATTTAGAGCCGTCTGCTTCCTCCGCAGGGGAGCGCCGCCAGGACTGGGGGGCGCCAGGAGAGCTGCCGCAAACCGGACACTGTAAGCTGCAGTGCAGTGGTGGAGACATGGAGCAACTGGTGGAGGAGAATTACAACCGGCGTCAGGAGGAAGAGTGGAGACGTTGGGAGCGGGAAGCAGAGCGACAAAGGGAGCAGCGAGAAACCCTAAAACTTCGGCAACGTAACCTGGAGAAGGACCGGGCAGATAAGGACCGGATGAGAAAGGATAAAGGAACCCTGTGTGAGCCGCAGCGTAAGGGTGCAGTACGGAGCTTTAAATTGAAAGGTGGTTGGGGCTTCATCAAGGAGCCTGGACTTTATTTAGAAGTCTTTGTGAACCGGCGGGACGTGGAGGCTCACCTCCCAGAAGGGCACCCGGGGAGGGACCTGTTGCCAGGAGACTTGGTGACTTACACCCGACACTGGGTTACAATGGATGGTACGCCCTAAATGTTACCAGGTGCGACCCCTACTCCCCAGTGTGTCAGGAACCTGTGAGACCCTCGGAGCCTTCAGCCTCCCACATCCAGGCCTCTGCAAAAGTGCCCACCCCACGCCGTAAATCTCCCAAGCCTCCCTCAGTGGTCTCCTCAGCAGACCCAGCTATGGACATGATAAGTATAGCTGGCCCGTACCCGGCGCCTGTTAGGCCCCCTGGGGTTCGTTCAGTCCGGGACATAGGGCTCCAGACCCGGAGGGAGATGAAAGAGGTGGCCACACAGACCCAGATAGCGGGTCACGACTTGACTGTACAGGCCACACGACGTCATCAGGTCCTGGTGGTCCTTGGTGCCTCGGATGTTTGGCAAGCATCAGAAGAGTACCAGGTGGTACCTGGAACACCCCTGCCAAAGAAGTATAAATAACCCGGACAGGGTCCCTGTATGTAAAAAGTTAAATTGTTGATAAATAGTTAAATTGTTTATGTACCCGGACGGGTGAATGTTTATAAAAAAGTTTTTTAATTTAATAAAAAAAAAAAAAACACAGTTTTCATTACTTTTATTACAGTCTCATCCTGCGACGCCATCGATCTCCTGTAAAAAAATGAAAAAAAAAAAAAAGTATACCACCTGACCGACGCAGTTTATAGTAACGAGTGTCCCACGACGATCCAGCTCTGCTACATCAGAATCCCGGCGCAGCACAGCTGATTACCTGCTTCCCCGGCGGTGACGTCATCGGACTGGTTTACGGCCGGGATTACCCTGCAGTCACTGCAGTTATCGCGAAAAACTGCATGTGACCGCCAGGGAGAAGATAATGGCGGCCATCAAGCAGTCCAGGACGTGACCGCCGGAGATCTTCTGCCAGGTAAGTGCCGCTGACTCCTGACAGACCCGACCGACGGACACTCACAGTGACAGTGACAAATCCGATTCCGGTATTCGATAAGACGAAAATATCGAAACGAATTATCGAAAGGCCGATAGAGCTAATATCGGCCGATAGCCGATATTTGCATTATCGTATCGCTCAACACTAATTATGATATACAACACCCATATGCATTTTGTTTTTTGTTTCTGCCTTTCATTCATTCATGTACCCACTTTGTTTTCCTGTTGTTCTAAGAAACTTGACAGCTTCCTGTGCTTTACTATCTAACCTCACACCAGAGCTGGTAGCGCTCGGCCTCAATGTCTGGCCCCACCATCTGTAAACTCATTGGCTCAGTGATCTACCCATGCCCTGACCTCTGTCATCACGTCAGAATTGGAAATAACAGATCAGTGTCCTGTGTCTGTGGAAAGCAGCACAATCACTGCACTCCACATCACATCCACAGTGGTGATAGAGCATCACATCTCCACATCACATCCACAGTAGTGACAGAGCATCACATGTCTCCACATCACATCCACAGTAATGATAGAGCATCACATGTCTCCACATCACATCCACAGTAGTGATAGAGCATCACATGTCTCCACATCACATCCACAGTGGTGATAGAGCTTCACATGTCTCCACATCACATCCACAGTAGTGATAGAGCTTCACATGTCTCCACATCACATCCACAGTGGTGATAGAGCGTCACATGTCTCCACATCACATCCACAGTAGTGATAGAGCATCACATGTCTCCACATCACATCCACAGTGGTGATAGTGTGTGACCCGCACCACAATTGTGGGTTACCAGGGGTATGGGGTACTCGGAGCCAAGCCTGTAGATTTCTATGGGGAATGTCACTGGTAGCGTGGCTCGGTCCGTGTCCCTGGCGGTCAGGCGTTGAAGGGGGTTTATTTACAGGGGATTTGTATATAACAGTTCGTGACGCCACCTGTAGTTGTCTGATCACTAAGACCAGCGCTGCAGTAGATCTCTGAGGGGATGTTGTGGCAGCTAGATGACGGGTCCCCCACAGGTGGGACTGGTCCCTCAAAGTCTATGGTATTAATGATGTAGAGTGCAAATAAATGAATCAGTCTCACACCGTCCAGCGTCTTTCCATACCTTTTACTTGTCAGATGTTTAGGCAGGTCCCAGGGAGGCTGGTCGGGTGGAGGATGTGCTTCGAGATAACAGCTGAACAGGTTAGAGGACTCCTTTTCTTTCAATATGATGAGTCCAACTAGCATAGAGCTAAGTTCACTCCGAATACTCCAGCTAACTCCATAGCTGTACTGCCCGGTCAGTTTTGTGGTCGGAGCCTTCCAGTGATGGAACTAGGTTCTTGTTTTTGTCTTGCACTGACTCAAAGTCCCTATTCCACCTGACCCTGTTACGTACCGACACTCCAAGGGCTGCTTTCTGCGACCTAAGGTCCAGTAAGACTCTGGTTTTCCTGTCACTACGCCTGAAGCTGTAGCGATACTTCGGTCCCCAGTGACCGGATGATTTGTGCAGGTATCCTATACCTAAGGCACTTCTCTGTTTCTTTCCACTGCGCCCTTCGCCCTGTTCGCGCTTTTAGCATAAGCACTCCACACTTCCTAAGGTAATACAAGTTAGTCCTTTCTTGCTTCTTCCTTGGAGCTCGCTCACAGATTCTCAGTATTCTTCTAGTTCAGGAGCACGTCGACTGAACTTCACTGTCCTTGGGACAGGAGACTGAAGTTTCTGCTGCTAACTCTTCTTCCTCCAAACTGTCTGTCTCACTTTAGCTCACACAGAGCTCTGACAGGAAATGCAATCTGCTCTCCTCTCCTCCTGCACAGACTGCACACTGGTGGGAACCCCCTCTCTTCTGTCCGAAGACAGGAAAACAGACTCACTGAATCCCTGCTCTGCTGTATGACACTAGCTTATATACCCTATGGGTGTGTCTAAAGTGTGTGATGGAGTGAATGGATATCGAGCATTAAACTGTTACCTCTCCGCACATCCTCCAGGGTACTGTGTGCCTTACACACCAGGGCTACACATTCCCCCTTGGTAAAATACAGCACTCCCGGGCTGTGAAATATAAGAAGAAAGACATTTTGTTTTGCATTAACAATATCATTAAACTCTTCCCATCCGGGAGGTGAGGATTCTTAAAACGTTGCAAAAGTATCAAAACATCAAGACACTCAATAAATACACAGTATTCTTGTGAAGGACCCGCACCAAACCTTCAACGTGGGTCCTGGGTGGGCTGCAGGACATCTGACTGCAGACCTCGCTCAGTGCCACACCATACGGGTTTTATGTTCAGAGGTAGTTGTGTAATAGTGGCTTAGTGTAAAACCAATATAATGCACCGAAGCGCAACTATGTACAAAGATAAGTTCTGGGCTGGCACAGTCCTCAGCCTCTCAGTCCATGGCATAATAAAAGACACATATTGGTAACTTCTGAAACTCACATTATTCTTCTCACAGTATTTACTCAACCAGGGTATTCTATATGTAAAACTATGCAATCAACATATTACTTTTTAATTTCTCAAAATTCTTCAACTTTTCAAAATTTTCATTCTTGTACCCAGCCGGGTATTCTACTCCATATATATAAAACTATGTAAACACTATACATAGCAATAAAGTGCAAAACAGCAATTATCTCTTTTATCAAAACTTTTTTACATCTTCTTAGTTGCGGTAAACCCCTGTCTTGGTCCTACCGTCTTCACATTTTCTTGCAGACTTCCACGACATTTTCCACCCCGGGGGCTGGAACAATGCGATGCTCCTTAGAGCACATGACAAACAGGTCGTGAACTGCTATCAGTGTTTGGGTCGCTACAGTCCTTGTGCGAACCACTGGGGGCGCCACGGGTACCTCGTCATTACAAGATACTGATGGCATCGCTGCTGGTGCCGCCACGTCCGGCGGTATAATTTGTGATTTGAACGGGGTCGCGGGTTGCGATTTGGTGCGAGGCACTGGCAGAGCAGAATATGCCGAGGGCGCTTCAAACTGCAATGGACATTCAGGGGGCGATGCCGGGGCACGGCCTGGTGCAGCGGAAGCTCGGGACTGTGACGCGCTGGCAATGGTGACGTTACCTGCGTCAGGGACGGGGTCACGGACGATTGTGACATTAAGGGCATACCATCCCTTCATACCCCAGTGCCGTGTGTAGGTGACTATGTCCCCATTAACCAGGTCCCTTCCCGGATGGCCTTGTGGTAGGTGGGACTCTACATCGCGTCGGCTCACAAATACTCCTGGGTACAGTCCCGGTTCCCGGATAAAACCCCAGCCCTTGCGGAACTGGAATTCGGTGACGCACCCCTGACGTCGTGGTTCCCTCCGGGTACCTTTATCGCGGCGAACGGTCTCCTTGTCCGCGATGAGCTCTGCATGCTGCCACTGTCGGTTACGCTGCACCTCACGCTCTTCCTCCTGCCGGCGTCGCTGCTCCTCTTTGCGACCCGGCATCTCTCTTTCCCACTGGACCGCGTACGTGACGTCATCAATCCGCTCCATTGCATCCCAGTCGACGTCTGGCAACGATGGACAGGATCCCTCCGGTGTCCCTACCGGGGAACAATCATCTGCTGCGGCCTCCTGGCCGGGCGGGCGTTCCGGTACTGGCTGGACCTCCTCAACCTCCTTCGCCTCCACCGCTCCATCGGTGGGATCAGGGTCGGTACTTTTGGGGGTAGCCTCCGGTTGCTCCTTAGCCTTGGGCAGCAGAAATTTAGGCAATTCAAATGGCGGAGGGTCGTCGAAGGGAGAGAACACCGCGTCCCACAGCCGCCGCTGTATCTGGTTACGCCGGCGTTTCTCAATCTCCTCCACGCCAGGTCGTTGCTGGATCATTTTCTTTAACCTTGCATTTTCTTCTCCAATCTCCAGCAAGGCTTGCTGCAGGTGCAGGACCACAGATGGTTCCGGTTCTAGTGGCAGCTTGGCTGGGGAACGGGGCCTGCCTTCCACCGCTTCCCTGCTCGGCTGCACACGTCCTGCCTCCTTCATACTCCAAGTCCGTCTCTCGTACTTTTCCAGAACAGTCTGGTCTCTTCCGTGGAGGCGGGGTTTGTGTCTCCTCCTCTTCGCAGGGAAGGTGAAGAGGAGGCGGATCTCTTTTGCTGTAGGGCAGGATCGCATATTGTAATAACACTTGGAGAGGGCGGCCATTTCTTTCGCGCCACAGGGGGTACACGCCCACGAAGATACGCCCACCTTCTTCTCCAGCGCCTTAGGGCGCGAATATGGCAGCAAAGATGGTGGTATTTGGCGCCAAAAGTAACATACAGCAAACAGTTCAATCTAGGCACACAGGGCTTACAACCTTGCAAGTTTCGGATCCTGTTCGTGACGCCAAGTTGTGTGACCCGCACCACAATTGTGGGTTACCAGGGGTATGGGGTACTCGGAGCCGAGCCTGTAGATTTCTATGGGGAATGTCACTGGTAGCGTGGCTCGGTCCATGTCCCTGGCGGTCAGGCGTTGAAGGGGGTTTATTTACAGGGGATTTGTATATAACAGTTCGTGACGCCACCTGTAGTTGTCTGATCACTAAGACCAGCGCTGCAGTAGATCTCTGAGGGGATGTTGTGGCAGCTAGATGACGGGTCCCCCACAGGTGGGACTGGTCCCTCAAAGTCTATGGTATTAATGATGTAGAGTGCAAATAAATGAATCAGTCTCACACCGTCCAGCGTCTTTCCATACCTTTTACTTGTCAGATGTTTAGGCAGGTCCCAGGGAGGCTGGTCGGGTGGAGGATGTGCTTCGAGATAACAGCTGAACAGGTTAGAGGCCTCCTTTTCTTTCAATATGATGAGTCCAACTAGCATAGAGCTAAGTTCACTCCGAATACTCCAGCTAACTCCATAGCTGTACTGCCCGGTCAGTTTTGTGGTCGGAGCCTTCCAGTGATGGAACTAGGTTCTTGTTTTTGTCTTGCACTGACTCAAAGTCCCTATTCCACCTGACCCCTGTTACGTACCGACACTCCAAGGGCTGCTTTCTGCGACCTAAGGTCCAGTAAGACTCTGGTTTTCCTGTCACTACGCCTGAAGCTGTAGCGATACTTCGGTCCCCAGTGACCGGATGATTTGTGCAGGTATCCTATACCTAAGGCACTTCTCTGTTTCTTTCCACTGCGCCCTTCGCCCTGTTCGCGCTTTTAGCATAAGCACTCCACACTTCCTAAGGTAATACAAGTTAGTCCTTTCTTGCTTCTTCCTTGGAGCTCGCTCACAGATTCTCAGTATTCTTCTAGTTCAGGAGCACGTCGACTGAACTTCACTGTCCTTGGGACAGGAGACTGAAGTTTCTGCTGCTAACTCTTCTTCCTCCAAACTGTCTGTCTCACTTTAGCTCACACAGAGCTCTGACAGGAAATGCAATCTGCTCTCCTCTCCTCCTACACAGACTGCACACTGGTGGGAACCCCCTCTCTTCTGTCCGAAGACAGGAAAACAGACTCACTGAATCCCTGCTCTGCTGTATGACACTAGCTTATATACCCTATGGGTGTGTCTAAAGTGTGTGATGGAGTGAATGGATATCGAGCATTAAACTGTTACCTCTCCGCACATCCTCCAGGGTACTGTGTGCCTTACACACCAGGGCTACACAATAGAGCTTCACATGTCTCCACATCACATCCACAGTAGTGATAGAGCGTCACATGTCTCCACATCACATCCAAAGTAGTGATAGAGCGTCACATGTCTCCACATCACATCCACATTGGTGATTGAGTGTCATATATCTTCACATCACCCCTGACATAACGAGTACTGTGAGGTGAAGAGTCTATAGTGATGTGTGTGCATATTTACATATATACACATAATAAACTTCAGCTGCTGCAGGACCTCAGTCTATAGTGATGTGTATCTACATATATACCACATAAAGCACTTCAGATGCTGCAGAACATCAGTCTAAAGTGATGTATCTACATATATACCATATAATACACTTCAGCTGCTGCAGAACCTCAGTCTATAGTGATATGTGTATAGATGTGTGTTCATGGATTGATGGATGATGGATGGATGCACACAGCACATTATAGTCATCTATGTAGAAGCCTTTTCCTTCTTGATTTGTCCAATCAGCTGAATCATTCCCCTACGGCTCCGTACTGTGTGCTGCACAGGGAGGCTGGAGCAGGATGCAGGAGGAGGAGGGTCTGGCAGAGACTGGGGGTGGTTATTTTTTTCACCCATGTATATTTGTTTTCTTCTTTTTTATTTATTAGGGTATTTCCCCTTGAAAAAGGCCATCATGGCCGAAACGTCGGGGACTCTTGATACTGTGTTGAACAACATATTTTTCTTTGAGTGTGCATTCCCAGATGAATTCATGAATGTATAACAAACGGGATGCATGAAATACTGTCTAGTATTTTTTGGATATGAACTCCCAGCAATTTGTTGAATAAAAAATAAACAAAAGAGATGAGTGCAGTTAGGATCCAAAGTCCATCTGACCACCAGATATGAGAAAAAAGAGAAAAGAATGATCCACCAGCTGGATATGGATAAAAAAACCTCTCCTTTATTTCATATTGTTAAAATGAGTCCAGACAGGTTAAGACCAAGAAGACATTCTTATAGTCTTATAGTGGGGACACAGTGTGAGAGACCCAGTAAGGAAAGGAGAGGGCAGTGTGGAGGGCATGTACCATGAAAAGGACAATGTATGGAAGTCATATTTTGTGCAGGGAGTACAGTGAGGGGCAATTATTTATTTAGGGGCTCAGCACAAGGCACATATATTTTATTGAGGAGCATTATAATGACATTGCTATTTTTAAAGGCATCATGTGGGGATATGCTGCTGAAGACCGGAGAAGATGGAAGTCTGCACTTAAGAGCTGTGGTTGTTAAAATTTTATCATAGAGTCTGGACAAGATGAAGAAAAGAAAGAGAATAACTCCAAAGACACCTTTATCTATCAGGTACCTGGATGTAAATTTTTTATTATACTAACTAATTCTCATAATTTTATATAAGTTTGGAGCCCTAACCCCTTAACCCCCAAGGGTGGTTTGCACGTTAATGACTGGGCCAATTTTTTACAATTCTGACCACTGTCTCTTCATGAGGCTATAGCTCTGGAAGGCTTAAATGGATCTTAGCGATTCTGAGACTGTTTTCTCGTGACATATTGCACTTCATGATACTGGTAAAATTTCTTCGATATAACTTGTGGTTATTTATGAATAAAATGGAAATATGGTGAAAATTTGGGAAATTTTGCAATTTTCAAACTTTGAATTTTTATTCCCTGTAAGGTTATACTCACTCGGCTGCTTCAGAGGCAAATCAGGAGACACTTTCTTATGCAAAAAGTCCTTAGGTTTATTGCTTCATAAACCTCACAGTAACGTATAGTACAGTTCTCCAGTACTTCAGCTCGGTCCTGGAACCTCACTCTTCAGACACAGAGTCCTCTCTGTGATGTCCTCACACGGGACACATGGAAGTCTGTCCACACTGGCAGACTCCCACAACTCTCAGGTGCCAAACACAACTCAGTTACATAGCCGTAACCCGCCCACAGGTGAGGTCAGGATCACATGGTTAGGTCACATGGTTATGACCTCACCACAGGTCCTTTTGATACACATAAACAACTACAGACTTTATCTTGGGTATTCAGACACATACCCCTTGGGTGGGTTAGTAGGTGACTGGACCCGCCCAGCTCTCCAAGTCACCTGGAAGCCTCCCAATGTATAGCAAAACTCTCAGCAGTAGATCTGCTGAACAAAACATGCTCAGGCTTCCATCACAGGGCCACCCACCTCTGCGATACATAACGTCCATCCATCACATGCCTCCATGCATATCCCGAGGGCCATACACAGTGCCCCCTAGCTGCATCAGGGGTCATTACACCACATACCTCCCCCCTCTGTTCAAACTTGTGGGGTTGAACACTTTTTACCCGACCAGAGATCCTTCTCGGTCGTCTCTGCCAGTCAAACCGTCTCTCTAAGTCGGACCCTGCTACTAATCTCTTTGGTAGGCGTCTGTCCTCCGACTCTGTCAAATCTGTTGCTGACGCCCCCCTGTCAGACCACCCGCATCCCCAGCGGTCAGTACGGCGTCGCAATTCTCTTGCACCCATACGTCCTGTCTGGTCTGAGTCCTTTTCATTTTGTCTACTACAGGTTCTCCTGCTTAGGTCACTCATCACTGAGCTAACTGAGGCATCGCTACTTCTACCTCTTCCATCAGGCGACCTATTTCTTGTATTAGCTCCAGCTTGAGGACTTGTAGTCTTAAGCGAACCTCTTCTCCTCTCAATACCACGGGTTGAAGGTGAAGGCCATCTTCTTTCCATTTCCTGCAGGTTTCTGTTGACCTGGTCCCTCTCAAGTCGTAGCTGCTCTACTTCTCTCAGGTATGACACACGATACTCCAGGAGCATCCGGATATTCCCAAGGCTCTCCCTGGATCCGACAACGAGGAACGGAACCATCCCGTCTTCACCCCTGACCTGGACTTCGTCATCAGCAGGAATCCGGACTCTCGTCACACCGGACCTATTCACCATCTCCTGCATCTCTTTCCCTAGTCTTCCGATGACTTTCTTCACCAGACCTCTGGGCACTTGAATGATGTCTTCCATCAATCCAAGCTGACTTTGAACCTTTTTTGCTTGCTCCAACCGTCGAGTGGCTTCGTAATTTCTCACTAGGATCATTTGCTTCGTGCGGAGACAATGTAGGTGCATGTCCCTCAGGATAGCCACCCGCTTCATTGTGATTTCCCTAGTCGACAGTATGACCAACTGCTTCTTCTTTGGCACCCAGTTCACACTACATGCTTCTACCGCTTTTCTAAAGGCCTCATGTACATCCTTACTGGCACAAACTTCTTGCATGTCTTCGGGTACCTCTATTATACACTTGAAAAGCGATGTCTCCTTTTCCTGAACATGCGGTTGGACCTCCTCATCCTGAGCATCAGCGCAGTTCTCCAAGACCTCAGCATTTCTTGTGTGGCCATCTGCGTGGCACTTCGCTTGCTGTACTTCGTCTCCCGTGGATTTCTGGAGCTGGGCATTAGTCTCTTTCTCCATCTTGAGCTTACGGAGAACTTTATCTCGCTCCTCTGCCAAGCCGCGACACTCATCCTCCCTCCGGAGAAGCTCCTGCTGATGCTTCTCCTGGGCCTCTCTGAGCACCTCCATATCTTTCCATAGGGCCTTGTTCATACTAAGACATGCTGACAGATGATCTCTGAGTTTAGAGACTTCCTTCTCCAGCTCCTCCATTCTGTGCTCAATTATTCGTCTCAGGACCCTTTCTTGCTCAACTGCCTCTTTCACTGTTTCTTTAAACAGCTCTATCTCCTGGTCCTGCTCTCTTTTAGCCAGCACATGTTGCACCATCACTTCTTTAATTACAATTTCAGATGGGCACTCTTGTCCACTCACACTCTGCTTCTTCAGAGTTCCGCCTGTTCCGGCATCTGCAGCTTCAACTGTCTCATGACTCTTAGTAACTTCGGAGAGCTCCAGCTCTGCCTCCGGTACCCTGGAGCCTTCATCATACTGAGCCATTTCACCCTTTCCGGGCATTGCAGATGTGGATCTACTACATGTCTGTTCTACCTCCAGCCCTACCTCTGTGCTGGGATTTGTCAGAGATAACATGGCCTCTTTATCAAGGACAGTAACCTGACCAGTACCTGACCCTGACTCTTCCTCATCATTTCTCTTCTTAGAGGATGTAGCCTGTCCCGCCTTTCCTCGGCCCCTGCGGCGAGAGGAAGATCTGCCATTTTTACTCGTCTCCACCTTACTGCACTCGCTTTCCCTTGCGGTCGAGTCACAGTCTGCACAGGAGTCACTCTCGGGGACCCTCCAGTTACCCTCTAACCGGGTGTCCGTTCCAGAGGTCTTATCTACCACATCGTCATTGGTTCTACTGTCATAAATTTCAGAGGACATCATGTCAGTAAGTCGGGCAGACTCATCCTTTCCTCCTGTGTCACCGTCTGACTCGTCAGTTTTGGGAGGCGTCACTGTCCCAATGTCTGCCACCCCAACAGTAGACAGGCCTCCCTCCTGCTGTAGAGGAACTCCCCTGTCCCACAAGCCAGAGAACAGTTTAGAGTCCTGACCTATGACCACTGGACACGACAAATTAGGGACTATAGCGACATCCTGTCCTGCAATGTCCCAGCCTGTCTCAAAGACTACCCTGGCCACTAGATAATCTTTAGTGTCCCCATGGATACAGGTGACCCCGACCTTTCTTCCAACTATTTGAAACCCCTCAGGTGCAACCCTCACTAGAGTCACCGGACTCCACGAGTCGACCAGACCCACACGTCTTCATGGTTTATCTGCAGGGCACACCCCCGTAGTAGTGTGCCGGGTGGATAGTTCGTAAGGCAGACTGGACACACACAACATATTTGCCCCGGGCAACAGTTCGTCTGCACCTCCCCTTTAACGTTGGGATATTCCACCCCTTTTTGGGCCATCATCCCCTTTTAGGTTGCCACCCCCTTTTGGGACTCCACCCCTTTAGGGACACCACCCCTCCTTGGGTTATACACCGTGGACTCCCCCACGGCTCTACCAGACCCCAGTTCGCACAGACCCTTATGTCTCTTTGGGCTGGTACTGTTCCTTTAAGAGGTCACCCACTCTGGACCTCTGATGTCCTTATGGTACCTCACCAGCTCCTGCTGGTACTGACACCACCCGCCAGCACCTCCGGCTGCCACGCATAAGCCGCTGCTGCCACTGCAGCTCTTGCTGCTGCAGAACCTCTTGCTGTCCTTGCCACTGCAGCTCTTGCTACCACAAGTCTCTGCACGCTGCGCTGTCTTGCCGCTTGTCACCTTCGTGACCCCACGAGTCACAGCCAGCCGCTTGTCACCTTCATGACTCCTCCGAGCCACAGCAAACACCTCACACGTGTTCCAGAAAAAAAAACAAAAAAAAAAACAGTATCTCACTGACCCGTCAGCACAACACAGAGTCCTGTCTGTCACACTCTTGGCCACAGAGATTTCCGGACACCTCCTCTCTCAGAGACATCCCACAAAGAAAAAAGACAGTCTCACTGACCCGTCAGTACAACACAGACTCCTGTCTGTTACACTCTCGGCCAGAGAGATTTTCCGGACACCTCCTCTGAGGTATCCTATCAGCATGCTTTTTTCTCCATTTTCAATTACCCCGGTCAACATAACACAGACTTCTGTCTGTCACCACTGCTTAGCAGCTTCTTCAGATACCTCATATCTTCAGAGGCACCACATAAACATAAATGCACAGTTTATTCGTGACCACTGGTCACACTCATGGTTTTCACAGACCGTCCGTTCCTCCTCTGGTTCCTGATTCCCAGTCCTGCAACATGTGCTCCTTGGGTCACTGCCAGCATTCCATCCACCAATTGTAAGGTTTTACTCACTCGGCTGCTTCAGAGGCAAATCAGGAGACACTTTCTTATGCAAAAAGTCCTTAGGTTTATTGCTTCATAAACCTCACAGTAACATATAGTACAGTTCTCCAGTACTTCAGCTCGGTCCTGGAACCTCACTCTTCAGACACAGAGTCCTCTCTGTGATGTCCTCACACGGGAAACATGGAAGTCTGTCCACACTGGCAGACTCCCACACACTCTCAGGTGCCAAACACAACTCAGTTACATAGCCGTAACCCCGCCCACAGGTGAGGTCAGGATCACATGGTTAGGTCACATGGTTATGACCTCACCACAGGTCCTTTTGATACACATAAACAACTACAGACTTTATCTTGGGTATTCAGACACATACCCCTTGGGTGGGTTTGTTGGTGACTCACATGGTTATGACCTCACCACAGGTCCTTTTGATACACATAAACAACTACAGACTTTATCTTGGGTATTCAGACACATACCCCTTGGGTGGGTTTGTTGGTGACTGGACCCGCCCAGCTCTCCAAGTCACCTGGAAGCCTCCCAATGTATAGCAAAACTCTCAGCAGTAGATCTGCTGAACAAAACATGCTCAGGCTTCCATCACAGGGCCACCCACCTCTGCGATACATAACTTCCATCAATCACATGCCTCCATGCATATCCTGAGGGCCATACATAGTGCCCCCTAGCTGCATCAGGGGTCATTACACCACATCCCTTAAAACAGAGAAATATGTCACACAAAATAGTTACTGAATATTATTTCCCACATGTCTACTTTACATCAGCACAATTTTGGAACCAAAATAATTTTTTGATACGAAGTTATAAGGGTTAAAAGTTGACCAGCGATTTCTCATTTTTACAACAAATTAAACAAAACCATTTTTTTAGGGACCACCTCACATTTGAAGTCACTTTGAGGGGTCTATATGGCAGAAAATACACAAAAGTGACACCATTCTAAAAATTGCACCCCTCAAGGTACTCAAAACCACATTCAAGAAGTTTATTAACCCTTCAGGTGCTTCATAGGAGCTGAAGCAACTTGGAAGGAAAAAAATGAACATTTAACTTTTTAGTCACAAAAATGATCTTTTACAAACAATTTTTATTTTATCAAGGGTTAAAGGAGAAAATGGACAGAAAAAGTTGTTGTGCAATTTCTCGTAAGTACGCCAATACCCCATATGTGGGGGAAAACCACTGTCTGGGCGCACGGCAGGGCTTGGAAGGGAAGGAGCGCTGTTTGACTTTTTCAAACCAAAATTGGCTGGAATTGAGATTGGACGCCATGTCGTGTTTGGAGAGCCCCTGATGTGCCTAAACAGTGGAAATCCCCGACAAGTGACACCATTTTGGAAACTAGACCCCCAAAGGAACTTATCTAGATCTGTGGTGAGTACTTTGAACCCCAAAATGTTTCACTAAAGTTTATAATGCCTGGGTGTGAAAAAAAATTTTCCACAAAAATGATTTTTTAGTCCCCAATGTTTGATTTTCCCAAGGAAATTGGACCCCAAAAATTGTTGTCCAATTTGTCCTGAATATGCTGATACCCCATATGTGGGGGAAAATACTGTTTGCGCACACGGCAGGGCTCAGAAAGGAAGTAATGACGTTTTGAAATGAGAACTTTGATGGGTTGATGTTCAGTTTGCAGAGTCCCTGATGTGCCTAAACAGTGGAAATCCCCCACAAGTGACCCCATTTTGGAAACTAGACCCCCTAAGGAACGTATCTAGATCTGTGGTGAGCACTCTGAACCCCAAAGCGCTTCACACAAGTTTATAATGCCTATTCATGAAAATAAAAAATCCTATTTTTTTTCCACAAAAATTATATTTAAGTCACCAATTTTTTATTTTCCTAAGGGTAACAGGAAAAAAGACATAAAAGTTTTGTCCAATTTTTTCCTGAGTGCGTGATACCCCTGGTGGGGGGGGAAACCCCGTTTGGGGGGCATTGGGAACTCGGGGGGAAGGGAAAACGCCATTGACTTTTTTAAACCAAAAAGGCTGGGAAAGAGATTTGGGGCCATGTGTATTTGGGGAAACCCCTGTGGCCTAAACAGTGGGAAAAACCCCCACAAGTGACCCCATTTCAGAATATCCCCCTAAGGAACTTATTAATCTGTGGTGACACTTTTAACCCCCAAGTGCTTTATACAATTTTAAAGTAGAGCAGTAAAAATTAAAAAAAAACAAATTTTTTCCAAAAATATCTTTTACCCCTTTTTTTTTTCAAAAATTTTTGCGCAATTTGTCCCGGTACGCTGATACCCATTGTGGGGGAAAACCCCGTTTTGGGGGCATGGCAAGTCGGGAAAGGGGAAGGGGGCAGTTTGACTTTTTTAAAAGTAGAATTTGGGTGGACCCATGTGTGTTTTGGAGGCCTGATGTCCAAACTGGAAACCCCCCAAGTGCACCATTTGTAAACTAGACCCTCTACGAAATTATCTTGATTGTTGAAGCCTTCAACCCCAAGTGTTTTTCTAAAGTTTATAATCCCGGGTGTGAAAAAAAAATTTCAACAAAAAAAGATTTTTGAGTCCCTAATTTTTGTTTTTCCAAGGGTTGGGCCCCAAAGTTGTTTTCCCAAATTTTTCCCCGAGTATGCTTCCCCAATTTTGGGGTTATTTTGGGGGGGACGGCGGGCTCGGGAAAAAAATACTTTTATCAACTTTTTAAATTTTTTCGTTTGCAGAGCCCCCCGAGTCCTAAACTGTGGCCCCCCCTACCCATTTTAAATAACCCCCTAAAAATCAAGGGGAAATT
>JARQOD010000001.1:899056943-899179333 GCA_033576555.1 Oophaga sylvatica
ACTACAGAGGCTTACTATGGGAATGGGGATTGCATTATACTACAGAGGCTGCCTATGGGATGGGAGTGCATTATACTGCAGAGGCTCCATATGGGGATGGGGAGTGCGTTATACTACAGATGCTGCCTATGGGGATGGGGAGTGCGTTATACTACAGAGGCTGCCTATGGGG
The DNA here is from genome assembly GCA_033576555.1 of Oophaga sylvatica. Taxonomy (NCBI): domain Eukaryota; kingdom Metazoa; phylum Chordata; class Amphibia; order Anura; family Dendrobatidae; genus Oophaga; species Oophaga sylvatica. The sequence goes on from JARQOD010000001.1 coordinate 899,057,116, forward strand.
ATGGGGGGTGCATTATACTACAGAGGCTGCCTATGGGATGGGGGTGCATTATACTACAGAGGCTGCCTATGGGGATGGGGAGTGCATTATACTACAGAGGCTGCCTTTGGGGATGGGGAGTGCATTATACTACAGAGGCTCCCTATGGGGATTGGGAGTGCATTATACTACAGAGGCAGCCTATGGGGATGAGGAGTGCATTATACTACAGAGGCTGCCTATGGGGATGAGGAGTGCATTATACTACAGAGGCTGCCTATGGGGATGGGGAGTGCATTATACTACAGAGGCTCCCTATGGGGATGGGGAATGCATTATACTACAGAGGCTGCCTATGGGGATGAGGAGTGCATTATACTACAGAGGCTGCCTATGGGGATGGGGAGTGCATTATACTACAGAGGCTGCCTATGGGGATGGGGAGTGCATTATACTACAGAGGCTCCCTATGGGGATGAGGGGTGCATTATACTACAGAGGCTGCCTATGGGATGAGGAGTGCATTATATACAGCGGCTGCCTATGGGGATGGGGAGTGCATTATACTACAGAGGCTGCCTAAGGAAATGAGGAGTGCATTATACTACAGAGGCTCCCTATGGGGATGGGGAGTGCATTATAATACAGAGGCTGCCTTTGGGGATGGGGAGTGCATTATACTATAGAGGCTGCCTATGGAGATGGGGAGTGCATTATACTACAGAGGCTGCCTATGGAGATGGGGAGTGCATTATACTACAGAGGTCCCTGTGGGGATGTGGAGTGCATTATACTACGGAGGCTGCCTATGGGGATGGGGAGTGCATTATACTACAGAGGCTGCCTATGGGGATGGGGAGTGCATTATACTACGGAGGCTGCCTATGAAGATGGGGAGTGCATTATACTACAGAGGTCCCTGTGGGGATGGGGAGTACATTATACTACAGAGGCTGCCTATGGGGATGGGAGGTGCATTATACTACAGAGGCTGCCTATGGGGATGAGGAGTGCATTATACTACAGTAGCTGCCTATGGGGATGGGGAGTGCATTATACTACAGAGGCTGCCTAAGGAGATGAGGAGTGCATTATACTACAGAGGCTCCCTATGGGGATGGGGAGTGCATTATACTACAGAGGCTGCCTATGGGGATGGGGAGTGCATTATACTACAGAGGCTGCCTATGGAGATGGGGAGTGCATTATACTACAGAGGCTGCCTATGGAGATGGGGAGTGCATTATACTACAGAGGTCCCTGTGGGGATGTGGAGTGCATTATACTACGGAGACTGCCTATGGGGATGGGGAGTGCATTATACTACAGAGGCTGCCTATGGGGATGGGGAGTACATTATACTACAGAGGCTGCCTATGGGGATGGGGAGTGTTATGTTTCGGTAGCTGAGGAGTGCAGGTAAAAAAGACAATACACCAGAGCAGTTGGAATCTATGAGATTGCAGTACCCTGACTAACCACCACAACTAGAGGCAGCCGTGGAGCGTTCCTACGTTGGTCCTAGACGCCTCGTCACAGCCTGAGAAACTATCTACACCTAAAGATAGAAAGAGGAAAGCTATCTGCCCCGGAGCAGATCCCCAAAGAACATAGAAAGCCCCCAAACATGTAATGGCGGTTAGACAAGAAGAATACTGACACAGACAGAAAATAGTATGAGCAAACGTTGGGGCCCAAACTACCTAAATAGAAAAGGATAGGAAGGGCAATTACTGCAATCTGAAAAAACCCTGAAAAGCACCAACTCTACTATTTTCAAAAACACCTGAGATCACACGACCTCTACCACCTAAATTAGTTCTCTGGTGTAACAAAATCAAAACAGCAGCCACTGAAAAAACTGGAAAAAGCAAATGTACAAACATCAGTGGCTGAACTAAATTGAGAGGGCAAAAGCCCCCGGAGGGGACCCTGAAGGCCCCCACATTAGTGCAGGACAAAATGCAAAAATCAAGCACAAAAACAAAAAGAAGAAAATGTCTTATCTGTTAGCAGGAGATGCAGACACGACACAGCAGGCTACAAAGGAAACAAGAATCAAGGATTGAGACCAGAACAATTGATCACCGGCAACCCTGATGGGAAGGCGACTCCCTTATATAAGACCAGTCAGTAACACCTGATTCCCAATCCTCACAATCTTCACTGGACAGTCCAGTACCGCTTGTAACCACCAGAGGGAGCCTCTGCTCAGAACTCATTTCAAGTCCATTCACAACAGGGGAGTGCATTATACTACAGAGGCTACCTATGGAGATGGGGAGTGCATTATACTACAGAGGTCCCTGTGGGGATGGGGAGTACATTATACTACAGAGGCTGCCTATGGGGATGGGGGGTGCATTATACTACAGAGGCTGCCTATGGAGATGGGGAGTGCATTATACTACAGAGGTCCCTGTGGGAATGGGGAGTACATTATACTACAGAGGCTGCCTATGGGATGGGGGGTGCATTATACTACAGAGGCTGCCTATGGGGATGGGGGGTGCATTATACTACAGAGGCTGCCTATGGAGATGAGCAGTGCATTATACTACAGAGGCTGCCTATGGGGATGGTGAGTGCATTATACTACAGAGGCTCCCCATGGGGATGGGGAGTGCATTATACTACAGAGGCTGCCTATGGAGATGGGGAGTGCATTATACTACAGAAGTCCTTTTGGGGATGGGGAGTGCATTATACTACAGAGGCTGACTATGGGATGGGGAGTGCATTATACTACAGAGGCTGCCTATGGGGATGGGGAGTGCATTATACTTCAGAGGCTGCCTATGGGGATGGGGAGTGCATTATACTACAGAAATCCCTGTGGGGATGGGGAGTGCATTATACTACAGAGGCTGCCTATGAGGATGGAGAGTGCATTATACTACAGTGGCTCCCTATGGGGATGGGAATTGCATTATACTACAGAGGCTCCATGTGGGGATGGGGAGTGCTGTTATGTTTTGGTAGCTGAGGAGAATAAGCAAAAACGGCAATACACCAGAGATGCTGGAACCTATTGGATTGCAGTAACCTGAACTAACCACACAACCAGAGGTAGCCGTGGAGCGTTCCTACGTTGATCCTAGCCTGAGAGATAACTACACCTAAAGGCAGAAAGATGAAAGCTATCTGCCCCGGAGCAGATCCCCAAAGAAAATAGGAAGCCCCCAAACATGTAATGGCGGTTAGACAAGAAGAAGCACGGACACAGACAGAAAATAGAATGAGCAAACGCTGGGGCCCAATCTGTCTAGTCAGAAAAGTACAGGAAAGGATACTCACTGCAATCAAAAAAAAACCCTAAAAAATGCCAACTGTTCTGATTGCAAAAACACCTAGGATCACACGATCTCTACCACCTAGTCAGATCTCTGGTGTAAGAAAACTAAGCCGCAGCCACTTAAAAAACAGGAAAAAGCAAATGAACAAACAACAGTGGCTCCAGATAAACTGAGAGGAGCACAAGCCCCCGGAGGGGACCAGCTGACCTCCACAGAAGTGCAGGGAACAATGCAAAAAGCAAGCTCAAAAATAAAAGCAGAATATATCTTATCTGGTAGCAGAAGATGCAGGCAAGACTCAGCAAACTTCCAAATGAACCAGGAACCACAATTGAGACAAGAACAATTGATCACCGGCAACCATCATGGGAGGGAACCTCCCTTATATCAGACCAGTCCGTGATCCCAGATTTCCATTCCTCGCTGAAAGGTTCATTACTGTCTGTAACCATCAGAGGGAGCCTCTGCTCAGAAACCATCTCTAACACTTTCATAACAGTACCCCCCCTTGAGGAGGGGTCACCGAACCCTCACTTGTGCAACCAGGCCGATCAGGATGAGCTTGGTGATAGGCACGGATCAGTCTCCTAGCATGGATGTCCGAAGCAAACACCCAAGAATTGTCCTCCTGACCATAACCTCTCCACTTAACCAAATACTGGAGTTTCTGTCTAGAAAAACGAGAATCCAATATTTTCTCAACCACATACTCCAGATTGCCCTCAACCAAAACAGGGTCAGGAGGCGCAGCCATAGGAACCACTGGCTCGACAAACCTCTTCAATAAGGACTTGTGGAACACGTTATGGATCTTAAATGTCCCTGGAAGAAGCAAACGGAAGGAAACAGGATTAAGAATCTCCATGATCTTATAAGGTCCAATGAACCTAGGCTTAAACTTTGGAGATGCAACCCTCATAGGGATATTTCTTGAGGACAACCAAACCAAGTCCCCCACTTTAAACCGAGGACCATCAGTCCTATGCCAGTTGGCAAACCGTTGGGCCTTCTCCTGAGAGAGAGACAACCTCTCCACTACCTGGTCCCGAATCTGTTGCATTCGCTCCACAACAGAGTCAACACCCGGACAGACAGAAGCCTCCGCCTGTCCAGAAGAAAATCGAGGGTGAAACCCAAAATTGCAGAAAAATGGAGACATCAAGGTGGCAGAGCTAGCCCTATTATTAAGAGCAAACTCAGCCAAAGGCAAAAAGAGACCCAGTCATCTTGATCAGCAGACACAAAACATCTCAAATAAGTCTCCAAGGTCTGGTTTGTTCTCTCGGTTTGTCCATTGGACTGAGGATGAAAAGCAGAGGAGAAAGATAATTGAAAACCAAGTTTAGAACAAAATGTCCTCCAAAATCTGGAAACAAACTGGACTCCTCTTTCAGACACAATGTTCTCCGGAATGCCATGTAACCGAACCACGTGCTGAAGGAACAAAGGCACCAATTCGGAGGAGGAAGGTAACTTAGGTAATGGCACAAGATGTATCATCTTGGAAAAGCTATCACAGATTACCCAGATAATGGTCATTCTCTGAGAAACAGGGAGGTCGGAAATAAAATCCATAGAGATATGGGTCCATGGCCTCTTGGACACAGGTAATGGCATTAACAAACCACTAGAGCGAGAGCAAGGCTTGGAGCAAGAGCAAGTCCCACAGGACTGCACAAATTCCCTGACGTCACGAGACAAAGTAGGCCACCAAAAGGACCGACTCACCAAGTCTCTGGTACCAAAAATCCCGGATGACCAGCCAACGCGGAACAATGAATCTCAGACATCACACTCTTCGTCCACTGGTCTGGGACAAACAATTTCCCAATAGGGCAGCACTCAGGTTTATCCTCCTGACACCCTTCCAGAGCCAGTCTCAAATTGGGCGAGATGGCGGAAAGAACTACACCCTCTTTCAAAATAACAGTAGGATCAGATAACTCAGGAGAGTCCGCAAAGAAACTCCTCGAGAGGGCATCCGCCTTAACATTCTTATGGTACTGCCACACTAAACTATCCCGCTAGCGATCACGATAAAGACGCATACTAATGCGATCGCTAGCGGGATCGTTTTAATATCGCTAGTAGCGGCTTTATTTAGCGATGTCGTTAAGGACGCTATCGCGGTTAGCGATCTCCTTAACGACTTTAGCGGTACAAAATACCGCTAAATCGCTAAATAAAAGGTGCCACACTCAGCTATAATACTTACCCAGCGGGAGCGCCGATAACTCAGGAGAGTCCGCAAAGAAACTCCTCGAGAGGGTATCCGCCTTAACATTCTTAGTGCCAGAAGAAAAGAAACCACAAAATTAAAACGTGTGAAAAACAAGGCCCACCTGGCCTGTCTAGGATTAAGTCGCTTGGCTGATTCGAGATAAACCAGATTCTTATGGTCCGTGAGGACCACCACCTGATGTTTGGCTCCTTCCAGCCAATGTCTCCACTCTTCAAAGCCCCACTTCATGGCCAATAACACCCGATTACCCACGTCATAATTACGTTCAGTTAGAGAAAATTTTCGAGAGAAAAAGGCACGAGGGTTACTCTTAGAGGTCTCTGGATCTCTTTGGGACAAAACGGCACCTGCCCCAATTTCAGAGGCATCAACCTCCACCTGAAACGGTAGAGAAACATCAGGCTGCCGTAGAACAGGAGCAGAAGTGAATCTCTGCTTAAGTTCCTGAAACGCAGAGACTGCCTCAGGAGGCCAATTCACCACATCAGAACCCTTTTTGGTCAAATCAGTCAATGGTTTAACAATACCGAAGAAATTACCAATAAATTTACGATAAAAAATGGCAAAACCCAAAAATCTCTGAACAGCCTTTAATGAAGTAGGTTGAACCCAATCACAGATGGCCTGAACCTTGACCGGGTCCATTTCAATAACAGACGGAGACAAAATGAATCCCAGAAATGAGACCTTCTGTACGCCAAAAAGACACTTTGATCCCTTCACAATACAGTGCATTCTCTCTCAAAATCTGGAACACAGTCCGAACATGTTTCACATGAGAGTCCCAGTCATTGGAAAAAATCAAGATATCATCAAATAAACAATCAGAAATTTATCCACAAAATCCCTGAAATTATCATTCATGAAGGATTGGAAGACGGAAGGAGCATTAGTGAGCCCAAAGGGCATCACTAGGTACTCAAAATGCCCCTCTGGGGTATTAAATGCTGTTTTCCATTCATCCCCGTGCTTAATGCGAATAAGGTTATACGCCCCCTGAGGTCAAGCTTGGTAAACCAACTAGCACTTTTCACCCTGGAAAACAGGTCAGAAATCAAGGGTAACGGATATTGATACTTCACAGTGATCTTATTCAAGAGACGATAATCAATACACGGCCTCAATGAACCATCCTTTTTGGCCACAACGAAAAAACCGGCACCCAAGGGTGAAGAGGATGGTCTGATATGACCCTTCTCCAATGACTCCTTGATATAAGATCGCATAGCATCGTGTTCAGGTACAGACAAGTTAAAAAGGCGACCTTTAGGAAATTTACCACCAGGCACTAATTCAATCATACCTCCCGTGAGGGGCAAGGATGCAGATTTACTTTCACTAAATACATCCGAAAAATCAGTCAAAAGGTCAGGAACATCCTGAGACTGGGGAGAGGCAGAAAAAACAGGAGTGTCGGCATTAACACATTGGCAGCCCCAACTGGTCACAGACACAGAGGAAAATGGTAAGCACTCGGCCAAAGAAGGTTGCCCTATACGGTGCAAGTGAAAAGGAACAATGGTCCTCAAATCCACAGTCAAGAAGAAATCACTGCACACGTAATTAATTGTGCAAAAAGTGAACAAATTTTATTGAAAAGGTTGCGACCTTTTCAATAAAATTTGTTCACTTTTTGCACAATTAATTACGTGTGCAGTGATTTCTTCTTGATTTTGGTCACAGACACAGATTTCCAATCCAAAACAGGATTATGAGACTGTAACCAAGGGAAACCTAGTATAATAATGTCATGCAGATTATACAGCACCAAAAATTTGCAACTCTCCTGATGATCTGGTTCAACCCTCATTATCACCTGAGTAGAAAACTGGGGTTTATTCTCCGCCAAAGGGGTAGAATCAATGCCCAGTAGGGAATAGACTTCCGCAGGGTATCATGGGAAACCCACAACGTTTGGCAAAGTCAAAATCCATCAGGTTAATAGCTGCTCCTGAATCAACAAAATCCTGAGCAGAAAATGTGGACAGGGAGCAAATCAGGGTAACAGTCAACAGAAATTTAGTCTGAACACTACCCAAGAGAACTGAGCGTGCAAAACGTCTTCCCCGCTTAGGGCAGACTGAAATAGCATGAGAGGCGTCACCACAGTAGAAACATAACCCATTGCGCTTTCGAAACTCATGACGCTGTGCCCCAGAAGTCACTCTATCACACTGCATGGGCTCAGAAGCTGGCTCACAAGGCAACACTATCTCACGCATACCTCTGCGCTCACGCAAACGTCTGTCAATTTGAATAGCCAATGACATAGAATCATTGAGACCAGAGGGAGCAGGGAATCCCACCAAAACATCCTTTACATTCTCTGACAGTCCCTTCCGAAAAAGGGCTGCCAAAGCATCATCATTCCATTTGGTCAGGACTGCCCACTTTCGGAATTTCTGACAGTACAACTCAGCGTCTTCAAGACCCTGATTTAATGCCAACAAGCTTTTTTCAGCTTGATCAGTGACATTAGGTTCATCGTACAATAACCCCAGAGCCAGAAAAAATACATCAACATCATTCAAAACAGGATCCCCAGCTGTCAGGGAAAAAGCCCAATCCTGAGGGTCGCCGCGCAGGAGAGAGATGACAATTTGAACCTGCTGTGCTGCGTTCCCTGAGGACTTAGGCTTTAAGGCAAAAAACAACTTACAGTTATTTTTGAAATTGAGAAATTTAGCCCAATCCCTCAAAAACAAATCTGGCATGGGAATCCTAGGTTCCACAACCGGCAACCCAGCAAGATAGGTAGCAATACTCCGAACCTCAGTGGCAAGCTGATCCACACGGCCAGACAACTGTGCAAGCTCCATTGAGAGAAAAAAAAATCCTCCTCAGCACCCAGAGAAAAAGAGGGAAAGAAAATGCAACAAACAGGGAAAAAAAAAATGTCTGACAACCCTGACAACTTTTTTTTTTTCTCTTTCCACACTATTTTTCCCTTCTGTGAGTACCATTTTCAGTTTGGGCCGGTGATACTGTTATGTTTTGGTAGCTGAGGAGAATAAGCAAAAACGGCAATACACCAGAGAGGCTGGAACCTATTGGATTGCAGTAACCTGAACTAACCACACAACTAGAGGTAGCCGTGGAGCATTCCTACGTTGATCCTAGACGCCTCGTCACAGCCTGAGAGATAACTACACCTAAAGGCAGAAAGATGAAAGCTATCTGCCCTGGAGCAGATCCCCAAAGAAAATAGGAAGCCTCCAAACATGTAATGGTGGTTAGACAAGAAGAAGCACGGACACAGACAGAAAATAGAATGAGCAAACGCTGGGGCCCAATCTGTCTAGACAGGAAAGTACAGGAAAGGATACTCACTGCAATCCAAAAAACACCCTAAAAAATGCCAACTGTTCTGATTGCAAAAACACCTGAGATCACACGATCTCTACCACCTAATCAGATCTCTGGTGTAACAAAACTAAGCCGCAGCCACTGAAAAAACAGGAAAAAGCAAATGAACAAACAACAGTGGCTCCAGATAAACTTAGAGGAGCACAAGCCCCCGGAGGGACCTGGCTGACCTCCACAGAAGTGCAGGGAACAATGCAAAAAGCAAGCTCAAAAATAAAAGCAGAATATATCTTATCTGGTAGCAGAAGATGCAGGCAAGACTCAGCAAACTTCCAAATGAACCAGGAACCACAATTGAGACAAGAACAATTGATCACCGGCAACCATCATGGGAGGGAACCTCCCTTATATCAGACCAGTCCGTGATCCCAGATTTCCATTCCTCGCTGAAAGGTTCATTATTGTCTGTAACCATCAGAGGGAGCCTCTGCTCAGAAACCATCTCTAACACTTTCATAACAGTACCCCCCCTTGAGGAGGGGTCACCGAACCCTCACTTGTGCAACCAGGCCGATCAGGATGAGCTTGGTGATAGGCACGGATCAGTCTCCTAGCATGGATGTCCGAAGCAAACACCCAAGAATTGTCCTCCTGACCATAACCTCTCCACTTAACCAAATACTGGAGTTTCTGTCTAGAAAAACGAGAATCCAATATTTTCTCAACCACATACTCCAGATTGCCCTCAACCAAAACAGGGTCAGGAGGCGCAGCCATAGGAACCACTGGCTCGACAAACCTCTTCAATAAGGACTTGTGGAACACGTTATGGATCTTAAATGTCCCTGGAAGAAGCAAACGGAAGGAAACAGGATTAATAATCTCCATGATCTTATAAGGTCCAATGAACCTAGGCTTAAACTTTGGAGATGCAACCCTCATAGAGATATTTCTTGAGGACAACCAAACCAAGTCCCCCACTTTAAACCGAGGACCATCAGTCCTATGCCAGTTGGCAAACCGTTGGGCCTTCTCCTGAGAGAGAGACAACCTCTCCACTACCTGGTCCCGAATCTGTTGCATTCGCTCCACAACAGAGTCAACACCCGGACAGACAGAAGCCTCCGCCTGTCCAGAAGAAAATCGAGGGTGAAACCCAAAATTGCAGAAAAATGGAGACATCAAGGTGGCAGAGCTAGCCCTATTATTAAGAGCAAACTCAGCCAAAGGCAAAAAAGAGACCCAGTCATCTTGATCAGCAGACACAAAACATCTCAAATAAGTCTCCAAGGTCTGGTTTGTTCTCTCGGTTTGTCCATTGGACTGAGGATGAAAAGCAGAGGAGAAAGATAATTGAACACCAAGTTTAGAACAAAATGTCCTCCAAAATCTGGAAACAAACTGGACTCCTCTTTCAGACACAATGTTCTCCGGAATGCCATGTAACCGAACCACGTGCTGAAGGAACAAAGGCACCAATTCGGAGGAGGAAGGTAACTTAGGTAATGGCACAAGATGTATCATCTTGGAAAAGCTATCACAGATTACCCAGAAAATGGTCATTCTCTGAGAAACAGGGAGGTCGGAAATAAAATCCATAGAGATATGGGTCCATGGCCTCTTGGACACAGGTAATGGCATTAACAAACCACTAGAGCGAGAGCAAGGCTTGGAGCGAGAGCAAGTCCCACAGGACTGCACAAATTCCCTGACGTCACGAGACAAAGTAGGCCACCAAAAGGACCGACTCACCAAGTCTCTGGTACCAAAAATCCCGGGATGACCAGCCAACGCGGAACAATGAATCTCAGACATCACACTCTTCGTCCACTGGTCTGGGACAAACAATTTCCCAATAGGGCAGCACTCAGGTTTATCCTCCTGACACCCTTCCAGAGCCAGTCTCAAATTGGGCGAGATGGCGGAAAGAACTACACCCTCTTTCAAAATAACAGTAGGATCAGATAACTCAGGAGAGTCCGCAAAGAAACTCCTCGAGAGGGCATCCGCCTTAACATTCTTATGGTACTGCCACACTAAACTATCCCGCTAGCGATCACGATAAAGACGCATACTAATGCGATCGCTAGCGGGATCGTTTTAATATCGCTAGTAGCGGCTTTATTTAGCGATGTCGTTAAGGACGCTATCGCGGTTAGCGATCTCCTTAACGACTTTAGCGGTACAAAATACCGCTAAATCGCTAAATAAAAGGTGCCACACTCAGCTATAATACTTACCCAGCGGGAGCGCCGATAACTCAGGAGAGTCCGCAAAGAAACTCCTCGAGAGGGTAGCTGCCTTAACATTCTTAGTGCCAGGAAGAAAAGAAACCACAAAATTAAAACGTGTGAAAAACAAGGCCCACCTGGCCTGTCTAGGATTAAGTCGCTTGGCTGATTCGAGATAAACCAGATTCTTATGGTCCGTGAGGACCACCACCTGATGTTTGGCTCCTTCCAGCCAATGTCTCCACTCTTCAAAGCCCCACTTCATGGCCAATAACACCCGATTACCCACGTCATAATTACGTTCAGTTAGAGAAAATTTTCGAGAGAAAAAGGCACGAGGGTTACTCTTAGAGGTCTCTGGATCTCTTTGGGACAAAACGGCACCTGCCCCAATTTCAGAGGCATCAACCTCCACCTGAAACGGTAGAGAAACATCAGGCTGCCGTAGAACAGGAGCAGAAGTGAATCTCTGCTTAAGTTCCTGAAACGCAGAGACTGCCTCAGGAGGCCAATTCACCACATCAGAACCCTTTTTGGTCAAATCAGTCAATGGTTTAACAATACCGAAGAAATTACCAATAAATTTACGATAAAAAATGGCAAAACCCAAAAATCTCTGAACAGCCTTTAATGAAGTAGGTTGAACCCAATCACAGATGGCCTGAACCTTGACCGGGTCCATTTCAATAACAGACGGAGACAAAATGAATCCCAGAAATGAGACCTTCTGTACGCCAAAAAGACACTTTGATCCCTTCACAATACAGTGCATTCTCTCTCAAAATCTGGAACACAGTCCGAACATGTTTCACATGAGAGTCCCAGTCATTGGAAAAAATCAAGATATCATCCAAATAAACAATCAGAAATTTATCCACAAAATCCCTGAAATTATCATTCATGAAGGATTGGAAGACGGAAGGAGCATTAGTGAGCCCAAAGGGCATCACTAGGTACTCAAAATGCCCCTCTGGGGTATTAAACGCTGTTTTCCATTCATCCCCGTGCTTAATGCGAATAAGGTTATACGCCCCCCTGAGGTCAAGCTTGGTAAACCAACTAGCACTTTTCACCCTGGAAAACAGGTCAGAAATCAAGGGTAACGGATATTGATACTTCACAGTGATCTTATTCAAGAGACGATAATCAATACACGGCCTCAATGAACCATCCTTTATGGCCACAACGAAAAAAACCGGCACCCAAGGGTGAAGAGGATGGTCTGATATGACCCTTCTCCAATGACTCCTTGATATAAGATCGCATAGCATCGTGTTCAGGTACAGACAAGTTAAAAAGGCGACCTTTAGGAAATTTACCACCAGGCACTAATTCAATCATACCTCCCGTGAGGGGGCAAGGATGCAGATTTACTTTCACTAAATACATCCGAAAAATCAGTCAAAAGGTCAGGAACATCCTGAGACTGGGGAGAGGCAGAAAAAACAGGAGTGTCGGCATTAACACATTGGCAGCCCCAACTGGTCACAGACACAGAGGAAAATGGTAAGCACTCGGCCAAAGAAGGTTGCCCTATACGGTGCAAGTGAAAAGGAACAATGGTCCTCAAATCCACAGTCAAGAAGAAATCACTGCACACGTAATTAATTGTGCAAAAAGTGAACAAATTTTATTGAAAAGGTTGCGACCTTTTCAATAAAATTTGTTCACTTTTTGCACAATTAATTACGTGTGCAGTGATTTCTTCTTGATTTTGGTCACAGACACAGATTTCCAATCCAAAACAGGATTATGAGACTGTAACCAAGGGAAACCTAGTATAATAATGTCATGCAGATTATACAGCACCAAAAATTTGCAACTCTCCTGATGATCTGGTTCAACCCTCATTATCACCTGAGTAGAAAACTGGGGTTTATTCTCCGCCAAAGGGTAGAATCAATGCCCAGTAGGGGAATAGACTTCCGCAGGGGTATCATGGGAAACCCACAACGTTTGGCAAAGTCAAAATCCATCAGGTTAATAGCTGCTCCTGAATCAACAAAAGCCTGAGCAGAAAATGTGGACAGGGAGCAAATCAGGGTAACAGTCAACAGAAATTTAGTCTAAACACTACCCAAGAGAACTGAGCGTGCAAAACGTCTTCCCCGCTTAGGGCAGACTGAAATAGCATGAGAGGCGTCACCACAGTAGAAACATAACCCATTGCGCTTTCGAAACTCATGACGCTGTGCCCCAGAAGTCACTCTATCACACTGCATGGGCTCAGAAGCTGGCTCACAAGGCAACACTATCTCACGCATACCTCTGCGCTCACGCAAACGTCTGTCAATTTGAATAGCCAATGACATAGAATCATTGAGACCAGAGGGAGCAGGGAATCCCACCAAAACATCCTTTACATTCTCTGACAGTCCCTTCCGAAAAAGGGCTGCCAAAGCATCATCATTCCATTTGGTCAGGACTGCCCACTTTCGGAATTTCTGACAGTACAACTCAGCGTCTTCAAGACCCTGATTTAATGCCAACAAGGTTTTTTCAGCTTGATCAGTGACATTAGGTTCATCGTACAATAACCCCAGAGCCAGAAAAAATACATCAACATCATTCAAAACAGGATCCCCAGCTGTCAGGGAAAAAGCCCAATCCTGAGGGTCGCCGCGCAGGAGAGAGATGACAATTTGAACCTGCTGTGCTGCGTTCCCTGAGGACTTAGGCTTTAAGGCAAAAAACAACTTACAGTTATTTTTGAAATTGAGAAATTTAGCCCAATCCCTCAAAAACAAATCTGGCATGGGAATCCTAGGTTCCACAACCGGCAACCCAGCAAGATAGGTAGCAATACTCCGAACCTCAGTGGCAAGCTGATCCACACGGCCAGACAACTGTGCAAGCTCCATTGAGAGAAAAAAAAATCCTCCTCAGCACCCAGAGAAAAAGAGGGAAAGAAAATGCAACAAACAGGGAAAAAAAAAATGTCTGACAACCCTGACAACTTTTTTTTTTTTCTCTTTCCACACTATTTTTCCCTTCTGTGAGTACCATTTTCAGTTTGGGCCGGTGATACTGTTATGTTTTGGTAGCTGAGGAGAATAAGCAAAAACGGCAATACACCAGAGAGGCTGGAACCTATTGGATTGCAGTAACCTGAACTAACCACACAACTAGAGGTAGCCGTGGAGCATTCCTACGTTGATCCTAGACGCCTCGTCACAGCCTGAGAGATAACTACACCTAAAGGCAGAAAGATGAAAGCTATCTGCCCTGGAGCAGATCCCCAAAGAAAATAGGAAGCCTCCAAACATGTAATGGTGGTTAGACAAGAAGAAGCACGGACACAGACAGAAAATAGAATGAGCAAACGCTGGGGCCCAATCTGTCTAGACAGGAAAGTACAGGAAAGGATACTCACTGCAATCCAAAAAACACCCTAAAAAATGCCAACTGTTCTGATTGCAAAAACACCTGAGATCACACGATCTCTACCACCTAATCAGATCTCTGGTGTAACAAAACTAAGCCGCAGCCACTGAAAAAACAGGAAAAAGCAAATGAACAAACAACAGTGGCTCCAGATAAACTTAGAGGAGCACAAGCCCCCGGAGGGGACCTGGCTGACCTCCACAGAAGTGCAGGGAACAATGCAAAAAGCAAGCTCAAAAATAAAAGCAGAATATATCTTATATGGTAGCAGAAGATGCAGGCAAGACTCAGCAAACTTCCAAATGAACCAGGAACCACAATTGAGACAAGAACAATTGATCACCGGCAACCATCATGGGAGGGAACCTCCCTTATATCAGACCAGTCCGTGATCCCAGATTTCCATTCCTCGCTGAAAGGTTCATTACTGTCTGTAACCATCAGAGGGAGCCTCTGCTCAGAAACCATCTCTAACACTTTCATAACAGTACCCCCCCTTGAGGAGGGGTCACCGAACCCACACTTGTGCAACCAGGCCGATCAGGATGAGCTTGGTGATAGGCACGGATCAGTCTCCTAGCATGGATGTCCGAAGCAAACACCCAAGAATTGTCCTCCTGACCATAACCTCTCCACTTAACCAAATACTGGAGTTTCTGTCTAGAAAAACGAGAATCCAATATTTTCTCAACCACATACTCCAGATTGCCCTCAACCAAAACAGGGTCAGGAGGCGCAGCCATAGGAACCACTGGCTCGACAAACCTCTTCAATAAGGACTTGTGGAACACGTTATGGATCTTAAATGTCCCTGGAAGAAGCAAACGGAAGGAAACAGGATTAAGAATCTCCATGATCTTATAAGGTCCAATGAACCTAGGCTTAAACTTTGGAGATGCAACCCTCATAGGGATATTTCTTGAGGACAACCAAACCAAGTCCCCCACTTTAAACCGAGGACCATCAGTCCTATGCCAGTTGGCAAACCGTTGGGCCTTCTCCTGAGAGAGAGACAACCTCTCCACTACCTGGTCCCGAATCTGTTGCATTCGCTCCACAACAGAGTCAACACCCGGACAGACAGAAGCCTCCGCCTGTCCAGAAGAAAATCGAGGGTGAAACCCAAAATTGCAGAAAAATGGAGACATCAAGGTGGCAGAGCTAGCCCTATTATTAAGAGCAAACTCAGCCAAAGGCAAAAAAGAGACCCAGTCATCTTGATCAGCAGACACAAAACATCTCAAATAAGTCTCCAAGGTCTGGTTTGTTCTCTCGGTTTGTCCATTGGACTGAGGATGAAAAGCAGAGGAGAAAGATAATTGAACACCAAGTTTAGAACAAAATGTCCTCCAAAATCTGGAAACAAACTGGACTCCTCTTTCAGACACAATGTTCTCCGGAATGCCATGAACGAACCACGTGCTGAAGGAACAAAGGCACCAATTCGGAGGAGGAAGGTAACTTAGGTAATGGCACAAGATGTATCATCTTGGAAAAGCTATCACAGATTACCCAGATAATGGTCATTCTCTGAGAAACAGGGAGGTCGGAAATAAAATCCATAGAGATATGGGTCCATGGCCTCTTGGACACAGGTAATGGCATTAACAAACCACTAGAGCGAGAGCAAGGCTTGGAGCGAGAGCAAGTCCCACAGGACTGCACAAATTCCCTGACGTCACGAGACAAAGTAGGCCACCAAAAGGACCGACTCACCAAGTCTCTGGTACCAAAAATCCCGGGATGACCAGCCAATGCGGAACAATGAATCTCAGACATCACACTCTTCGTCCACTGGTCTGGGACAAACAATTTCCCAATAGGGCAGCACTCAGGTTTATCCTCCTGACACCCTTCCAGAGCCAGTCTCAAATTGGGCGAGATGGCGGAAAGAACTACACCCTCTTTCAAAATAACAGTAGGATCAGATAACTCAGGAGAGTCCGCAAAGAAACTCCTCGAGAGGGCATCCGCCTTAACATTCTTATGGTACTGCCACACTAAACTATCCCGCTAGCGATCACGATAAAGACGCATACTAATGCGATCGCTAGCGGGATCGTTTTAATATCGCTAGTAGCGGCTTTATTTAGCGATGTCGTTAAGGACGCTATCGCGGTTAGCGATCTCCTTAACGACTTTAGCGGTACAAAATACCGCTAAATCGCTAAATAAAAGGTGCCACACTCAGCTATAATACTTACCCAGCGGGAGCGCCGATAACTCAGGAGAGTCCGCAAAGAAACTCCTCGAGAGGGTATCCGCCTTAACATTCTTAGTGCCAGGAAGAAAAGAAACCACAAAATTAAAACGTGTGAAAAACAAGGCCCACCTGGCCTGCTAGGATTAAGTCGCTTGGCTGATTCGAGATAAACCAGATTCTTATGGTCCGTGAGGACCACCACCTGATGTTTGGCTCCTTCCAGCCAATGTCTCCACTCTTCAAAGCCCCACTTCATGGCCAATAACACCCGATTACCCACGTCATAATTACGTTCAGTTAGAGAAAATTTTCGAGAGAAAAAGGCACGAGGGTTACTCTTAGAGGTCTCTGGATCTCTTTGGGACAAAACGGCACCTGCCCCAATTTCAGAGGCATCAACCTCCACCTGAAACGGTAGAGAAACATCAGGCTGCCGTAGAACAGGAGCAGAAGTGAATCTCTGCTTAAGTTCCTGAAACGCAGAGACTGCCTCAGGAGGCCAATTCACCACATCAGAACCCTTTTTGGTCAAATCAGTCAATGGTTTAACAATACCGAAGAAATTACCAATAAATTTACGATAAAAAATGGCAAAACCCAAAAATCTCTGAACAGCCTTTAATGAAGTAGGTTGAACCCAATCACAGATGGCCTGAACCTTGACCGGGTCCATTTCAATAACAGACGGAGACAAAATGAATCCCAGAAATGAGACCTTCTGTACGCCAAAAAGACACTTTGATCCCTTCACAATACAGTGCATTCTCTCTCAAAATCTGGAACACAGTCCGAACATGTTTCACATGAGAGTCCCAGTCATTGGAAAAAATCAAGATATCATCCAAATAAACAATCAGAAATTTATCCACAAAATCCCTGAAATTATCATTCATGAAGGATTGGAAGACGGAAGGAGCATTAGTGAGCCCAAAGGGCATCACTAGGTACTCAAAATGCCCCTCTGGGGTATTAAACGCTGTTTTCCATTCATCCCCGTGCTTAATGCGAATAAGGTTATACGCCCCCCTGAGGTCAAGCTTGGTAAACCAACTAGCACTTTTCACCCTGGAAAACAGGTCAGAAATCAAGGGTAACGGATATTGATACTTCACAGTGATCTTATTCAAGAGACGATAATCAATACACGGCCTCAATGAACCATCCTTTTTGGCCACAACGAAAAAACCGGCACCCAAGGGTGAAGAGGATGGTCTGATATGACCCTTCTCCAATGACTCCTTGATATAAGATCGCATAGCATCGTGTTCAGGTACAGACAAGTTAAAAAGGCGACCTTTAGGAAATTTACCACCAGGCACTAATTCAATCATACCTCCCGTGAGGGGGCAAGGATGCAGATTTACTTTCACTAAATACATCCGAAAAATCAGTCAAAAGGTCAGGAACATCCTGAGACTGGGGAGAGGCAGAAAAAACAGGAGTGTCGGCATTAACACATTGGCAGCCCCAACTGGTCACAGACACAGAGGAAAATGGTAAGCACTCGGCCAAAGAAGGTTGCCCTATACGGTGCAAGTGAAAAGGAACAATGGTCCTCAAATCCACAGTCAAGAAGAAATCACTGCACACGTAATTAATTGTGCAAAAAGTGAACAAATTTTATTGAAAAGGTTGCGACCTTTTCAATAAAATTTGTTCACTTTTTGCACAATTAATTACGTGTGCAGTGATTTCTTCTTGATTTTGGTCACAGACACAGATTTCCAATCCAAAACAGGATTATGAGACTGTAACCAAGGGAAACCTAGTATAATAATGTCATGCAGATTATACAGCACCAAAAATTTGCAACTCTCCTGATGATCTGGTTCAACCCTCATTATCACCTGAGTAGAAAACTGGGGTTTATTCTCCGCTAAAGGGGTAGAATCAATGCCCAGTAGGGGAATAGACTTCCGCAGGGGTATCATGGGAAACCCACAACGTTTGGCAAAGTCAAAATCCATCAGGTTAATAGCTGCTCCTGAATCAACAAAAGCCTGAGCAGAAAATGTGGACAGGGAGCAAATCAGGGTAACAGTCAACAGAAATTTAGTCTGAACACTACCCAAGAGAACTGAGCGTGCAAAACGTCTTCCCCGCTTAGGGCAGACTGAAATAGCATGAGAGGCGTCACCACAGTAGAAACATAACCCATTGCGCTTTCGAAACTCATGACGCTGTGCCCCAGAAGTCACTCTATCACACTGCATGGGCTCAGAAGCTGGCTCACAAGGCAACACTATCTCACGCATACCTCTGCGCTCACGCAAACGTCTGTCAATTTGAATAGCCAATGACATAGAATCATTGAGACCAGAGGGAGCAGGGAATCCCACCAAAACATCCTTTACATTCTCTGACAGTCCCTTCCGAAAAAGGGCTGCCAAAGCATCATCATTCCATTTGGTCAGGACTGCCCACTTTCGGAATTTCTGACAGTACAACTCAGCGTCTTCAAGACCCTGATTTAATGCCAACAAGGTTTTTTCAGCTTGATCAGTGACATTAGGTTCATCGTACAATAACCCCAGAGCCAGAAAAAATACATCAACATCATTCAAAACAGGATCCCCAGCTGTCAGGGAAAAAGCCCAATCCTGAGGGTCGCCGCGCAGGAGAGAGATGACAATTTGAACCTGCTGTGCTGCGTTCCCTGAGGACTTAGGCTTTAAGGCAAAAAACAACTTACAGTTATTTTTGAAATTCAGAAATTTAGCCCAATCCCTCAAAAACAAATCTGGCATGGGAATCCTAGGTTCCACAACCGGCAACCCAGCAAGATAGGTAGCAATACTCCGAACCTCAGTGGCAAGCTGATCCACACGGCCAGACAACTGTGCAAGCTCCATTGAGAGAAAAAAAAATCCTCCTCAGCACCCAGAGAAAAAGAGGGAAAGAAAATGCAACAAACAGGGAAAAAAAATGTCTGACAACTCTGACAACTTTTTTTTTTTTCTCTTTCCACACTATTTTTCCCTTCTGTGAGTACCATTTTCAGTTTGGGCCGGTGATACTGTTATGTTTTGGTAGCTGAGGAGAATAAGCAAAAACGGCAATACACCAGAGAGGCTGGAACCTATTGGATTGCAGTAACCTGAACTAACCACACAACTAGAGGTAGCCGTGGAGCATTCCTACGTTGATCCTAGACGCCTCGTCACAGCCTGAGAGATAACTACACCTAAAGGCAGAAAGATGAAAGCTATCTGCCCTGGAGCAGATCCCCAAAGAAAATAGGAAGCCTCCAAACATGTAATGGTGGTTAGACAAGAAGAAGCACGGACACAGACAGAAAATAGAATGAGCAAACGCTGGGGCCCAATCTGTCTAGACAGGAAAGTACAGGAAAGGATACTCACTGCAATCCAAAAAACACCCTAAAAAATGCCAACTGTTCTGATTGCAAAAACACCTGAGATCACACGATCTCTACCACCTAATCAGATCTCTGGTGTAACAAAACTAAGCCGCAGCCACTGAAAAAACAGGAAAAAGCAAATGAACAAACAACAGTGGCTCCAGATAAACTTAGAGGAGCACAACCCCCGGAGGGGACCTGGCTGACCTCCACAGAAGTGCAGGGAACAATGCAAAAAGCAAGCACAAAAATAAAAGCAGAAAATATCTTATCTGATAGCAGAAGATGCAGGCAAGACTCAGCAAACTTCCAAATGAACCAGGAACCACATTTGAGACAAGAACAATTGATCACCTGCAACCATCATGGGAGGGAACCTCCCTTATATCAGACCAGTCCGTGATCCCAGATTGCCATTCCTCACTGAAAGGTTCATTACTGTCTGTAACCACCAGAGGGAGCCTCTGCTCAGAAACCATCTCTAGCACATTCATAACAGAGTGCATTATACTACAGAGGCTCCCTATGGGGATGGGGAGTGCATTATACTACAGAGGCTGCCTATGGGGATGGGGAGTGCATTATACTACAGAGGCTCCCTATGGGGATGGGGAGTGCATTATACTACAGAGGCTCCCTATGGGGATGGGGAGTGCATTATACTACAGAGGCTGCCTATCGGGATGGGGAGTGCATTATACTACAGAGGCTGCCGATGGGGATGGGGAGTGTATTATACTACAGAGGCTGTCTATGGGGATGGGGAGTGCATTTTACTACAGAGGTCCCTATGGGGATGGGGAGTGCATTATACTACAGAAGTCCCTGTGGGGATGGGGAGTGCATTATACTACAGAAGTCCCTGTGGGGATGAGGAGTGCATTATAATACAGAGGCTGTCTATGGGGATGGGGAGTGCATTATGCTACAGAGGTCCCTATGGGGATGGGGAGTGCATTATACTACAGAGGCTGTCTATAGGGATGGGGAGTGCATTATACTACAGAGGTCCCTGTGGGGATGGGGAGTGCATTATACTACAGAAGTCCCTGTGGGGATGAGGAGTGCATTATAATACAGAGGCTGTCTATGGGGATGGGGAGTGCATTATACTACAGAGGTCCCTATGGGGATGGGGAGTGCATTATACTACAGAGGCTGTCTATAGGGATGGGGAGTGCATTATACTACAGAGGTCCCTGTGGGGATGGGGAGTGCATTATACTACAGAGGCTGCCTATGGGGATGGGGAGTGCATTATACTACAGAGGCTCCCTATGGCGATGGGGAGTGCATTGTACTACAGAGGCTGCCTATGGGGATGGGGAGTGCATTATACTACAGAGGCTGCCTATGGGGATAGGGAGTGCATTATACTGCAGAGGCTGCCTATGGGGATGGGGAGTGCGTTATATTACAGAGACTGCCTATGGGGATGAGGAGTGCATTATACTACAGAGGCTGCTTATGGGGAGTGCATAATACTACATAGGCTGACTATGGGGGTGCATTATAATACAAAGGCTGCCTATGGGGGTGCATTATACTATATTGAGGACTATCTGGTGTATTGTGCTATATGGATACTATCTAGGAGGCCATCATACAGTGTGGGGATTATAATGGCGGGGCCATCATACAGTGTTGGAGCCATTAAATAGTTTTGAGGATATTAAGGGATCAGTATATATACAGTGAAGGGGCATTATACTGTGTATAAGAGAGCATCATACTGTGTATAGTGGAGCTGTACAGGGGGAAGACTTGGGACATTATTAAATGTAAAGTGGGCACGTATTGTTATAGAGCAACTCAGGTTACTGTGACTGTCAAAGGGGCACACAGGCCAATATTACATTCTAGGGGACAAAATGCGGCACTGCTTTCTAGGGCACTTGCACCCGGCATTACTATATTCTAGAGGGGTGCTTTAGAATTTAGAGGTCACACAGAACCACACAGTAGGTGCAGTAATAGGGACACAAATGGCAGCAGCGGCTCAGTATTGGGGTATCAGCAGGATGAGGAGTTTGTGCAGGTTGAGAATAATCCAATCGCTGACCGTGACAGTGCTGAAAATATGAGAAGTGAAACGTTTCTTTCTTGTAATCTCTGCAGTCGAGTCCTGGCTGGAGGAGTCGTCATGTCAGTCTGGGCCAGATGGAAAAGACATGAAAAGTGAAGAATTCCATCAGAAAGAACATCAGCGGTAAGTCATTATCTGTAACTCTGCTGTAATCTATTATATGTTCTGTAGGACTGGTATTATTTACTGCTGACCATATGGTGGTGATATCAATATTGGTCTTTTTATATATAGAATATTTTTGGCAACAGCACGGTCATTTGCTGAGGTTCTCTGGTTAGGGGCCCACTCAGAAGTTTCGCCCCCCCCCCCAAGCCAAAACCCTAGCTACGCCTCTGCTGCTGACAAATATTTGTTGCTCAGATTATTCCAGTGACGAGAATTTTTGTTGCGTTCATGCAACTCCCTGAGATCTTGTTCTACTAATGTTTGGATGACATCCAACAATGGCACACGGAATTGAGTGGGGTAATAAGTGGCATTTTTGGGAGTTACCACTACATCATGATCTTGAATTGATTCTGTCAGTGTTTTTGTAAGGATGACAAGGTAACTAGCACATTTTGGTCAATGATAGAGAGTGAAGCGTTGTATTTTGACAACTCCACATTGGCAACTTTTGTTTTGTTTCTTGAAAATTGTTCATTGAAACAAATGTTTTCTGACTGTAAGTAATCTAGTAAACTTGTTTCTATAAAGGATGTTATCAAATAAATCAAGATTTTTGCTCAGAACAAAATTTAGCCCTTTTGCTATTTTGAATATTATGACGCTGCGGAGACTATCTTTCAGAAGTAATAGTGCCATCTTCTTGTCAAAGAAAATATAAGACAACTTAAATGCCATGGAAAATTCTATTAAAAAAATGAAAATATATCACTATAAAAACAATAAAGTTTACAATTGGTTCAATACAGAATTACAGAATCACCAGGTAATACATCTATACTAAAAAATCATCATCCCAAACGTAATGATATGATTATCAGGAACAAATCTGCTTTTTCTTCATCGGAATACAACACTACGGATTATAACACTGACACTTCTGGCCCAAGTCGAAGTATGAGTAACAATCGTTCACTAATACGGCCAAAAAACGCACTGGGAGGAGGGGTGGAAGAGCCAGGAGAAGACGTATGGAGGAGATATACACAGAGAGCAAGAAGCCGGAATGATTACTTCTGAAAAATAGTTTAAGGATTCTTCTCAGCTCAAAGATCCAAAGGACCAATAAATAAGAGCTTTCTGGTTGAAGATATGGAACAGAGATATCGTTTCTAAGTCCAAGCTTTGCTCCATTCCCTTTAGAGGGGATTATGTATTTGGATCTGCTCTGGATGATATTTTATAGAAAGCATCGGATAAGAAGAATTCGATATATGAGACAAAAATCTTTAAGAAAAGATCCTTTCATCCATCATAGGCCCAACCCCTACAGTACAAAGGGAAGGGTAAATTGGGTCGCTGGAGTTATCCTAAAGGAGGAATAGGAAATAATATTTTCCAGAACCAGCAACGAGAAGCCTTGCTTGACACCAGACGCATAGGAGGTAGAATTGCGAAATTTCTCTCATCGTGGAAAGAAATCTCTTCAGACCAAAATATTCTAGAATAAGTTGGAGTAAGAGGAAAAATCATGTTTTCATCTTATCCTCCTCTGAGACTAGACAGAACATCCCTCTTATCCCCAAAACTGCAAAAGATGCTGCTATCAGGGCTCAAGCCCTGCAGGAGTCAGGAGTGATATCACTAGTTCCATGGATAGAACAGGGCAGAAGCCATTATTCTTGTTTATTTAAAAAAAAAAAAAAACAATAGGGGCTTACAGGATCATACTAAATCTGAAACGTCTGACTCGCTATGTCATGTACAGAGGATTCAAAATGTAATTTATAAAATCCACAATTCCACTGATAAGCAAGGATTTCATCATGGCAACCATCGATATTCAAGATGCGTTCTACCACGTGCCCATACATCTTTCTTACCGGAAATTTCTAAGATTTGCAGTCAGACAAGGACAGAAGATCTGTCATTACTAATGCAATGTCCTTTCTTTTGGGATTTATTCAGCTCCTCAACTTTGCAAAACTCATGGCAGAAGTGGTAGCATTCATAAGAAAGTAAGACATCTGTATCATCTCCTACTTAGACGATTTCTTAATAATAGCTCCCTCTGTTCCACAGCTCAAGGAACATCTGCAGTCAACGCCCAAGATTCTGAAATATCTAGGATGGCTAGTGAATCGAGGAAAATCAGACCTACATCCTTCCACCAGGAAGACTTTCTTTGAAATTCTTCTAGACTCCTCAAAGCAGACCTCGTTTCTACCAAAGGAAAAGCAAATAGAACTAAGATCAAGGGACTATACCCTGAAGAACCGAAAGATTGTTTCTATAAAATTTTCTATGTTAGTCCTGCGGTCCATGAAATCCTGCATTCAAGCCATTGCTTGGTCTCAGACCCAAATTTCAGCAAGAATCATTGCCTGGCAGGACAACACCTCCTGTCTGTCAGCTCTCTGCTTAAGAGGCGCCAACAACATTCAGGCAGATTTTTTAAGCAGACAGTATATACAGGTGCTTCTCACAAAATTAGAATATCATCAAAAAGTTCATTTATTTCAGTTATTCAATACAAAAAGTGAAACTCATATATTATATAGAGTCATTACAAACAGAGTGATCTATATCAAGTGTTTATTTCTGTTAATGTTGATGATTATGGCTTACAGCAAATGAAAACCCAAAAGTCATTAACTCAGTAAATTAGAATAGCATATAGCACCAGCTTTAAGAATGATTTTAAAATCCGAAATGATGGCCTACTGAAATGTATGTTCAGTAAATGCACTCAATATTTGGTCAGAGCTCCTTTTACATCAATTACTGCATCAATCAGGTGTGGCATGGTGGCGATCAGCCTGTGACACTGCTGAGGTGTTATGGAAGCCCAGGTTGCTTTGATAGCAGCCTTCAGATCGCCTGCATTGTTGGGTCTGGTGTCTCTCATCTTCCTCTGGACAATACCCCATAGATTCTCTGTGGGGGTTAAGGTCAGGCGAGTTTGCTGGCCAATTAAGCACAGTGATACTGTTGTTTTTAAACCAAGTATTGGTACTTTTGGCAGTGCGGACAGGTGCCAAGTCCTGCTGGAGAATGAAATTTCCATCTCCAAAAAGCTTGTCAGCAGAGGGAAGCATGAAGTGCTCTAAAATTTCCTGGTAGAAGGCTGTGCTGACTTTGGCCTTGATAAAACACAGATGATCTACACCAGCAGATGACATGGCTCCCAAAACCATCACTGTTATGGAAACTTCACACTAGACCTTAAGCAGCTTGGATTGTGGCCTCTCCACTCTTCCTCCAGACTCTGAAACCTTGATTTCCAAATGAAATGCGAAATTTACTTTCCTCTGAAAACAACACCTTGGACTACTGAGCAACAGTCCAGTTCTTTTTCTCCTTGGCCCAGGTAAGACGCTTCTGGCATCTATTGGTCACAAGTGGCTTGACACAAGGAATGTGACACTAGTAGCCCATGTCCTGGATACATCTGTGTGGTGGCTCTAGAAGCAATGACTCCAGAAGCAGTACACTCCTTGTGAATCTCCCCAATTTTTTGAATGGGCTTTTCTTAACAATCCTTTCAAGGCTGTGGTTATGCTGGTTGCTTGTGCACCTTTTTTCTCCTATACTTTTTCCTTCCACTCAACTTTCCATTAATATGCTTGTATACAGCACTCTGAACAGCCAACTTCTTTAGCAATGACCTTTTGTGGCTTACCCTCCTTGTGGAATGTGTCAATGACTGCCTTCTGGACATCTGTAAAGTTAGCAGTGTTCCCCATGATTGTGGAGCCATCTGAAGCAGACTACGGGACCATTATAAATGCTTAGGAAGCCTTTGCAGGTGTTTTTTGTTAATTATTCTATGTTACTGAGATAATAACTTTTGGGTTTTCATTAGCTGTAAGCCATAATCATCAATATTAACAGAAATAAACACTTGCTAATAAAGGAAGAAAAGAAAATGTGAGCGCAAAGAAAAATGAAGATATAGGTGACTTAGAAGCTGCTGGTGATTTAAACGTAGGCTCTGTGCTAACCTACTAAGGTTAATAAAACATAAATCTAAAAATAAACACCGCGCTAACTAAGAATACCTAATATAGGATTAAAAAGTCCAATACTAGTAGTAGTTATGCCTTCATAGAGAAAATTTGCATAAATATAACAAGTAAATACTGTACTCACTGTGGTGCCAAAAAAGGAAGAGGTGTATATCCTGACGTTGGCATTGAGGGGATATGTGCCTATACCAAGTTCTTGCTGCTGCTAGAAAGCTTGCTGTGATGAGCGCTTGAAATAGTTATATATTCATGCAGGGGGTTCACATGAAGATGGCAAGTGCCGCTATACTGACTGAGTATAGAAAAACCACCACCACAACAACCAGTCGCAGAATCAAAATTGGTTAGATATAAAATATAATATTTTATTGAGTCACAAAAAATCTAAAATGTTATGACAACAAGACAGGACAAAAGTCAGGTGACGGTAGAGATACAAATATCACTTAAGGTAAACCCATCAAACACTCACTGGGATCTCCAGTGGTGACTCCCCATGTAAATTACATTGGTATATAAGCATATATAAAGATATAGTGTGGTATATATGACCACATTAGTCTAGTTAATGCAGAAAAAGATCATGGAACACACCGCGGATGAATAGAGACAAATACAAATTGTGTGCACATTAATCAGTTATACAGTCAGGGCCAGAAATATTTGGACAGTGACACAATTTTCGCGAGTTGGGCTCTGCATGCCACCACATTGGATTTGAAATGAAACCTCTACAACAGAATTCAAGTGCAGATTGTAACATTTAATTTGAAGGGTTGAACAAAAATATGTGTTAGAAAATGTAGGAATTGTACACATTTCTTTACAAACACTCCACATTTTAGGAGGTCAAAAGTAATTGGACAAATAAACATAACCCAAACAAAATATTTTTATTTTCAAAATTTTGTGGCGAATC
Source organism: Oophaga sylvatica (assembly GCA_033576555.1). NCBI lineage: Eukaryota > Metazoa > Chordata > Amphibia > Anura > Dendrobatidae > Oophaga > Oophaga sylvatica. The sequence continues at coordinate 899,084,259 of JARQOD010000001.1, forward strand.
CTTTGGAGGCAATCACTGCCTTAAGTCTGGAACCCATGGACATCACCAAACGCTGGGTTTCCTCCTTCTTAATGCTTTGCCAGGCCTTTACAGCCGCAGCCTTCAGGTCTTGCTTGTTTGTGGGTCTTTCCCTCTTAAGTCTGCATTTGAGCAAGTGAAATGCATGCTCAATTGGGTTAAGATCTGGTGATTGACTTGGCCATTGAAGAATGTTCCACTTTTTTGCACTCATGAACTCCTGTGTAGCTTTGGCTGTATGCTTGGGGTCATTATCCATCTGTACTATGAAGCGCCGTCCAATCAAGTTTGCAGCATTTGGCTGAATCTGGGCTGAAAGTATATCCCGGTACACTTCAGAATTCATCCGGCTACTCTTGTCTGCTGTTATGTCATCAATAAACACAAGTGACCCAGTGCCATTGAAAGCCATGCATGGCCATGCCATCACGTTGCCTCCACCATGTTTTACAGAGGATGTGGTGTGCCTTGGATCATGTGCCGTTCCCTTTCTTCTCCAAACTTTTGGCTTCCCATCATTCTGGTACAGGTTGATCTTTGTCTCATCTGTCCATAGAATACTTTTCCAGAACTGAGCTGGCTTCTGGAGGTGTTTTTCAGCAAATTTAACTCTGGCCTGTCTATTTTTGGAATTGATGAATGGTTTGCATCTAGATGTGAACCCTTTGTATTTACTTTCATGGAGTCTTCTCTTTACTGTTGACTTAGAGACAGATATACCTACTTCACTGAGAGTGTTCTGGACTTCAGTTGATGTTGTGAACGGATTCTTCTTCACCAAAGAAAGTATGCGGCGATCATCCACCACTGTTGTCTTCCGTGGGCTCCCAGGTCTTTTTGGATTGATGAGTTCACCAGTGCTTTCTTTCTTTCTCAGGATGTACCAAATTGTAGATTTTGCCACTTCTAATGTTGTAGCAATTTCTTGGATGGGTTTTTTTCTGTTCTTGCAGCTTAAGGATGGCTTGTTTCACCTGCATGGAGAGCTCCTGTGACCACATGTTTCCTTCACAGCAAAACCTTCCAAATGCAAACATCACACCTCAAATCAACTCCAGCCCTTTCATCTGCTTAATTGAGAATGACATAACAAAGGGATTGCCCACACCTGTCCATGAAATAGCCTTGGAGTCATTTGTCCAATTACTTTTGGTCCCTTTAAAAACAGGGTGGCACATGTTAAGGAGCTGAAACTCCTAAACCCTTTATCCAATTTTAATGTGGATACCCTCAAATGAAAGCTGAAAGTCTGAACTTCAACTGCATCTGATTTGTTTTGTTTCAAATTCATTGTGGTAATGTCTAGAACCAAAATTAGATAAATGTTGTCTCTGTCCAAATATTTATGGACCTAACTGTATAAGACAACATACCGCGGTGTAGATGGGGAGACGCCACCGGTAATCACCAGCAACCCCGACGCACGTTTAGGAGATTGCTCTCCTTCCTCAGGGGGCATGGTTACCGTTAGTCATGTGAGCGTCTTTTGTATGCAACAGACCGGAATCGGAAGAGGGGTCAGCGCATGCGCATGCGATCATACCTGGAAGCACAGCAATGTATCGTCACCATGGCAGCAGCGACCAGAAGCACATGGGGCCCCATGTGATCAGGTCAGGTGATGCACAGAGGTCACGACAACATGCGAGCACCAGGACGGCGCATGCGCAAACACTGAAGTCGTCTATAACAAGTAAATAGAAAAACTATCACATGAAACATCAAATAACAAATAACATATATATTTGATCAAAAATTTAAATGGCTTGCCTACGGATATATGTGTCTGCCAACATTATAAATAGAGTACAAATATATAAAGCGCTCGCAGATTACAACATGCACAGAGTATAAAGATATATATACAGTTAGGTCCATAAATATTTGGACAGAGACAACATTTATCTAATTTTGGTTCTAGACATTACCACAATGAATTTGAAACAAAACAAATCAGATGCAGTTGAAGTTCAGACTTTCAGCTTTCATTTGAGGGTATCCACATTAAAATTGGATGAAGGGTTTAGGAGTTTCAGCTCCTTAACATGTGCCACCCTGTTTTTAAAGGGACCAAAAGTAATTGGACAGATTAAATAATTGTAAATAAAATGTTCATTTCTAGTACTTGGTTGAAAACCCTTTGTTAGCAATGACTGCCTGAAGTCTTGAACTCATGGACATCACCAGACACTGTGTTTCCTTCTTTTTGATGCTCTGCCAGGCCTTCACCGCGGTGGTTTTCAGTTGTTGTTTGTTTGTGGGCCTTTATGTCTGAAGTTTAGTCTTTAACAAGTGAAATGCATGTTCAATTGGGTTGAGATCAGGTGACTGACTTGGCCATTCAAGAATATTCCACTTCTTTGCTTTAATAAACTCCTGGGTTGCTTTGGCTTTATGTTTTGGGTCATTGTCCATCTGTAGTATGAAACGACGACCAATCAGTTTGGCTGCATTTGGCTGGATCTGAGCACACAGTATGGCTCTGAATACCTCAGAATTCATTCGGCTGTTTCTGTCCTGTGTCACATCATCAATAAACACTAGTGACCCAGTGCCACTGGCAGCCATGCATGCCCAAGCCATCACACTGCTTCCGCCATGTTTTACAGATGATGTGGTATGCTTTGGATCATGAGCTGTACCACGCCTTCGCCATACTTTTCTCTTTCCATCATTCTAGTAGAGGTTGATCTTGGTTTCATCTGTCCAAAGAATGTTCTTCCAGAACTGTGCTGGCTTTTTTAGATGTTTTTTAGCAAAGTCCAGCCTAACCTTTTTATTCTTGATTCTTATGAGTGGCTTGCACCGTGCAGTGAACCCTCTGTATTTAATTTCATGCAGTCTTCTCTTTATGGTAGATTTGGATATTGATACGCCTACCTCCTGGAGAGTGTTGTTCACTTGGTTGGCTGTTGTGAAGGGGATTCTCTTCACCATGGAGAGTATTCTGCGATCATCCACCACTGTTGTCTTCCGTGGGCGCCCAGGTCTTTTTGCATTGATGAGTTCACCAGTGCTTTCTTTCTTTCTCAGAATGTACCAAACTGTAGATTTTGCCACTCCTAAAGTTGTAGCAATTTCTCGGATGGGTTTTTTCTGTTTTTTGCAGCTTAAGGATAGCTTGTTTCACCTGCATGGAGAGCTCCTTTGACCGCATGTTTCCTTCACAGCTAAACCTTCCAAATGCAAACACCACACCTCAAATCAACACCAGCCCTTTTATCTGCTTAATTGAGAATGATATAATGAAGGGATTGCCCACACCTGTCCATGAAATAGCCTTGGAGTCAATTGTCCAATTACTTTTGGTCCCTTTAAAAACAGGGTGGCACATGTTAAGGAGCTGAAACTCCTAAACCCTTCATTCAATTTTAATGTGGATACCCTCAAATGAAAGCTGAAAGTCTGAACTTCAACTGCATCTGATTTGTTTTGTTTCAAATTCATTGTGGTAATGTCTAGAACCAAAATTAGATAAATGTTGTCTCTATCCAAATATTTATGGACCTAACTGTATATCAGCATAATGCCATGAATAGCATACAATCTATATGAAACGTCAAATACATATCTCATAGCATACATATATATATCTCGGCATAATGCCATAGGTGATATACAATTTGTGCAGAACGACAATACATATCACATAATATACATATGACAAAAATCATAAAATTAGAAATAAAAATAAATAAAATAAAAATAGAAAATAAAAAATGAAAAAAATTAATATTACTAAACACAACTTAAAATAATGAAAATAATAATAAATTATGATCACAAACATATGTAATAATGTAATATATTAGACATATATATTTGCTCATGTTCGTCCAAGATCGTTGGTTGGAGACACAGTAGCCGCAGAGAAGCCAATCGATATTGGAAAATTCAAAACTAAAAAACAAAAAGACGATTAAAACCACATAAAAGCCAAAATGGGCACCGAAATGTGACACTTCCACACAGCAGAGAAGAGACTATCTCAGAAAGGGTGCGAATGAATTATTTTCATTTAGCCCAAGAGCTTGGACTGTTTTTAATCTCCAAATCCATCGTGATTCCATTTGTCCCAACCTTTTGGAAAGATTACCACCCCTAATATTAACATTTAGCATATCGATTCCTTTGATTCTTAACAACTTCCCGTCACAGTTATGAAACATTTTAAAGTGACGGGGAATAGTAGTGAGAGTGGATGTGTCCATGTGGGTGGCTGCAGCTGTAATTCCCAATACATGTTCCCTTATGCGGACTTTTAATTGTCTCGTGGTCATACCAACGTAGATAAGTCCGCATGGGCATGTCGCATGATATATGACATATCTGGTTGTGCAAGTGATCCTCTGTTTGATGGTAAATGTCCTGTTGGCATCAGACCCTAAAAAGGTACTGCAGCGTTCCACATTGGGACATACCACACACCTCCCACATGGAACACATCCACTACGAATCGGAATGGAATCGAGGAAAGTAGACACAGCTTTATTATTGTAATGACTGTGTACAAGATGATCACGAAGGTTCTTTGCTCTCCTAAATGTAATGGGGGGTTTATCTGGAAGAAGCTTAGATAGAATTGGGTCTACCAGTAGAATGGGCCAAGCATCCTCAAGTGCTGATCTTACCCTTCCTGATTGTAGGTTATAGGAAGTTATAAACCTCGTGTTATTATCTGCCTTCTTCTCAGCAGTGTTGCCATATATAAGATCATCACGTGAGGAATGCCTAGCTCGAAGATATGCTCTCTTAATACTACGCTTGCTATATCCTCGTGATGCAAAGCGTTCTCTAAGTTCACCCGCACGTTTTTCAAAGTCCACATCTATGGAACATATGCGACGTAGTCTAAGGAATTGGCCCACAGGTATTGCTTTAATTACATGTGGTGGATGACAGGAGGAAGCATGGAGCAGTGCATTCATTGCCATTGTCTTTCTAAATATATCTGTTTGGATATTACCACTGGAGTCCCTCCGGATGGTAACGTCCAAAAAATCAATAGAGTTGGTATCCCAGGAAAAGGTCAAATGGATATTACGATCACTGCTATTTAGGAAATTCATGAATTGCTGAAGGTCGACGGATGTGACCTGCCAGATGAAGAAGATATCATCAATGAAACGGGTCCATAAAGGGACCCGGTCCATAAATCCCTGTTCATCTGACAGGAGTAGGTCCCTCTCCCACAGCCCCAGGAAGAGACAGGCATAGGAGGGCGCAAAGGCCGCCCCCATAGCTGTACCCTGGAGCTGTAGGTAGAAGGACTCCTTAAAAACAAAAAAATTGTGTGTGAGGGTAAACTCAAGTAGTTCCAGCAGAAGTCGTCTCATATTGATGGATAAATGGGATTGTTCCAAAAAGAATTGGACAGCAGCTATCCCGTCATGATGTCTAATATTGGTATATAGAGATTCGACGTCTGCTGAAACCAGAAGAGACCCCTCTTCTAAACACAATCCGTCGACCTTACAAAGCAACTCGCCGGTATCTCTCAAAAAGGAGGGAAGACACTTCATGAGAGGCTGGAGGTGGAAATCAATCCACTTGTTAACGTTTTCAAGGAAATTCCCCCTGCCGGATATGATCGGTCGTACAGGCGGAGTCGATACATTCTTATGTATCTTGGGCAGAAGATATAAGGTAGCGATAGTAGGATATTATACCCGTAATGCCAGAGATAACTCTTTGGTGATAACGTCGTCCTGTAATGCCTTTTTAATGATATTGTCAAGCTGGAAGGAGTAGGCAGAGAGGGGGTTATATGTAAGCCTCCTGTAGCATGCATTGTCATGCAGCTGCCGAAACGCCTCCCTTTCATACATGACAGTAGGCCACAGGATGACGTTACCACCCTTATCTGCTGGTTTTAATAAAACATCAGGAAGATTTTGAAGATGTTTTAGTCTCTTTCTCTGGTCTCTAGATAAATTATCACATGGACTGAACCTCGGAATGTTCATTATTTTATTCGTCGCCACCTGGACGAACAGATCAATGTTGGAGCAAGAAGTAAGCGGGGGAACTTCCTTGAACGTGGGCGAATAGAAGGAGGGATCTTACCTCCTTCATGCAAATGTTCACTTCCCAATTCCTCCAGCACTCTCAGTGCATCTTGTTCCTCCTCTGTAGGGAACAAAGTAAAAAGTTCATTATTGTGAAAATATCTCCTAAATAGCAGCGACCTAGCAAAAAGGTGAAGATCTTTGATCACCGAAAAAGTATCAAAAGTGGGAACTGGTGAAAATGATAGACCCTTTTCCAACAGAGAAATGTCCGCATTAGAAAGTTTATGCTGACTTAAATTAATCACCTTATTATCATTCCGCTTGGGTATTGACTAGTGTTGAGCATTCCGATACCGCAAGTATCGGGTATCGGCCGATATTCGCGTTATCGGAATTCCGATACTTAGTTCGATATTTTTCCTATATCGTATACCGGAATCGGAAGTTCCCATAATTCTTTGAGAGGCAATGTGATTTTAGTCAGCCAATGAGGAATCCTACGAAGTGTGGGCACATCCTGTAATGCTGCGGTCATCTTAACTAATGGCATGGCTGTGATTGGCTGCTGAAATGATGTCAGAATGCACTATAAAAGGCGCCGCCGCCATTTTAGCGTCACTGTGCTGTGAATTCAGATAGGGACAGAACGCTGCTGTGCTGACTCTGAGGGACAGTTAGAGATTGCGATTTAGTGTACTGTGCTGTAGGCAGGCTATCACCAACCGCTGTGTAAAGCTTCCTTTTGCCTGCAGTGTTGTTTTAACAGCTCTGCAAGGTGTGTGTGAGTGCAGGTGACGCTGCAGTTTGCTCTGCATCCAACGCTGTCTGTAGGCATCTGCACCTGTCACTCACAGACTCTTTTTTTTTTTCTTTAGTGTAATTCTAGCTGCTCCATTCAATAGAAATTATAGTGTGATGCGCTTCCATCCGTAAACAATACATTGGTTGCAAACACTATAGAAGTAGACAAAGGAGTAGCCTTTCCCAGATTGTGGACAGTTGTGTTTCAGTGTTCACTTCAGTCTGTGTTTTTTTTTTTTTGAGTGCACATCACGCTCCAGTTACTTGTTCAAGCACTGCTGCTTGTACTCTGCTGAGCGTGTCTCAGTGGCTCATCCTTTTCATTTATCTCCAATTGGTTCTGCTACATTCCATTTAAAATAAATCTAATCTATTAGTGTGACGCGCTTCCATCCGTATACAATACATTGGTTGCAAACACTATAGAAGTAGACAAAGGAGTAGCCTTTCCCAGATTGTGGACAGTTGTGTTTCAGTGTTCACTGCAGTCTGTGTTTTTTTTTTTTTGAGTGCACATCACGCTCCAGTTACTTGTTCAAGCACTGCTGCTTGTACTCTGCTGAGCGTGTCTCAGTGGCTCATCCTTTTCATTTATCTCCAATTGGTTCTGCTACATTCCATTTAAAATAAATCTAATCTATTAGTGTGACGCGCTTCCATCCGTATACAATACATTGGTTGCAAACACTATAGAAGTAGACAAAGGAGTAGCCTTTCCCAGATTGTGGACAGTTGTGTTTCAGTGTTCACTGCAGTCTGTGTTTTTTTTTTTTTGAGTGCACATCACGCTCCAGTTACTTGTTCAAGCACTGCTGCTTGTACTCTGCTGAGCGTGTCTCAGTGGCTCATCCTTTTCATTTATCTCCAATTGGTTCTGCTACATTCCATTTAAAATAAATCTAATCTATTAGTGTGACGCGCTTCCATCCGTATACAATACATTGGTTGCAAACACTATAGAAGTAGACAAAGGAGTAGCCTTTCCCAGATTGTGGACAGTTGTGTTTCAGTGTTCACTGCAGTCTGTGTTTTTTTTTTTTTGAGTGCACATCACGCTCCAGTTACTTGTTCAAGCACTGCTGCTTGTACTCTGCTGAGCGTGTCTCAGTGGCTCATCCTTTTCATTTATCTCCAATTGGTTCTGCTACATTCCATTTAAAATAAATCTAATCTATTAGTGTGACGCGCTTCCATCCGCATACAATACATTGGTTGCAAACACTATAGAAGTAGACAAAGGAGTAGCCTTTCACAGATTGTGAATAGTTGTGTTTCAGTGTTCACTGCAGTCTGTGAGGTATTTTTTTTTTTTTAAATGCAGATCACGCTCCATTTACTTCTTCAACCACCGCTGCGTGTACTCTGCTGAGTGTCTGTCACTGGCTCATCCTTGTCATTTTTCTACAATTGGTGCTGCTTTATTCTATTTAAAATAATTCAAATCTATTACAGTGACGTGCTTCCATCCGTATACAATACATTGGTTGCAAACAATATAGAAGTACACAAACGGGCCTTTCACAGCTACTGAACATGGGTTTTTAATTTTTAACTAAAATAGGTATTTTTTCAAATGACACAAATATATGTAATGTTGAAGAGGAATAGTCCTACATCCATTGTTTGCACAATATTACAAGTGTACATCATGTCCCTTAATCAACAATGTATTATTATATTTACTTGTATGCTTTTATTTAAAAGCCAAGAACACAGAAGGATAACCTTCGCACTGCAGTTTTTGTCAAAGTTCAACCCACATTATGCACTTCCAACATTGCAGCATTTGAGGCATGATGTGAGTTGGATTTGTCAAAGTTATGGAGTGAGAAGGTTCACCATCAGTACCCTATAGCATAAGTATGCTTTTGTGTTAGCATTTGTGTTAGACATGTGGATATCTGCCATAATATGTCACAATTATTTAGTTACAGATTTGTTACCAACACTAATCATTGAATGGTTTTAAATTTGACGTTTCACTTGTTTACAGCTTAGAAATAAGGGTGTAGCCTGATATCTATGTGTAGCACTAGCCACTTTAACATGTCATGTTTTTTTCAACATGTGTAGCTAGGTAGCAGTAATTTTTGCCGGACACACAGCAGGGGAACAGCAGGCGTTACTGAACCCCACAAACACATCATCGATTGTTTTGATCTGTGCATCCAACACTTCTGAGCCCAGGGTCAAGAAGGGTGTAGCCTGAGGCCTAGTATGAGATGTTTGAACTTTAATTTGAACTTTAATTTGGAGTTAGCAGCATTAATTTTTGTCAGACACGCAGCAGGGGAACAGCAGGCGTTACTGAACCCCACTATCACTATAGCTTGTGTATTGGTCTGTGGACACGACACTTCTGAGCAGCAACTGGCAGTGTTGTAGCCCAGGGAGTATAGCTCAGGTGGTAGAAAGATGAACATAACAGGAGACATGGAAAACTGTTATGTTACGGTAGCTGAGGAGTGCAGGTAAAAAAGGAAATACACCAGAGCAGTTGGAATCTATGAGATTGCAGTACCCTGACTAACCACCGCAACTAGAGGCAGCCGTGGAGCGTTCCTACGATGGTCCTAGACGCCTCGTCACAGCCTGAGAAACTAACTACACCTAAAGATAGAAATAGGAAAGCTATCTGCCCCGGAGCAGAACCCCAAAGATAATAGAAAGCCCCCAAACATGTAATGGCGGTTAGACAAGAGGAAATACTGACACAGAGAGAAAATAGTATGAGCAAACGCTGGGGCCCAAACTATCTAAATAGAAAAGGATAGGAAGGGTACTTACTGCAATCCCAGAAAACCCTGAAAAACACCAACTCTACTAATTTCAAAATCAACTGAGATCACACGACCTCTACCACCTAAATTAGTTCTCTGGTGTAACAAAAACAGCAGCCACTGAATAAACTGCAAAAAGCAAAAGTACAAAACACAGTGGCTGGACTAAACTGAGAGGGCAAAAGCCCCCGGAGGGGACCCAGAAGGCCCCACAGAAGTGCAGGACAAAATGCAAAAATATAGCAAAAACACAAAATAAGAAATTGTCTTATCTGATAGCAGGAGATGCAGACACGACACAGCAGGCTACAAGGGAAACTGGAAAGAAGGATTCAGACCAGAACAATTGATCACCGGCAACCCTGATGGGAAAATGATTCCCTTAAATAAGACCAATCAGTAACACCTGATTCCCAATCCTCACTAGTACCGCTTGTAACCACCAGAGGGAGCCTCTGCTCAGAACTCATCTCAAACCCATTCACAACAGTACCCCCCCCTTGAGGAGGGGTCACCGAACCCTCATTTGAGCAACCAGGTCGGTCAGGATGAGTTCTATGATACGCACGGATAAGTCTCCTAGCATGGATGTCCGAAGCAAACACCCAAGAATTATCTTCCTGACCATAACCTCTCCATTTAACCAAATACTGGAGTCTTCGTCTAGAAAAACGAGAATCCAATATTTTCTCAACCACATACTCCAGATTGCCCTCAACCAAAACAGGGTCAGGAGGCACAGCAGCAGGAACCACTGGCTCAACAAACCTCTTCAACAAGGACTTGTGGAACACGTTATGGATCTTAAATGTCCCTGGAAGAAGCAAACGAAAAGAAACAGGATTAATAATCTCCATGATCTTATAAGGTCCAATGAACCTAGGCTTAAATTTAGGAGATGCTACTCTCATAGGAATATTCTTTGAGGACAACCAGACCAAGTCCCCCACTTTAAACCGAGGACCATCAGTCCTATGCCGGTTAGCAAACCGCTGGGCCTTCTCCTGAGAGAGGGACAACCTCTCCACTACCTGGTCCCAAATCTGTTGCATACGCTCAACAACAGAGTCAACACCTGGACAGACAGAAGCCTCCGTCTGTCCTGAAGAAAATCGAGGGTGAAACCCAGAATTACAGAAAAACGAGACATCAAAGTGGCAGAGCTAGCCCTATTATTAAGAGCAAACTCAGCCAAAGGCAAAAAAGAGACCCAGTCATCCTGATCAGCAGACACAAAGCATCTTAGATAAGTCTCCAATGTCTGGTTTGTTCTCTCAGTTTGACCATTGGTCTGAGGATGAAATGCCGAGGAGAAAGACAATTGAACACCCAGTTTAGAACAAAAAGTCCTCCAAAATCTGGAAACAAACTGGACTCCTCTGTCAGACACAATGTTCTCAGGAATGCAGTGTAAACGAACCACGTGCTGAAGGAACAACGGCACCAATTCAGAGGAGGAAGGCAACTTAGGTAATGGCACAAGATGTATCATTTTGGAAAACCTATCACAAATTACCCAGATGGTGGTCATTCTCTGAGAAACAGGAAGATCGGAAATGAAATCCATAGAGATATGGGTCCATGGTCTCTTGGGCACAGGCAATGGCATCAACAAACCACTAGAGCGAGAGCAAGGCTTGGAGCGAGAGCAAGTCCCGCAGGACTGCACAAATTCCCTGACATCGCGAGACAAGGTAGGCCACCAAAAGGACCGACTAACCAAGTCTCTGGTACCAAAAATTCCGGGATGCCCAGCCAATGCGGAACAATGAATCTCAGACATCACACTCTTTTTCCATTGGTCCGGGACAAACAATTTTCCAACAGGGCAGCGCTCGGGCCTATCCTCCTGACACCCCTCCAGAGCAAGTCTCAAATTAGGCGAGATGGCGGAAAGAACTACACCCTCCTTCAAAATAACAGAGGGATCAGATAGCTCAGGAGAGTCCGCAAGGAAACTCCTCGAGAGGGCATCCGCCTTAACATTCTTAGTGCCAGGAAGAAAGGAAACCACAAAATTAAAACGTGTGAAAAACAAGGCCCACCTGGCCTGTCTAGGATTGAGTCGCTTGGCAGATTCCAGATAGACCAGATTCTTATGGTCCGTAAGGACCACCACCTGATGTTTGGCTCCCTCCAGCCAATGTCTCCACTCTTCAAAAGCCCACTTCATGGCCAATAACTCCCAATTACCCACGTCATAATTACGTTCAGTAGGAGAAAATTTTCGAGAGAAAAAGGCACAAGGGTTACTTTTAGAGGTCTCTGGATCTTTTTGGGACAAAACGGCACCTGCCCCAATTTCAGAGGCATCAACCTCCACCTGAAATGGCAGAGAAACATCAGGCTGCCGTAGAACAGGAGCAGAAGTGAATCTCTGCTTAAGTTCCTGAAACGCAGAGACTGCCTCAGGAGGCCAATTCACCACATCAGAACCCTTTCTGGTCAAATCAGTTAATGGTTTAACAATAACAGAGAAATTACCAATAAATTTACGATAAAAATTGGCAAAACCCAAAAATCTCTGAAGAGCCTTTAATGAAGTAGGTTGGACCCAATCACAGATGGCCTGAACCTTGACCGGGTCCATTTCAATAACAGATGGGGACAAAATGAATCCCAGAAATGAGATCTTCTGTACGCCAAAAAGACACTTTGATCCCTTCACATACAGAGCATTCTCTCTCAAAATCTGGAATACAGTTCGAACATGTTTCACATGAGAGTCCCAGTCATTAGAAAAAATCAAGATATCATCCAAATAAACAATCAGAAACTTGTCCACAAAATCCCTGAAAATGTCATTCATGAAGGACTGGAAGACGGAAGGAGCATTAGTGAGCCCAAAGGGCATCACAAGGTACTCAAAATGCCCTTCAGGGGTGTTAAATGCCGTCTTCCATTCATCCCCGTGCTTAATGCGAATAAGGTTATACGCCCCCCTGAGGTCAAGCTTGGTAAACCAAGTAGCGTTTTTCACCCTGGAAAACAGGTCAGAAATCAAGGGTAACGGGTATTGATATTTCACAGTAATATTGTTCAAGAGACGATAATCAATACACGGCCTTAATGAACCATCTTTTTTGGCCACAAAGAAAAAACCGGCACCTAAGGGTGAAGAGGATGGTCTGATATGACCCTTCTCCAATGATTCCTTGATATAAGACCGCATAGCGTCATGTTCAGGTACAGACAAGTTAAAAAGGCGACCCTTAGGGAATTTACTACCTGGCACTAATTCATAGCGCAGTCATAGCTCCTATGGGGAGGTAAGGATGCAGATTTACTTTCGCTAAACACATCAGAAAAATCAAACAAAAAGTCAGGAACATCCTCAGCCTGGGGGGAGGCAGAAAAAACAGGAGTGTTGGTATTAACACATTGGCAGCCCCAACTGGTTACAGACACAGATTTCCAATCCAAAACAGGATTATGAGACTGTAACCAAGGGAAACCCAGCACGATAATGTCATGCAGATTATATAGAACCAAAAATTTGCAGCACTCCTGGTGATCAGGTTCAACCCTCATTATCACCTGAGTAGAAAACTGGGGTTTATTCTCAGCCAAAGGGGTAGAATCGATCCCCAGTAGGGGAATAGACTTCTGTAGGGGTATCAAGGGAAATCCACAACGTTTAGCAAAATCATAATCCATCAGGTTAATAGCTGCTCCAGAATCAACGAAAGCCTGAGCAGAAAATGAGGACAGAGAGCATATCAGAGTGACAGTTAATAAAAACTTAGTCTGAACACTACCCAAGACAACTGAGCGTGCAAAACGTCTTCCCCGCTTAGGGCAGACTGAAATAGCATGAGAGGCATCACCACAGTAGAAACATAACCCATTGCGCTTTCGAAACTCATGACGCTGTGCCCCAGACACCACTCCATCACACTGCATGGGCTCAGCAGCTGGCTCACAAGGCAACACCACTCCACGCATACTTCTCCGCTCACGCAAACGTCTGTCAATTTGAATCGCTAATGACATAGAATCATTGAGACCAGAGGGGACAGGGAATCCCACCATAACATCCTTTACATTATCCGACAGACCCTTCCGGAAAAGGGCCGCCAAAGCGTCGTCATTCCATTTGGTCAGGACTGCCCACCTACGGAATCTCTGACAGTATAACTCAGCGTCATCAAGCCCCTGATTTAATGCCAACAAGGCTTTTTCAGCTTGATCAGTGACATTAGGCTCATCGTACAATAACCCCAAAGCCTGAAAAAATGCATCAACATCACTCAAAACAGGATCCCCAGGTGTGAGGGAAAAAGCCCAATCCTGAGGATCGCCACGCAGGAGAGAGATGACAATTTGAACCTGCTGCGCTGCGTTTCCTGAGGACTTAGATTTTAAGGCAAGAAACAATTTACAATTATTTTTGAAATTCTGAAACTTAGCTCGATCCCCTGAAAACAAATCTGGCATGGGGATCCTAGGTTCCACAACAGGCAACCTAGCAAGATATGCAGCAATACTCCGAACCTCAGTGGCAAGCTGATCCACACGGCCAGACAACCGTGCAAACTCCATTGGGGGAAAAGATCCTCCCCAGCACCCAGAGATACAGAGGGAAAAAAAAAAAAAAAAAAATGCAACAAACAGAAAAATATCTCTGACAACTTTTCTTCCTTCAAAATATTTTTTCCCTTCTGTGAGTACCATACAATTTTTATGGCCGGTGATACTGTTATGTTACGGTAGCTGAGGAGTGCAGGTAAAAAAGGAAATACACCAGAGCAGTTGGAATCTATGAGATTGCAGTACCCTGACTAACCACCGCAACTAGAGGCAGCCGTGGAGCGTTCCTACGATGGTCCTAGACGCCTCGTCACAGCCTGAGAAACTAACTACACCTAAAGATAGAAATAGGAAAGCTATCTGCCCCGGAGCAGAACCCCAAAGATAATAGAAAGCCCCCAAACATGTAATGGCGGTTAGACAAGAGGAAATACTGACACAGAGAGAAAATAGTATGAGCAAACGCTGGGGCCCAAACTATCTAAATAGAAAAGGATAGGAAGGGTACTTACTGCAATCCCAGAAAACCCTGAAAAACACCAACTCTACTAATTTCAAAATCAACTGAGATCACACGACCTCTACCACCTAAATTAGTTCTCTGGTGTAACAAAAACAGCAGCCACTGAATAAACTGCAAAAAGCAAAAGTACAAAACACAGTGGCTGGACTAAACTGAGAGGGCAAAAGCCCCCGGAGGGGACCCAGAAGGCCCCCACAGAAGTGCAGGACAAAATGCAAAAATATAGCAAAAACACAAAATAAGAAATTGTCTTATCTGATAGCAGGAGATGCAGACACGACACAGCAGGCTACAAGGGAAACTGGAAAGAAGGATTCAGACCAGAACAATTGATCACCGGCAACCCTGATGGGAAAATGATTCCCTTAAATAAGACCAATCAGTAACACCTGATTCCCAATCCTCACTAGTACCGCTTGTAACCACCAGAGGGAGCCTCTGCTCAGAACTCATCTCAAACCCATTCACAACAGAAAACGTTGCCAACCAGTTAGTTAATCTGAAACCGGACAGGCAAATTCAGGCGAGATCCATGCCTAGTTCATTTTCAGAAAAGTAAGCCGTTCTACATTATCGGAGGATAGTCGCATGCAACGGTCTGTTAGTACACCACCTGCAGCAGTAAAGACGCGCTCCGATAATACACTGGCAGCAGGGCAAGCCAGCACCTCCAATGCATACTGGCTAAGCTCTGGCCATGTATCCAGCTTAGAGACACAAAACTTGAATGGGGAAGAGCCATCTGGGAGTACACTGAGAGGGCAAGACATGTAGTCTGTCACCATCTTACGGAAATGTTGCCTCCTGCTGACTGGAGCCGTCTCGGATGGTGTAGACATTGGTGGCGCTGCCACAAAACTTCGACACATTTGGAACATACTGTTCTTGCCCTGTGCAGAGGCGCTGCTTGTGCTCCCTCTTGTTGCAGAGCTGTCTCCACTGCCTCGACGCACAGAGCTGCTTTGTAAAGCAGTAGCAGCAGCGCTCTCGGCTGGAATGGAGAACATTATGGATTGCACCAGTGTGTCTTGGTACTTCCGCATTTTACGCTCCCGGTTCAACGGTGTGATGAGGCTTTGTAAGTTGTCCCGGTAGCGAGGGTCTAGGAGGGTGTACACCCAATAATCAGACGTGGTGTGAATGTGTTCGATGCGGCGGTCGTTTCTCAGCCACTGCAGCATGAAATCAACCATGTGCTGCAGACTCCCAACTGGCCAAGAAACGTTGTCCCCTGCAAGAGGCGTCATCTCTGCCTGCTGTGCATCACCCCACCCTTGGCTACATACTGACTAGAGCATTGTCTACCTCCCTCTGGAGCGATGTCTTCCTCCTCCATTGACTCCTCCTCATCCTCCTCACAAAGTCCTTCAAATACATATAAATTTACAAAATTTAAAACTCAAAATTTAAAAACTTTGTATCATAATTCTGTAACATCAGTTTATGGAAACACAATAGCATTACAAAAGGATAGACAAAAAATGTACATTATGTGCTTTGTAAATACATTAAAAGTTTGTAATGGTTATGAAAATATAGACAGCGACTCTGGAGGTTCAATTGTTGATACAGCATGGTACTTTGAAAGTCCTCCAGCCCTTTGTGAGGAACCACGTTGCGCTGACTGTCCAGAAGGTGATGGAATTTGTGACTCCTCATCCTCCACCTCTTCCAAAACCTCATGCCTTAGTGCTTGCAGTGTTTTTTGAAGCAGGCAGATAAGGGGGACAGTCAGGCTGACTAGTGCATCATCTGCACTCGCCATCCGCGTTGACTCATCAAACGCACGCAAAACGTGGCAGATATCCTTCATAGAGTTATTCGCCACTCATTACACTGGCAGTGGCTGCCCATTCATTATAGGATCCAATTCTAATTACTGGTTCTCACCAACAAAGCTCTCCACAGCGCAGCACCCCCCTACATCTCCTCCCTTATTTATATTTATCGGCCTAACCGACTGCTGCACTCTGCAAACGACCTTCGACTAACCTCTGCACTAATCCGTACCTCCCACTCCCAACTCCAAGACTTCTCCCGCGCTGCGCCAATCCTCTGGAATGCTCTACCCCAAGAAATTAGGACTATCCGCAATTTGGATGGTTTCAGGCGCTCCCTCAAAACACATTTGTTCACAGTGGCCTATTACATTCACTAATCAAAGTCATTCTATGTGTAATTCTGTGTGTGTAGCCCATTCACTATCTCCATGCATCCCTCACTCCCTTAAAATGGCTGGACCATCATTGTAAAAACACCATTGTATATAAACACCTGTACTTTGTATCTCCCCCACCTCATTGTAGATTGTAAGCTTTCACCAGCAGGGGCGGCTGATTTTGCTTTAATTATTGTATTGTTAACGTTGTTACTTATGACTTGTGTTTTGAAACTGTTAAACTGTAAAGCACTGCGGAATATTATGGCGCTATATAAATAAATAATATTATTATTCTTATTATAGAGGCTCACTCAGTAGTGGTGAAGTGTGAACAGCGCAAATTGCGAGTTGACTGCGCCTGATGCAGCTGATACTCCATTACTGTTGGCTGCTGCTCACACAACCGCTCCAACATATGTAACGAGGAATTCCACCTGGTGGGTACGTCACATATGATGCGATGTTCATGAAGGTGAAATCTGCGTTGCAGAGCTGCAATCAGCGATCTGGCCATGCTGGAACGTCGCAAGTGAGCGCACTCTAGGCGGACCTTGTGCAGCAGTGCATCAAGATCCGGATAGTCCCTCAAAAAACTCTGCACGACCAAGTTGAGCACATATGACAGACATGGTATGTGAGTGAGGTTGCCAAGGCCCAGAGCTGACACCAGATTTCGGCCATTGTCACACACTACCAAGCCTGCCTGTAGATTCTCTTCCAAAAACCACACGTCGCTCTCCTGCTTTATGGCATTACAGAGCTCCTGCGCTGTGTGGCTAAGATTCCCCATGGAAATTAATTTCAGGACGGCCTGTTGACATTTGGACACGGCTGTGCTCATATCGGTCGCAATAGGTAAACGTTCACGGGTCCATGTGGAGGTAGACCGTGACGGCTCCTGCAGCGATGATTCTGAGGAACTGGAGTAGGAGGAGGAATCAATGTGTACAGACTTGATTCCTGCAATCCTTGGAGTTGGCAGAACACGTACAGCGCCACTCGCAAGATCAGTACCCGGCTGCACAACATTGACCCAATGGGCAGTGAGGGAAAGGTATTGTCCCTGGCCATGGGTGTTAGAACCCTCTTGTTAGGTTTTGTTTCAGTTTGCTGGTCACATGACCTTTTTTCCCTATTTAGTCTGGCTCCGCCCTTCTGGCTTTGCTTGACTTCATTGTATTATCTACTGTTAAGCTAGCCGGGTGCTTAGGTGCCTTAATCTGTCAGTTTTGCTTGATGTTAGGATCACAAACTATTTATTTTTCTGTTTAATTATCCATGCTACAATTTATGTTAGGAGGTGTCCACCTTTTCTCCCAGTCCCTAGATCTTGTAGGGATTACTCCCTCGCAACTATAGGTCTTCGTTCACACTAGATGAGGACTTTAGCGGGTCTGGTCGCAGGATCAGGTTCCCCGTTACATCGTAGGGATTCAGCTTAGTTGTATTGTAGGGACAGAATTCCCTTCTTTCCTTACTGGTTGTAGCAGATCATAACAATGGGTACTGGTCCACGCATCGGTGGTCAGGTGGACCTTGCTACTGAGGGCTTTTAGTAGCGCATGTTTAATTTTTCCCTCAACATGCTTTTGCAGACCAGGGACGGCTTGCCTGCTGAAATGAAATCGGCTTGGCACATTGTATTGTGGGACTGACAATGATATTCAGTTACGGAAACTGTCTGTCTCCACCAGCCTGAATCACAGCATTTCAAGGGACAGGAGTTTTGCAATGCCAGCATTCAGAGCCTGTGCTCGTGCATGGTTTGCGGAGTATGGCCGTCTTTTATCCCATGCCTGTGCTACCGATGGCTGTTTTGTGGCCTGGGAGTGTGAGGATGACAGGGAACTTGCTGCTGTGTGTGGAATAACAGTTTGTCTCTGGACAACAGTGGCCGAGGTTCTTCCATGGCGATCCTGTGAGGAAGCAGAACCAGCTGTGTGTGAGCTCGATGAAGAGGCTTCAACACAACCTGAAGATGTAGGTGCTGCTGTAGGTTGGCCTACATCTCCAGTGTGTCTTTGTAACTCAACTACGTGCTTTGTCCGCACATGTTTCCACATATTTGTGGTATTGAGGTGACTGACACTTTTAGCTATTTTTAATTTTTGATTACACAGCTTGCATTTCACATAGCAAATATCATGTGCAAGTGTGTGAAAAAAGGACCACGCAGTGCAAGTCCTGGGAGCGCACGTTTTGACTTTTGGAAGACAACTGCTCCGAACAGGTGCCAAACTGGAGGCTACAGGCAACCGAGTCTGCAGCCTAACTCTCCCTCCTGTTTGTACCGTTGGGGCAATGTCTTCCTCTATCTTCCTTCTATCACTAACCATTTCTCTAGGCCTCTCCCAGCTTTCAACCAAAGTACTGGTTCTCAGCCACAAAGCTATCCACAGTGCAGCACCCCTCCTACATCTCCTCCCTCATTTCTATCTATCGGCCTAACCGACTGCTGCGCTCTGCAAACGACTTTCGACTAACCTCTGCACTAATACGTACCTCCCACTCCCGACTCCAAGACTTCTCCTGCTCTACGCCAATCCTCTGGAATGCTGTACCCCAAGAAATTAGGACTATCCACAATTTGCATGGTTTCAGGCGCTCCCTCAAAACACATTTGTTCAGAGCGGCCTATCACATTCACTAATCAAAGTCATTCTATGTATTCTGTGTAAGTGTGTGTGTGTGTCTCTAGCCCATTCACTATCTCCATCCCTCAGTCCCTTAAGATGGCTGGAACATCATTGTAAATGCACCATTGTATATAAACACCTATACTTTGTATCTCCCCCATCTCATTGTACATTGTAAGCTGTCACGAGCAGGGGCGACTTATTTAGCTTAAATTATTGTATTGTTAACGTTGTTACTTATGACTTGTGTTCTGAAACTGCTAAACTGTAAAGCACTGCGGAATATGATGGCGCTATATAAATAAATATTATTATTATTCCTCTGAGCTGCTCCCACCACCTTCCTGTTCCTCATGCCATGTTGGGTCTTGGACCTCATCATCTCCACTACCCTCTTCAAACACCTGCTGTTGGGTGGTCTGGCCAGCACCATGCTCAACAGAAACTGGCACCTGGGTCTCATCATCATCAGATGCGTTCTGCGGTGTGCTGACCATCGGCACTGTCTCACCCGCCTCTTCAGATTCAGAGAGACACAGCTGTTGCGCATCACTGCATACTCCCTCTTCACATTACAGAATGCTGCTTGGCTGGGCCCCTGTTTGCAAGCCAATAGATTCTGAGAACAGAAGCAGACACTCAGCTGGCTCCTGTACAGAACTCTCTGACTGCCTAGGCAATTTGCCAGGCGGTGAAGAGACAGATGGTTGCCCAACAGTGCTGTGGTCCTGAGAGGAGGTGGAAGCAATTGAAGTCGATGCATTGGCTGACATCCAAATAACAACGGCTTCAATTTGTTCTTCCCGCAGCAGGGGGGTACTCCGAGCTCCTACAAAAGTGCGCATAAAGGAACGCTCACGGGGAAAACTGGTGGATGCTGTGTCACTGGGGGCCGCAGCAGCCACAGAATCCCCACGTCCTCTCCCTGAAGAAACTCCACGAACCACGTGCCTTACTCCCTGCCTTCTTCATCTTGGTAGATTGATAAAGAAAGTCTGAAAAGTTATAAGGTCTAAGTGTGGTTATTCCGCAGAGACTGCAGTGAACACTGCACACAACTGTTCACTACCCAATGGTCTCAGCAGGAAGGCAGTCTGTGCGTCAAAACAAAGGCACAAGCATACATCCATGTACCCTGTTTATAAAGCTATATAAAAAAAATTATGTAGTAGTGACGCACACTTTATTGAGGTACAGTATTACATCGCCATTCACCATCTGTGGCTATGCAGTCTCATCTATATATACCTTATCTATCTGTTGTCATGCTTCCAAGTCGACAGTCAGCCATAAATAGCAATTTTCACTATGCACTATGCACTTTTTAAAGGTTATGTTTGTTAATAAAAATGATTATTGCCACATATTATGAGTATTACATGATGGAAATTGTATAATTTTGTATAAAATATTTAGTGACATTATTCAGCAAATGGAACATTTTAGTAATATCACAGATAACTTGTAATGCTGATGATGTTTTGAAGTCAGACATTCATTGTCTATACAATAAAAATGGTGTACATACTGTTACTTATCCATCATTAATGGATTCAGATATGTACTTGTATGCTTTTATGTACAACCGTATAGCAGATTCCTTAACTAATTTATTTTGTGGTTTGCATTGCTGTTCAACATGTTAATGTATGTGTTTATGTTTGTCAATTCTTTATTTATCTAGATATTAGTTTAAATGAAATCATTATCTTATGGTAGTAAAGGTTATCTTTCTCTTGTTTGAAGTATAGACATTTAAAATTGACAGGTAACAAGGAAATTACTTGATCTAGTATTTAAACATCCTCCTTGACCCTGGGCTCCAACACCGCCAGTTGTTGCTCGGAAGTGCTGTTAGCACAGTCAACACTTGCTCCTGTGTTACTGGGGTTCAGTAACGTCAGCTGGTCCTCGGTTGTGCCATTGGCTCTTTTCCTTCTGCTGCCCCTCCGGGTTCCAGTACGTCAGCTGGTTCTCCGCAGTGCCTTTGGCCTAGGTGCCTCCATGTCGGTATCCGAGTTCCAGCAACGTCTGCTGGTCCTTGGTAGTGCTTTGGAGCACAGGTACCTCCTGCTTAGTAACCGTGTCCCAGTAACGTCAGCTGGTCCTCGGTTGTGCCATTGGCTCTTTTCCTTCTGCTGCCCCTCCGGGTTCCAGTACCGTCAGCTGGTTCTCCACAGTGCCTTTGGCCTAGGTGCCTCCATCTCGGTATCCGAGTTCCAGCAACGTCTGCTGGTCCTTGGTAGTGCTTTGGAGCACAGGTACCTCCTGCTTAGTAACCGTGTCCCAGTAACATCAGCTGGTACAAGATTGTGCTACAAATACAAGATACGGAACAAGAGACACAAGAACAATAAGCAGAAGATCTAAAAGCAGAAGAACATGAAGTATAAGACCAAAATGAAGAGCAAAATATATGCTCTAAATTCTAAGCAGAAAGACTAAGCAGTGTATGGGGGTGAGTCCGTTCCTCCTCGTGGTGCCCCTGGAAAATGCCTGCTGCTGCAGGCTAAACTGAACACGGACAAATACTGTTGTAATTTAAATCTTTTGTGACAGCAAGAACGGAAGGATGAAAAAATCATACTTTGACAGATTACAAGTACAGGATTCTCAGTCACAAATAAGAATATGATGAAGAAGATGAAGCAGAATATGAATAAGAATAATAGTTTAATAAGAAGAATATGAGTAATGTTAACAAAGATGAATAGCAAGAAGTTTAAGAAGAAGATAAAGAAGGTGAAGATGAAGAATAATTTGATGAAAAAGATGATGCTGCAGAAGATTATGAAGGAGAAAGTGTGTGAAAAGTTAAAAAGGTGAAGATGAAGAGCATGGAAGTTGTGTAATATACATATTTGCCAAAATAGAAAAAACGTTAACAACATTGTCAATTTCTTCGTCAATCCGAACATCTTTAAAAAAAAAAATATTTATGCTATTCCATTTGATTGGGTTAAACATCTATGCCTTTAATATCTCCTCAACCTTCCCAATACATTCTACATTACTCTTTCTTGTTTTCCTTCATGTACAATTAACCAACAAGGCAAGAATGGGTTTTTTTTAATTTCGATATTTTGTTCCCATAGACTTACATGGGACTTCTGGTATCGGTATCGGGTATCGCCGATATTTTAATGTTATCGGCGATACCATTCCGATTCCGATACTTTTGGATATCGGAAAGTATCGCTCAACTCTAGTATTGACACATCATCAGCCCGTCTCTTATATGGGTGGAATGAGTGGTCTCTGAGGCGATTAGTGTTGCCAGAGATGTTTGAAGTAGAAGAAGCATCAGAATATTCACTCAATGAAGAAATTGATATATTTGATGGTGTCCTAGTTAGATTTTTCTTAACTCTCCATTGGTAAACTCTCTTGGACTGATAATCTCGAGTGTCCCTATTGAATTTGGATGTTTGGGTCTCCTGTATCTTCTTCACTAATGTATCCATAGATTTATCCAACTCTATTTCAAATTTCTGAACAATATCAGTGGGACAGCCAGTGCGTATCTCGGCTTGCAGAGTGTCAATTGATTTCTCCAAATCAGTAATGTTGGAAGCATTATACTCAATGAGTAATTGCATCAGAGACAACGAGCAGGTGCCACATGCCTCCTCCCATTTTTTAATGAATATATCATCATCCACCGGAAAAGCTGGAATGACACGGATTCGTAAGCCTCTAGGAATCATTTTGTTGGATACATATCTCTCAAGAAATTGTTTGTTCCACCACATTTTGGAACGTTTTATTAATAGATTTTTAATGGAGGAAAGTTTTTCATTCCACTGAGAATTCCCTAACTGTTGTGTACTATCTCCACCAACACCATACACCTGGTCCATCTGATTGAGCCATGACTTTTCTTTGGCCCTGAAGTCCATCTTGATCAACTCCAATCCTGTGCATAACACAGTAAATATTAACACTTGATTGACAAGCATGATATATATGGAACAATTAACAAATCATATTAGTAATTGTGCTCCAAATATATAAGGACTAATCCCAGTGAGTGTTTGATGGGTTTACCTTAAGTGATATTTGTATCTCTACCGTCACCTGACTTTTGTCCTGTCTTGTTGTCATAACATTTTAGATTTTTTGTGACTCAATAAAATATTATATTTTATATCTAACCAATTTTGATTCTGCGACTGGTTGTTGTGGTGGTGGTTTTTCAAATTAATTTGCAGTTGAATCATATCATATTAGTCCTTATATATTTGGAGCACAATTACTAATATGATTTGTTAATTGTTCCATATATATCATGCTTGTCAATCAAGTGTTGACTGAGTATAGATCAGATCTAAATAGCTGCAGGGAAAGCCTCTGCATAGAGAGCATTGGTACGATGAAGGTCGGCAAAACACTCGGCGTGCCCTGGCCGGACGCAGCGCCGAGGTACCGACAGGAAGGGCGGGACAATGGGGTGACATCACCAATTGGCCTAACTTAGCCCCTGCAATTCTATGTGCGTGAGACCAATTGGTGACGTCACCCCATTGTCCCGCCCCTTCCTGTCGCTACCTCGGCGCTGCGTCCGGCTGGGGCACGCCGAGTGTTTTGACGACCTTCATCGTACCAACGTTCTCTATGCAGAGGCTTTCCCTGCAGCTATTTAGATCTGATCTATACTCAGTCAGTATAGCGGCACTTGCCATCTTCATGTGAACCCCCTGCATGAATATATAACTATTTCAAGCGCTCATCACAGCAAGCTTTCTAGCAGCAGCAAGAACTTGGTATAGGCACATATCCCCTCAATGCCAACGTCAGGATATACACCTCTTCCTTTTTTGGCACCACAGTGAGTACAGTATTTACTTGTTATATTTATGCAAATTTTCTCTATGAATGCATAACTACTACTAGTATTGGACTTTTTAATCCTATATTAGATATTCTTAGTTAGCGCGGTGTTTATTTTTATATTAAGAAATAAACACTTGAAACAGATCACTCTGTTTGTAATGACTCTATATAATATGAGTTTCACTTTTTATATTGAAGAACTGAAAAAAAAAATTTTTTTGATGATATTCTAATTTTGTGAGAAGCACCTGTATATCCTGGAGTTTAAATAAAGATATATTCTACATGATTATGAGAAGATCGAGTTATTCAGAGGTGGATCTGTTTGCAAATCATCAACATTCAAAAGTAAAACCATTCTTTTCCCTGAATCCCAAGGACACTTCAACGGGGGTAGATGCATTCATCCACCTTTGAAAGTCAGACTCACTTATGCATTCCCTCCAATCCTATTGCTGCCAAGAACAGAAAATCAGATGATCCTCATACCACCAATATATTGAAAAAGATGATTGTTCGGGACTAACAGCCTGAGATAGAGGGTCCTCTGGTCCTTCCTCCAGTGAACTACCTGCTGCTTCAGGGTCCGATCTATCATCTGACTCCCTCCTCCCCCCAAAACCTATGTCTGGCTACCTGGCCTCTGAAATCTCAATCCTAAGAGCTAGAGAGAGTGATACGTGTCCTCCAAAAATCAGGAAGCTAAGATGTGGAAGACCTTCAGGTTATAGTATGCGTCTCTTCATCCTGATCCTTTACATCTGGACATTTCCAAAATATTGGATTTATTGCAGGAGAGCTTGTCAAAGGGTTAAAACCAAGTACCCTTAAATTCCAGGTGTTGGCTTTAAGCTCCTATTTCGATAGAAATCTGGCAGAGCACCAATGAATAAAGAGATTTGACAGCCATCTCTCAAATACATCGAAGATCCATTGGAATCCCAATTTTGAAATTTGAATAGTGTACTTAAGGGTCTTTAGATAAGCTGTCATGAAAAGCGGCATTTTCAGTCGCCATCACAGATAAAAGGGTGCCTGAAATCCAGGCCCTCTGTATCAAGATACCCCATGTAAAGATCCTTGAAGATAGGATAGTTATCCAGCTAGACCCATCATTCTTAAGGGTATGCCACACTAGACAACATCGCTAACGGGATCGCTAAAAAACGTCACTAGTTAGCGATCCCGTTAGTGATGTTGTTGTGTGTGGCATGCAGCAACGACGTGGCCCCTGCTGTGATCTCGTCCGTCGTCCTGATCGTTCCGGACCCTATTCTGATTGTCGGCGTCCCGCTAGGTAAGTATATATCGCTGAGTGTGGCACCTTTTTTAGCGATTTAGCGGTACTTTTGTACCGCTAAAGTCGTTAAGGAGATCGCTAACCGCGATAGCGTCCTTAATGACATCGCTAAATGTGGCCGACACTAGCGATATTGTAAACGATCCCGCTAGCGATCTCATTAGTATGCGACGCTAACGAGATCGTTAGCGGGATCGTGTAGTGTGGCAGTACCTTTACCTAAAGTCACAACAGACTTTCATATGTGTCAGCAGATAGTCCTCACTTCTTTTATCAAAATCTGACAAATGGCAGAGAAGAATTCTTTCGATGTCATGAGGACTACTGTATTATCTATTTCTTACAACAGACTGAAGGGTATGCCACACTAAACGAGATCGCAAACGAGATCACTAAAACGTCACTATTTTGCGATCTCGTTAGCGACTTAGCTGTGTGTGGCATGTAGCAACTATGTGGCCCCTGCTGTGATCTTGTTGATCGTTCACTAGAGTTCTGGACCGTTTTTTGATCGTTGGCGTCCCGCTGGTGAGCCTATATCGCTGTGTTTGGCACCTTTTGCGAACGACCTCGTTTGTGCGCATATGGGTTTAGCGTCACGGAATGGATCGCAATATCTATAAGTTCTCTTTTGCGTCACAGAGAGGATCGCAGCAGTTGCAAAGCAGGCTAGCAGGACGCAGAGAGCAGGAGCGATGCTGGAAATTCCTATGAATCAGAAGCGCTCAGTACATGCTAATGACATCCTAACGACCGCCAAAGTCGTTAAAGAGATCGCTAACGAGATCACTACCATGAGGCCTAGAGGAAAAATCAGAATTTCTTTGTACAATACTGTGGCTTCAACAAAGGGCAGAAGATCTAAAAAAAAAAATACGTTGGCAATTTGGATTAGGAAGGCGATCTGCAAATCATATAAGAGCCAGAATTTTTTTCCTCCAGAATCACTGAAAACTAATTCCTCTGGAGCAATGTCTGTCTCCAGGTCCAAGAGGGCTAATTCGTTCTTCAAGCAGAACTGCAGTGCTGCTACCTGGTCCTCGGTTCATACCATCTCCAGACATTATAGGCTAGGTTTGATGTCAAATAGGGATTAAAGGTACTGCCACACTAAACAATCCCGCTAGCGATCTCGTTAACGTCGCATACTAATGAGATCGCTAGCGTGATTGTTATAATATCGCTAGTAGCTGCCTAATTTAGCGACGTCGTTAAGGACGCTATCGCGGTTAGCGATCTCCTTAACGACTTTGGCGGTACAAAAACACCGCACATCGCTCACAAAAAGGTGCCACACTCAGCGATATATGCTCACCAGCGGGAGGCCGACGATAAAAATAGGGTCCAGAACGATGTGAACGATGAACGAGATCACAGCAGGGGCACAGCAGGGGCCACGTCATTGCTACATGCCACACAGACCGGCGTCACTAACGAGATCGCTAAATAGTGACGTTTTTTAGCGATCTCGTTAGCGACGCTGTTTAGTGTGGCATACCCTTAAGTCTTTAGAAGGAAAGCGCTTCAAGCAATTGTCCCTCCATAAAATTATTCTTTGGTATTGCTCCTGTTTTGCTGTCATGGAGGGGATTGGGGAAAATAGAATTACGCTTACTGGCAATGTGGTTTCTAAAACCCTCCATGACAGCATGGGTAGTTTCCCGCTTTTCTATTTTGCTCTTTATGATAATTCCTTGGTATTAATAAATATTTGAAGCATTTATTCCTGTGTGGCCCTTTAGATAAACACTGAGGAAAGAAGGTGAGAAGTGCTATTTAATCTCTTTGTGTTTTGTGTCCCTAATTAGGAAGAAGAGGCAACCTCTTCCTGTGGTGCAGGCGTGGAGGGTCTTAGAAACCGAATTATCAGTATGTGTAATTCTTTTTTTTTTTTTTTAGGACACGGAAAAGATGTGATCAGCCTACGAATGAGCTGTAGCTTATCTATTTTCTGATTGCTGACATGTTTACATGGACCAGTGATGGAAACCAGTTGTTCTTACAAACACTTGTTTGGCCAATTGCATTTTACATGTAGAGAAATAAAACTAGAAATAACATTTTTTTTTACAAAAACTTAACATTTGATTTGTGTTGCCATAATCTGATGCCATAACTTACTTTTAGTTTCTTGTAAGCTTAGCCTGGCTGTGTTTTTTTAGAGCTTGTAGTTTTTAATGGCATTATTTTGGGAGTACCTACAATTATTTGACCAAATACTTCTGTAGTGCAGTGTAATATCATTCTGCTGATCTCCTATACAGTTCTTTGTTATGAATGTGCTAGAGATGGTTTTTGAGCAGAAGCTCCCTCTGGTGGTTACAGACAGTACTGAACCTTTCAGCGAGGAGTGGCAATCTGGAATCACGGACTGGTCTGATATAAAGGAGGTTCCCTCCCATGATGGTTGCCGGTGATCAATTGTTCTTGTCTCAATTGTGGTTCCTGGTTCATTTGGAAGTTTGCTGGAGTCCTGCCTGCATCTCCTGCTTTCAGATAAGATATTTTTTGCTTTTCTTTTTGTGCTTGCTTTTTGCATTGTTTTCTGCACTTTTGTGGAGGTCAGCCAGGTCCCCTCCTGGGGCCTGAGCTCCTCACAGTTTTTCTGCAGCCACTGTTATTTGCTCATTTGCTTTTTCCTGCTTTTTCAGCGGCTGCGGCTTGGCTTTTGTTCACACTAGATCTGATTTAGTGGGAGGCGAGATCGTGTGATCTCAGTATTTTTGTAATCAGAATTGTTGGATTTTTGTAGGGTTTTCTGGGTTGCAGAAAGTAATCTCTCCTGTCCTATCCTATTTAGTCAGCTTGTGGCCCCAGCGTTTGCTCAGTCTATTTTCTGCCTATGTTTGTATTTTCATCTTGTCTAACCGCCATTATATGTTTGGGGGCTTCCTATTTTCTTTGGGGATCTGCTCCGGGGCAGATAGCTTTCATCTTTCTGCCTTTAGGTGTAGTTATCTCTCAGGCTGTGACGAGGCGTCTAGGATCAACGTAGGAACGCTCCACGGCTACCTCTAGTTGTGTCGTTAGTTTAGGAATCTGCAACCCATCAGTTACCAACATCTCAGGTGTTCGGCTGCCCTGCTGTTGTTCCTGTCCTCCTCAGCTACGGAAACATAACAGTATCACCGGCCATAACTGAAAATTTCATGGTACTCACAGAAAGGAAAAAAAAGTGTGGAAAGAAAAAAGTTGTCAGAGTTGTCAGAGATTTTTATTTTATTTTTTTTCTGCCTGTTGCATTTTTTCCCTCTTTTTCTCTGGGTGCTGAGGAGGATTTTTTTTTCTCTCAATGGAGTTTGCACAGTTTTCTGGCCGTGTGGATCAGCTTGCCACTGAGGTTCGGAGTATTGCTACCTATCTTGCTGGGTTGCCGGTTGTGGAACCTAGGATTCCCATGCCAGATTTGTTTTTGGGGGATCGGGCTAAATTTCTGAATTTCAAAAATAACTGTAAGTTGTTTTTTGCCTTAAAGCCTAAGTCTTCAGGTAACGCAGCACAGCAGGTTCAAATTGTCATCTCTCTTCTGCGCTGCGATCCTCAGGATTGGGCTTTTTCCCTGACACCTGGGGATCCTGTTTTGAATGATATTGATGCATTTTTTCTGGCTCTGGGGTTATTGTACGATGAACCTAATGTCACTGATCAAGCTGAAAAAACCTTGTTAGCATTAAATTAGGGTCTTGAAGACGCTGAGTTGTACTGTCAGAAATTCCGAAAGTGGGCAGTCCTGACCAAATGGAATGATGATGCTTCGGCAGCCCTTTTTCGGAAGGGGCTGTCAGAGAATGTAAAGGATGTTATGGTGGGATTCCCTGCTCCCTCTGGTCTCAATGATTCTATGTCACTGGCTATTCAAATTGACAGACGTTTGCGTGAGCGCAGAGGTATGCGTGAGATAGTGTTGCCTTGTGAGCCAGCCTCTGAGCCCATGCAGTGTGATAGAGTGACTTCTGGGGCTCAGCATCATGAGTTTCGAAAGCACAATGGGTTATGTTTCTACTGTGGTGATGCCTCTCATGCTATTTCAGTCTGCCCTAAGCGGGAAGACGTTTTGCACGCTCAGTTGTCTTGGGTAGTATTCAGACTAAATTTCTGTTGACTGTTACCCTGATTTGCTCCCTGTCCACATTTTCTGCTCAGGCTTTTGTTGATTCAGGAGCAGCTATTAACCTGATGGATTTTGACTTTGCCAAACGTTGTGGGTTTCCCATGATACCCCTGCGGAAGTCTATTCCCCTACTGGGCATTGATTCTACCCCTTTGGCGGAGAATAAACCCCAGTTTTCTACTCAGGTGATAATGAGGGTTGAACCAGATCATCAGGAGAGTTACAAATTTCTGGTGCTGTATAATCTGCATGACATTATTGTACTAGGTTTCCCTTGGTTACAGTCTCATAATCCTGTTTTGGATTGGAAATCTGTGTCTGCGACCAGTTGGGGCTGCCAATGTGTTAATGCCGACACTCCTGTTTTTTCTCCCTCTCCCAAGTCTCAGGATGTTCCTGACTTTTTGACTGATTTTTCGGATGTATTTAGTGAAAGTAAATCTGCATCTTTGCCCCCTCACAGGAGCTACGATTGCGCTATTGAATTAGTGCCTGGTGGTAAATTTCCTAAAGGTCGCCTTTTTAACTTGTCTGTACCTGAACACGATGCTATGCGATCTTATATCAAGGAGTTATTGGAGAAGGGTCATATCAGACCATCCTCTTCACCCTTGGGTGCCGTTTTTTTCTTTGTGGCCAAAAAGGATGGTTCATTGAGGCCGTGTATTGATTATCGTCTCTTGAATAAGATCACTGTGAAGTATCAATATCCGTTACCCTTGATTTCTGACCTGTTTTCCAGGGTGAAAAGTGCTAGTTGGTTTACCAAGCTTGACCTCAGGGGGGCGTATAACCTTATTCGCATTAAGCACAGGGATGAATGGAAGATGGCGTTTAATACCCCAGAGGGGCATTTTGAGTACCTAGTGATGCCCTTTGGGCTCACTAATGCTCCTTCCGTCTTCCAATCCTTCATGAATGATATTTTCAGGGATTTTGTGGATGAATTTCTGATTGTTTATTTGGATGATATCTTGATTTTTTCCAATGACTGGGACTCTCATGTGAAACATGTTCGGACTGTGTTCCAGATTTTGAGAGAGAATGCACTGTATGTGAAGGTATCAAAGTGTCTTTTTGGCGTACAGAAGGTCTCATTTCTGGGATTCATTTTGTCTCCGTCTGTTATTGAAATGGACCCGGTCAAGTTTCAAGCCATCTGTGATTTTGTCCAACTACTTCATTTAAGGCTCTTCAGAGATTTTTGGGTTTTGCCAATTTTTCTCGTAAATTTATTGGTAATTTCTCCGGTATTGTTAAACCATTGACTGATTTGACCAAAAAGGGTTCTGATGTGGTGAATTGGCCTCCTGAGGCAGTCTCTGCGTTTCAGGAACTTAAGCAGAGATTCACTTCTGCTCCTGTTCTACGGCAGCCTGATGTTTCTCTACCGTTTCAGGTGGAGGTTGATGCCTCTGAAATTGGGGCAGGTGCCGTTTTGTCCCAAAGAGATCCAGAGACCTCTAACAGTAACCCTTGTGCCTTTTTCTCTCGAAAATTTTCTCCAACTGAACGTAATTATGATGTGGGTAATCGGGAGTTATTGGCCATGAAGTGGGCCTTTGAAGAGTGGAGACATTGGCTGGAAGGAGCCAAACATCAGGTGGTGGTCCTCACGGACCATAAGAATCTGGTTTATCTTGAATCAGCCAAGCGACTTAATCCTAGACAGGCCAGGTGGGCCTTGTTTTTCACACATTTTAATTTTGTGGTTTCTTTTCTTCCTGGCACTAAAGGGTATGCCACACTAAACAACATCGCTAACGGGATCGCTAAAAAACGTCACTATTTAGCGATCCCGTTAGCGATGTTGTTGTGTGCGGCATCTGTCAGCGACGAGCTCCCTGCTGAGATCCTGCTGTGATCTCGCTCGTCGCTGGAATCGTTCCGGACCCTATTTTATCGTCGGCGCTCCCGCTGGGTAAGTATTATAGCTGAGTGTGGCACCTTTTATTTAGCGATTTAGCGGTATTTTGTACCGCTAAAGTCGTTAAGGAGATCGCTAACCGCGATAGCGTCCTTAACGACATCGCTAAATAAAGCCGCTACTAGCGATATTAAAACGATCCCGCTAGCGATCGCATTAGTATGCGTCTTTATCGTGATCGCTAGCGGGATAGTTTAGTGTGGCAGTACCATAAGAATGTTAAGGCGGATGCCCTCTCGAGGAGTTTCTTTGCGGACTCTCCTGAGTTATCTGATCCTACTGTTATTTTGAAAGAGGGTGTAGTTCTTTCCGCCATCTCGCCCAATTTGAGACTGGCCTTGGAAGGGTGTCAGGAGGATAAACCTGAGCGCTGCCCTATTGGGAAATTGTTTGTCCCAGACCAGTGGAAGAAGAGTGTGATGTCTGAGATTCATTGTTCCGCGTTGGCTGGTCATCTCGTGATCTTTGGTGCCAGAGACTTGGTGAGTCGGTCCTTTTGGTGGCCTACTTTGTCTCGTGACGTCAGGGAATTTGTGC
Source organism: Oophaga sylvatica (assembly GCA_033576555.1). Lineage (NCBI taxonomy): Eukaryota > Metazoa > Chordata > Amphibia > Anura > Dendrobatidae > Oophaga > Oophaga sylvatica. The sequence goes on from JARQOD010000001.1 coordinate 899,116,427, forward strand.
AGTCCTGTGGGACTTGCTCTCGCTCCAAGCCTTGCTCTCGCTCTAGTGGTTTGTTAATGCCATTACCTGTCCTCAAGAGGCCATGGACCCATATCTCTATGGATTTTATTTCCGACCTCCCTGTTTCTCAGAGAATGACCATTATCTGGGTAATCTGTGATAGGTTTTCCAAGATGATACATCTTGTGCCATTACCTAAGTTACCTTCCTTCTCCGAATTGGTGCCTTTGTTCTTTCAGCACATGGTTCGGTTACATGGCATTCCGGAGAACATTGTGTCTGACAGAGGAGTCCAGTTTGTTTCCAGATTTTGGAGGACATTTTGTTCTAAACTTGGTGTTCAATTATCTTTCTCCTCTGCTTTTCATCCTCAGACCAATGGACAAACCGAGAGAACAAACCAGATCTTGGAGACTTATTTGAGATGTTTTGTGTCTGCTGATCAAGATGACTGGGTCTCTTTTTTGCCTTTGGCTGAGTTTGCTCTTAATAATAGGGCTAGCTCTGCTACCTTGATGTCTCCATTTTTCTGCAATTTTGGGTTTCACCCTCGATTTTCTTCGGGACAGGCGGAGGCTTCTGTCTGTCCGGGTGTTGACTCTGTTGTGGAGTGAATGCAGCAGATTTGGGACCAGGTAGTGGAGAGGTTGTCTCTCTCTCAGGAGAAGGCCCAACGGTTTGCCAACCGGCATAGGACTGATGGTCCTCGGTTTAAAGTGGGGGACTTGGTTTGGTTGTCCTCAAGAAATATCCCTATGAGGGTTGCATTTCCAAAGTTTAAGCCCAGGTTTTTTGGACCTTATAAGATCATGGAGATTCTTAATCCTGTTTCCTTCCGTTTGCTTCTTCCAGGGACATTTAAGATCCATAACGTGTTCCACAAGTCCTTATTGAAGAGGTTTGTCGAGCCAGTGGTTCCTTTGTTGACCTCCTGACCCTGTTTTGGTTGAGGGCAATCTGGAGTATGTGGTTGAGAAAATATTGGATTCTCGTTTTTCTAGACAGAAACTCCAGTATTTGGTTAAGTGGAGAGGTTATGGTCAGGAGGACAATTCTTGGGTGTTTGCTTCGGACATCCATGCTAGGAGACTGATCCGTGCCTATCACCGAGCTCATCCTGATCGGCCTGGTTGCACAAGTGAGGGTTCGGTGACCCCTCCTCAAGTGGGGGGTACTGTTATGAATGTGCTAGAGAAGGTTTCTGAGCAGAGGCTCCCTCTGGTGGTTACAGACAGTACTGAACCTTTCAGCGAGGAGTGGCAATCTGGAATCACGGACTGGTCTGATATAAGGGAGGTTCCCTCCCATGATGGTTGCCGGTGATCAATTGTTCTTGACTCAATTGTGGTTCCTGGTTCATTTGGAAGTTTGCTGGAGTCCTGCCTGCATCTCCTGCTTTCAGATAAGATATTTTTTGCTTTTCTTTTTGTGCTTGCTTTTTGCATTGTTTTCTGCACTTTTGTGGAGGTCAGCCAGGTCCCCTCCTGGGGCCTGAGCTCCTCACAGTTTTTCTGCAGCCACTGTTATTTGCTCATTTGCTTTTTCCTGTTTTTTCAGCGGCTGCGGCTTGGTTTTTGTTCACACTGAGATCTGATTTAGTGGGTGGCGAGATCGTGTGATCTCAGTATTTTTGTAATCAGAATTGTTGGATTTTTGTAGGGTTTTCTGGGTTGCAGAAATAATCTCTCCTGTCCTATCCTATTTAGTCAGCTTGTGGCCCAGCGTTTGCTCAGTCTATTTTCTGCCTATGTTTGTATTTTCATCTTGTCTAACCGCCATTATATGTTTGGGGGCTTCCTATTTTCTTTGGGGATCTGCTCCGGGGCAGATAGCTTTCATCTTTCTGCCTTTAGGTGTAGTTATCTCTCAGGCTGTGACGAGGCGTCTAGGTCAACGTAGGAACGCTCCACGGCTACCTCTAGTTGTGTCGTTAGTTTAGGAATCTGCAGCCATCAGTTACCAACATCTCAGGTGTTCGGCTGCCCTGCTGTTGTTCCTGTCCTCCTCAGCTACCGAAACATAACAGTTCTTCATAGGAGCATGAAACATGGCAGAATCGGTGTACTTCAGAAGGCTCCCAGCACCATCTAACTAACCCATTAGTTGGTATGTAAGGTGCCCAGGACGCTACCTGTGGGCGTGTTGCTGCTCCATAACCCCCTGGCACTTTACAAGAAAATTGTGTCCCAGTCCATATGTGTCATGCTGTGTAAGGTCTGTTACACTTACTTGCAGGCAGGAGACTATGAAGACCAAGTGGATCCGCGGGTGTCCCGGTCTGCTAGCCGAAACCGCATGGAGCATGGATCGTCCTGACGAACACCTGCTCTCCTCTTAACATGGGCATAACGCTCTGTAGACAACACAGGGTGAGGGTAAAACAGTGTTGCAATGCTTTATTGAATCACAAAACAGGCAGATAACACATAGAACAGTCCCAGCAAAATACCCCAAGATGGTGCACTTTACAGAGTCTCACCCTTCTACTGACTTGCAGGGTTAATGGCAGCTGTTACTTCAGAGCTGTCAGAGTCGACTACTCCACCTGTGGCACACACACAGAGAGGAGGTAACGACAAGCTTAGGAAGATGACAGTCCGTTCAGGTACAAGGACATTTGACCCGAGGGTCACAACCTGGCTTCTTCGAACATCTCCATGGAGCCAGTCGACTGGCGAGTCCTAATCCTGGCTTTCTCCAAAATGTATCCATGGTTAAGCGATAAACAGTGGAGCAGATCTGCATTCTTCCAACCAGAGCCGAGGTCCCAAACTTTGCTTCCTGTAGAATGCTAGATCTGTGTCGCTTGGGATGGAGCCATGATATATTGGCAGCTGTCTTGTAGGGTCCCCTGGATGTTTGGATGTCTTTGCAGAATCTTTAGCTGTGTCTGTCTCTGTAGAGGTATGTAACCTCTTTTTATATGTAACCAGTGTCCTTCATTCAGTATTGACATAAAGGGTAAGAATGGAGATGAGATCAAGTAGCATTACTTGATTATTTAATCTATTTGCACAGTTTTTCCTCCTATGTTTTCGAAGTCACCAAACTATCTAGCCTACAGAATGCATAATTAGCATATCCATAAACATCACTAGTCTTCAAGGATAAGAGTACAATATGCAATGTAAAGCGCTGCGGAATATGTTGGCGCTATAGAAATAAAATTATTATTATAATATGTTATATGAAATGTCAATATTACATGCTTATATAAGCAGAAGTCTGTTTTCTTGACCAACACATAAATTCAAAAGCCAACTTACAAATAGCAGTCTATTCTTCTTGGTTTGCTAAAAATAGTAGTATTAACATACAATGCTGTGTCTCCACATTGCTGTCATGTGTGCATCGCCACGAAGATCGTCGCGGTTGCACATTCTGACTTCTCACAGCTGAGTTGCTGTTTCTTTGTGTTTGGCAGTTAGGGAGTTAATTCTGTCTGTGCTCAGTTCTGGGACTGGGTGCAGTTTCTCCTGGCTGCAATTAATTATTTGTTGATTGGTTTCCTTTAAATCTCTGGTTGTCTGTGTTGGGAGTTGCCAGTGAAATTCTTCATGCAGACCACAGATAGGATTGTATCTGTATAGACTTAAGTTAAAGAGCTCCTTAGTTGTTTTAAGCTCACCTTGCTTAGAGTTTAATATCCCAGATCATTTATGTTCCTTCTGTGTTTGAGTGTGTATGCAAGTCTGTGTTTTCTCCAGTCTGTCTTATATGTCTAATCTGTGTATTTAGCAGAGATCAGCCCATATCCCTTTGGTGGTAATCAGAATCCTTCTTAGGACTGATTACAGGGTTCAGGGACTGATAGGAGACAGGGTTAGGCTGGAGACTTGGACCTCTGAACCATTATCAGTACCTCCAAGGTGAGGGTTTAGTTAGGACCCCAGTTTAGGGTCAGGTTAGACCCCCGGTCCTCCTCTTTCCTGTGACAGTGTATCAAGTCCTCAAGATTAACCCTGAGTTCAACGGATATCGTGTCAGGTAAATCTATTCTATATTTACATGCTGATGTTGCTAATCTATATGTTGTATAGGTGTTGTTCTTTTAAGAATAGTTTACTGACATCGTACACATATCATAAGACCGCGTGACATTTTCACTGGCCCATAAAATTATTCCCAGTTGCCATGGATCCAGTAGCCCAGCTGGCTCTGCAGTTGCAGGGATTATCCATGGAGCTGACGGACATTAAGTCCAAAGTTTTGTCTCCCTTGGAGCAAACCAGATTTGAACCTAAAGTAGCTCTCCCGGACAGGTTCACTGGTGGGCGAGACAAATTTTTTACCTTCAGGGAAGCATGTAAATTGTATTTTCGGCTTCGGCCTCGATCATCAGGGAGTGAAGAGCAGAGAGTGGGAATTGTTATCTCGCTCCTACAAGGGGACCCTCAATCCTGGGCCTTCTCCCTTCCTCCGGGATCCCCGGCTCTACAGTCAGTAGATCGATTTTTTACTGCCCTGGGTTTGTTATATGATGACCCAGATCGGGTCTCTCTTGCTGAGACAAAATTACGTAAGATACAGCAGGGAGATCGTCCGGCGGAGGAATTTGCTTCTGAGTTCCGTAGATGGGCCACAGATACTCAGTGGAATGACCCAGCTCTTAGGAGCCAGTTTTGTCATGGGCTTTCTGACAAATTAAAGGACGTTTTGGCTCAGTATGATTCTCCTCCATCACTGGAGGCTGCTATGGCCCTAGCTATCCGTACTGATAGACGGCTCCGGGAGAGGTGCGAGGTAACTCCGCCCCCTGTTGTTACTCCACCTACTACTAAAGTCCCTTATGTTGAGGTTCCCCTTGTCTGTTCGGAGGAGCCTATGCAGTTGGGAGGGACATCATTTCGTAGGAGGGGATTGGCGGTACGCCGCAGGACTAGAAGGTGTTTCTTCTGCGGGAAAGAGGGACATTTTGTTGGGGGATGTCCATCCCGTGCCTTGTTGAGCAAAAAGTCGCCGGAAAACTGTTAATCCCAGGTTGTGTGGTGGACGACAACCTGGGAGTATGTATTTCGTCCGCTAGTTCTTCTCAGTTCCTTGTACCAGTGGAGGTGGTGGTTGGTACGAGAGTGGAGAGATTTTCTGTTCTTCTTGATAGTGGGTCCGGGGCTAATCTGGTTGACGCTCAGTTTGCTCAGGCTCAAGGTATGCATCTGAGTGTATTGGTCAAACCGATCCCTATATTCTCCATTGACGCCAGGCCTCTCGGCCAAGGTAGCTTTGTTCATGAGGTTCATAACATTGACCTTCGGGTAGGGGCAATACATAGGGAACTATTATCTTGTTATGTGTTGGAGGGTCTACCTACTCCTATTGTGTTGGGACTTCCTTGGTTGGTTAAACATAACCCTGTGATTAATTGGCAGTCCAGAGATATAAGCCAATGGGGGGAGTTTTGCAAAAGTAACTGCATGAACACAGTCATCAGTGCGGTCGTGCCTAGTACTTTGCCTCCTTTTTTGGAGGACTTTGGGGATGTGTTCTCTGAGGAGGGGTGTCAGGAGTTGCCTCCTCATCGCGTGTATGACTGCTCTATTAATTTACTTCCTGATGCTAAGTTACCTAAAGCTAGGTTATATAACCTTTCTGGTCCTGAGAGGCAGGCTATGAAAGATTATATTTCGGAAAGTCTGGCCAAAGGGCATATTAGACCTTCATCTTCCCCAGTGGCCGCGGGGTTCTTCTTTGTGAAGAAAAAAGATGGAGGCCTACGCCCTTGCTTGGATTTCCGCGAACTTAATCGGATTACTGTTCGAGATCCGTATCCACTCCCTCTGATTCCTGATCTCTTCAATCAAATTGTTGGCGCCAAATGGTTCTCTAAATTGGATCTCAGGGGGGCGTATAATCTGATTAGGATAAAAGAGGGGGATGAGTGGAAAACGGCGTTTAACACGCCGGAGGGACATTATGAGAACCTTGTCATGCCTTTTGGTCTGACTACTGCACCAGCAGTATTCCAACATTTTGTTAATGACATTTTTCGTCATCTGGTGGGGCTGTTTGTGGTCGTATATTTGGATGACATTTTAATTTACTCACCAGATCTTGTGTCTCACCAGGAGCATGTGAGACAGGTGTTGCAGATCTTGCGAGACAATAAACTATACGCCAAACTGGAAAAGTGTGTATTCGCCGTACAGGAACTTCAGTTTTTGGGTTTCTTGGTGTCAGCCTCCGGTTTCCGTATGGACCCTGAAAAGGTGAGAGCAGTGCTTGAATGGGATCAGCCAGAGGATCTTAAGGCTCTGCAGCGTTTTCTGGGGTTTGCTAACTACTACCGGAAATTTATTTGTAATTTCTCATCTGTTGTCAAACCTCTCACTGACATGACAAGAAAAGGGACGGATTTTTCTAAATGGTCGGACAAAGCTTGCCAAGCTTTTTCCTCTTTGAAAAAATGTTTTGCTTCGGCACCCGTTCTCATCCAACCAGATGCATCACAGCCGTTCGTTGTGGAGGTGGACGCGTCTGACGTAGGGGTGGGTGCAATATTGTCCCAGGGTCCGTCCCCTGGTAAATGGCATCCGTGGCGCTTTCTTTTCTAAAAAATTGTCGTCCGCCGAAAGGAATTATGATATCGGCAATAGGGAACTTTTGGCCATTAAGTTGGCTTTTGAAGAATGGCGTCACTTTTTGGAGGGGGCAGTCCACCCGGTCACCGTCATTACTGATCACAAGAACCTGCTGTATTTGGAATCTGCTAAGCGTCTGAATTCCAGACAAGCTCGATGGTCGTTGTTTTTTACCAGGTTTAATTTTGTTGTCACTTATCGCCCTGGATCTAAGAATGTTAAGGCGGATGCCTTGTCTCGCAGTTTCCCAGGGGCCGGGAAAATGGATGACCCGATTCCCATCCTTCAGGAGGGGGTGGTAGTGTCGGCTGTATGTTCTGAGCTTGAGGAGGAGGTGTTAGAGGCTCAGGGGGACGCCCCTGCAGGACCTCCAGGGAGACTGTTTGTCCCAAATCAGTTGAGACAAAAGGTTATTGAGGCACATCATAATTCTGCTTTAGCAGGACATCCAGGGAGTAAGGCTACTTTAGATCTCCTTTCTCGCCGGTTTTGGTGGCCTAACGTTAATAAAGATGTTTTAACTTTTGTCGCGTCCTGTGGGGTTTGTGCTCGCTCTAAGACCCCTCATACCCGTCCGTCTGGGACCCTCTTACCCTTGAAACTTTCGGAGCGTCCACGGACTCATTTGTCTATGGACTTCATCACGGACCTTCCTCAGTCGTCAGGGAAGACTGTCATACTGGTGGTTGTTGACAGGTTCAGTAAGATGGCACATTTCATTGCTCTTCCTGCCCTCCCTAATGCTAAAACTCTGGCACAGGTGTTCATTGGGGAGATTGTGAGACTTCATGGGTTGCCTTCTGATGTGGTGTCAGATAGGGGGTCTCAGTTTGTGTCCAAGTTTTGGAGGGCATTTTGTTTACGTCGGGGGATGCAATTGTCATTTTCCTCGGCTTTTCATCCGCAGACCAATGGTCAGACAGAGCGTCTGAATCAAAGCTTAGAGACTTATCTTCGGTGTTTTGTCTCAGAGAACCAGGAGGACTGGTCTTCTTTCTTGCCTCTGGCAGAGTTCGCTCTTAACAACAGGCGGAGCGAGTCCACTGGTAAGTCCCCGTTTTTTGGGGCATATGGTTTTCATCCCCAGTTTTGTACATTCAATGGGGGGGGCCCTTCTGGGGTTCCTGAGGAGGAGCGTTTCTCGTCGTCACTTGCTTCAGTGTGGAGAGGTGTATTGAATAATCTGAGTGCTATGGGGAACCGTTATAAACGTATGGCTGATAGGAGGAGAGTTTCTGGTCCAGATCTTAATGTGAACGATCTGGTATGGTTGTCTACCAGGAATATAAAACTTAAAGTTCCCTCCTGGAAGCTGGGCCCCAGATTCATCGGGCCGTACAGGATCAGTTCCATAATTAATCCTGTGGCATTTCGTCTGGACCTCCCTCCTACGTTTAAAATTCATAATGTGTTCCACAAGTCATTACTTAAGAGGTACGTGGCACCAGTCATACCATCACCTCTACCTCCTCCTCCAGTGGTGGTCAATGGTAACTTGGAGTTTCAAGTGTCAAAGATCATTGACTCACGTCTGAATCGCCGGTCCCTTCAGTACTTGGTGCATTGGAAGGGGTATGGTCCAGAGGAGAGGACGTGGGTTCCTGCGTCTGACATTAACGCAGATCGTTTGGTGCGGACCTTCCACAGAACTCACCCGGGCAAACCTGGCCCTGAGGGTCCGGAGGCCCCTCGTAGAAGGGGGGGTACTGTCATGTGTGCATCGCCACGAAGATCGTCGCGGTTGCACATTCTGACTTCTCACAGCTGAGTTGCTGTTTCTTTGTGTTTGGCAGTTAGGGAGTTAATTCTGTCTGTGCTCAGTTCTGGGACTGGGTGCAGTTTTCTCCCGCTGCAATTAATTATTTGTTGATTGGTTTCCTTTAAATCTCTGGTTGTCTGTGTTGGGAGTTGCCAGTGAAATTCTTCATGCAGACCACAGATAGGATTGTATCTGTATAGACTTAAGTTAAAGAGCTCCTTAGTTGTTTTAAGCTCACCTTGCTTAGAGTTTAATATCCCAGATCATTTATGTTCCTTCTGTGTTTGAGTGTGTATGCAAGTCTGTGTTTTCTCCAGTCTGTCTTATATGTCTAATCTGTGTATTTAGCAGAGATCAGCCCATATCCCTTTGGTGGTAATCAGAATCCTTCTTAGGACTGATTACAGGGTTCAGGGACTGATAGGAGACAGGGTTAGGCTGGAGACTTGGACCTCTGAACCATTATCAGTACCTCCAAGGTGAGGGTTTAGTTAGGACCCCAGTTTAGGGTCAGGTTAGACCCCCGGTCCTCCTCTTTCCTGTGATAGTGTATCAAGTCCTCAAGATTAACCCTGAGTTCAACGGATATCGTGTCAGGTAAATCTATTCTATATTTACATGCTGATGTTGCTAATCTATATGTTGTATAGAGTGTTGTTCTTTTAAGAATAGTTTACTGACATCGTACACATATCATAAGACCGCGTGACATTTGCTACCCCATCTTAATTAGCCAGACGTGATAGGATTCTGATCATGCTTCTCCATTTATGGGACAGTCCCCAGCATGTCTTTAAGCACAGTCACGAATGTAAGAGGGCTCACCATTATGACAAAACTTTCTATCATCCTGTTTCCATGTCCTTCTCACGAAAATAAACTCCACACGTAATTGATGAGCAACAACTGATATCCATTTTGTCCACGCATGGAGTCCTCCGCATTCCGTAGTTCCTGGATTAAATCCCATTCTATCTGTTGAAGCTGGCACAGCTCCTGCAGTTTCTGTTTCCTGTTGTGGCTATACATCCACTCTGGTCTTCTTCCCAAGGTCGAGTTGGTTGGGGTTGGACATAGTAGCATCTGAAACCTGCTGTGCATGCTTCATCAATGGTCCGCTGGGTCTGTCTGTATGTCTTCCTGGTTGTGGAGCCCTGGACGGTGTGTGAGAACACCAATCCCTTGCAGCTTCCCTGGTTACGCTGGCTGAGTAGTATCCCACTGCTGCCACCATAATGTGGAGACACAGGGGGAACAGCGGGCATCCTGGTCTGCTATCTGAAACTGCATGGACCAGGGATTATCCTGCTGAACACCCACTCTCCTCTTAATTTGGGCATAATGCTACTCTGACAACACAGAGTGAGGGTAAAACAGTGTGGCAATGCTTTATTGAACCACAAAACAGGCAGATAACATGTAGAACAGTCCCAGCAAAATACCCCAAGATGGTGCACATTACAGATTCTCACTCTTCCACTGACTCGCCGGGATAATTTCAGCTGTTACTTCAGAGCTCCGAGGGCTGACTACCCCACCTGTGGCACGCACAAGAGGGGTAACGACAAGCTTAGGAAGATGAGAGTCCAGTCAGGTACAGGGCCAGTTGACCTGAGGGCCACAACCTGGCTTCTCCGTACATCTCCATGGAGCTTGACGAACGGCAAGTCCCAATCCTGGCTTTCTCCAAACGTAGCCATGGTTTAGCGATGGGCAGTGGAGCAGATCTGTATTCTTCCAATCAGGGCCAAGGTCCCCTAGCTTGTTTCCTGTAGAATGATAGATCCGTGTCCCTCGTGATGGAGCCGTGATGTATTTGCAGCAGTCCTGTAGGTCTCTCTATCTCTCTCTATTGAAATGTCAATATTACAGGCTTACACAAACAAAAGTTTGTTTTCTTGATCAACAGAAATTCAAAAGTCAACATACGAATAACAGTCTAGTCTTCTTGGTTTGCTAAAAACTGGACAATTCAACCACACCCCACAATTGGGGCATCCCTTGCATGCTCTTTCCTTCCTGCACTGTGTGACCACATTATGCTGCCATACTCTATTTCCTATTTTGGGTAATACTCTTTTTCTCCTTGGTCTAAAGGACAGTGTTTTACGATCCTGGATAAACAGGTCACTTAAGAATTTGCCATTTCGGAGCACGATACCTCTGACCTTCAGAAAGGATCATCTCCTTGGTATTTCTTAGCTACCCACCCTTGACAGCTGGAGAATAGCTCAGCTGTCGCATTTTTCCAGTCCCTCCCTTTCAGATGCTTCTGTAAAAATGATAAAATGACTTTTGAGACAGCTTGCTGAAATGCAGGACCTCTGTGGCACGCCTTGTCTTTCTCATAATCTCTGATGATTAATCAACCCTCCAGAGGTTCTTGCTGCCTGGTTTCAGACACAGTGGGAGGTGGATTTGGGATCTATAATATAACGGTGGGAGCGTCACTCTGTCTGAAGCCTTTATAGACTGCGCAAGCGCGACATGCCTGCGCAGTCTGGCTCCAGACAGAGTGAGGCATCCAGAGCGGTGAGTACTCTGTATGGCGCCGAGATCGCGGTATGCGTACTGGATGCATACCGCGATCTCCGGCGCCATACTCACATACTTACCTGACCGGGAGGAGCGTTGCCACGGCGCTTCTCTTCTCCCGGGGCAGGAGACCAGGAGTGCGAGTCGGATCGTGCATGCGCAATAGCGCTATCCGGCGCCATTTTGCTGAAGACACATTTACAGTATGTCTTCAGCAATATGGCGCCAGACCGCGCGGTATGGGCATGCGCGTACTCCGGCGCCGCTCTCCTCCCCCGGCGTCCAGCTGAACAGAACAGCACTGGAGCACAGGGATGAAAGGTGAGTATAAATGTTTGTTTTTTTTGGGGTATCTGTGCAGTGAGGGGGCCATGCATATCAGGATAGGGGGGGCGTGAGGGACCATGCACATCAGGATAGGGGGGGCGTGAGGGGGCCATGCACATCATGGTTGGGGGGTGAGGGGACCATGCACATCAGGATTGGGGGTGAGCGGACCATGCACATCAGGGTTGGGGGGTGAGGGGACCATGCACATCAGGGTTGGGGGGTGAGGGGACCATGCACATCAGGGTTGGGGGGTGAGGGGACCATGCACATCAGGTTGGGGGGTGAGGGGACCATGCACATCAGGTTGGGGGGTGAGGGGACCATGCACATCAGGATTGGGGGGTGAGGGGACCATGCACATCAGGATTGGGTGGGGGCGCGGATGGGGTGAGGGGACCATGCACATCAGGGTTGGGGGTTGAGGGGACCATGCACATCAGGATTGGGGGTGAGGGGACCATGCACATCAGGTTGGGGGGTGAGGGGACCATGCACATCAGGATTGGGGGGTAAGGGGACCATGCACATCAGGATTGGGGGGTGAGGGGACCATGCACATCAGGGTTGGGGGGTGAGGGGACCATGCACATCAGGATTGGGGGGGTGAGGGGACCATGCACATCAGGGTTGGGGGTTGAGGGACCATGCACATCAGGTTGGGGGGGTGAGGGGACCATGCACATCAGGGTTGGGGGTTGAGGGACCATGCACATCAGGATTGGGGGGGTGAGGGGACCATGCACATCAGGTTGGGGGTGAGGGGACCATGCACTCAGGTTGGGGGTGAGGGGACCATGCACATCAGGATTGGGGGTGAGGGGACCATGCACATCAGGTTGGGGTGGGGGACCATCACATCAGAGGGGATTAGGGGACCATGCACATCAGGATTGGGGGGTGAGGGACCATGCACATCAGGATTGGGGGGTGAGGGGACCATGCACATCAGGATTGGGGGTAAGGGGACCATGCACATCAGGGTTGGGGGGTGAGAGGACCATGCACATCAGGATTAGGGGGGTGAGGGGACCATACACATCAGGATTGGGGGGTGAGGGGACCATGCACATCAGGATTGGGGGGGTGAGGGGACTGTCAGGAATCAAACCCAGTACCTCTTGTCCACCGGCCAGCAGCTCTACCATCTGAGCTATTCTGCTGGCTGCAAGGTTCCTTGCTGAACCCAGATACCATTGACTGTTCTTCCTGATCGGCTCCACCCAGTGTTCTCTTGATTGGCCTCTGATTGACAATTACACACCCTATATAAGCCTGGCCCTGTGGGTGTGTCATTGCGAGATTATTGTGCTTCTAGCCTCTAGTCAAGCGTTTCCTGCTGTTCCTGCTGCTCCCAATACCAATACCGCTCTCCTGTGAACTGACCTCGGCCTGCCCTTCTGACTACGCTCTCCGCCTGATCCATTGCTATCAATACCGCTCTCCTGTGAACTGACCTCGGCCTGCCATTCTGACTACGCTCTCTGCCTGATCCAGTGCTTCTAATAACGCCTTTCCAGTGTACCGACCCGGTTATCCTCTGACCACGTTACCTGCCTCTGCTTCCCCTAGTCTTTGCAGTAACATCGGCTCCAACCCAGACGGGATCCTGACAGAATAATCTCGCGCCAAAATGGAGTCCGCTGTAAACACCCTGAGGCAGCAAGTTACGGAACTTCAAAATTTTTGTACTAACTATCAAGGAAAATATTCCAAGTTACAAACTGAGTTCACGGGTCTACAACAGGAAGTAATTGAGCTACAAAAACAACTTCTGGACGTGCGCAATTCAGGGTCCGAATCAAACGCGCGGTTTCCGCTGCCTGCAAAGTTCAGTGGGGATCGCCAGCAGTACCGAGGATTCCTCAATCAATGCCGCATATACTTCCAGATGCAACCTGCTCCCTTTACCAGTGAGAGGAAGAAAGTTTTTTTCATGATAAATCTCCTGACGGATGACGCTCTTGCTTGGGCTTCACCTTATGTAGAAAAGGACTATGACCTCCTTAATGACCTGGAAGCTTTCACCGCAGCTATGAATCAAGTTTTTGATGACCCAAATCGCTGTGCCACAGCAGAAACCAAATTACATAATTTGCGCCAAGGACGTCGCTCTGTTGCGGAATATACATCGGAGTTCCGTCGCTGGGTGGCCGACACCACCTGGAATTCAGCGGCCCAGAGAAGTCAATTTCGACAAGGGTTATCAGAACCAGTGAAAGACGAGCTTGCCAGGGTTGAGACCCCTGACCAGTTGGAGGACTTTATTCAACTGTGTATCCGGATAGACCAGAGACTTACTGAAAGGAGAAAGGAGAGACTGCGAGCACTTGGGAATAGCCCTGGCTTCTCATTTTCAGCATCAGACCACCAAGAAAAGACGCAAGGCGTGTCTGAACCGATGCAGATCAACATCATCCGAAGACCACTCTCTGCACATGAGAAGGAGAGGCGACGTGCAGAACATCTCTGCCTCTATTGTGGGGACCCTGGACACTATGCCATCAACTGTCCTAACAAAAGGACTATAGCCTTTACCAACAACAGGTCTGCCAGCAATATGGACCTTTCTCAGCAGTCGGATTCCATCATGCAGACTATCTCATCAGTAACACCAGACACAGACAAAATACATACTACATCATCTCATTTTGTAATCCCCATTCAGGTTGTAATGGGCACCCAAAAAATACAATGCTCTGCCCTGTTGGATTCGGGAGCAGGAGGAAATTTTATGGACTTAAAATTTACACGTGATAACAATATTTCCAGTAGGACCAAATCCACACCAATTGAAATGGAAACTGTGGATGGATCACCCTTGTCTTCTGGACCTGTCACGCATGAGACAATCAAACTTGAGATTTGTATCGAACCGGATCATCATGAAGCTGTCAGTTTTCACCTTATTTCATCTCCGAAATTTCCGGTTATCCTAGGGATCCCCTGGTTTTCAGTCCATAACCCTTCCATCTACTGGGCATCAAGGACCATCACCTTTCCATCTGACTTCTGCAAGAATAATTGTCATAAGGAACCCCCTGTTCTCCAACAAGTCCAAATCTCTGAGATTTCGCATGAGAAGGAAGAGAAACTACCACCTCAATATCAGCAGTTCTCTGATGTCTGCAGTAAGAAGAAAGCAGATAAATTACCTCCTCACCGTCCTTACGACTGTCCCATTGAATTGCTGCCAGGAACAACCATTCCATTTGGGCGGATTTACAATCTTTCCGAACCTGAATTGAAGGTATTAAGAGAGTTCCTGGATGAAAATTTAGAGAAAGGCTTTATTCGACCTTCCACATCTCCAGCTGGGGCACCCCTGTTCTTTGTTGAAAAGAAAGACTCCACTCTGCGGCCATGTATTGACTACAGAGAGATTAATAATATCACCGTCAAGAATCGCTACCTCCTACCCTTGATTCCTGAACTATTCGAGAGACTCCGTTCTGCGAAAATCTTTACGAAGCTGGATCTTAGAGGGGCTTACAACCTCATACGGATTCGCCCAGGAGATGAGTGGTAGACCGCCTTCAGAACGAGACATGGACATTTTGAATCTCTGGTTATGCCCTTTGGCCTTAGCAATGCCCCAGCCACCTTTCAACATTTTATTAATGATGTATTTCGAGATTTCTTGGATCAATTCGTTGTGGCTTATCTCGATGACATTCTTATATTTTCAGACACCTTGGAAGAGCATCGCAGGCACGTCCAGTTAGTCTTGGAATGACTACAGGAGAACCATCTTACATTAAACTTGAAAAATGTGAGTTTGAACAAACCAGTATCCAATTTCTGGGATATATCATCTCCCCAGAAGGTCTGAGCATGGATCCCAGCAAAATCAATGCTGTAGTGGACTGGCCTGTTCCAAGAAATTTTAAAGACGTCCAGCGTTTCATAGGATTTGCAAATTTTTACGAAAATTTATAAAGAACTTTTCACGGATCATACTACCAATTACTACACTAACAAAAAAGACCAAAGCATTTTTCTGGTCTCCGGAGGCACAGGAGGCTTTTGACAAGTTGAAAACTCTTTTTACGTCTGCTCCATTGTTAGTACACCCAAATCCTGAATTGCCATTTACTGTCGAAGTGGACGCCTCGGACTCTGCAGTGGGAGCCATTCTGTCTCAGCGAGTTGGGGACAAGATGCAACTTCACCCATGTGCATTTCTTTCCCACACCATGTCATCTGCAGAAAAAAACTACGATATCGGTAATAAAGAACTGTTAGCCATTAAAGTTGCCTTCTCCGAGTGGAGACATCTTCTGGAAGGTGCCAATCACCCTGTGACTGTCCTCACGGACCACAAGAATCTTGAATTCCTCCGTACAGCAAAAAGATTGTCTGCAAGACAAGCACGATGGGCCTTATTTTTCTCAAGATTCAATTTTATAATTTCTTACCGGCCTGGTTCAAGAAATGGCAAGGCTGATGCCCTGTCCAGGATGTGTTCGGAACCTCAGGAGAGGTCTAGTAATGACGATACAATTCTGGACCCTAAAAATTTTTTGGGAATATTGCACTCTAAAAGACTATGTAATAGAATTAAAGATGGATACCAAGAGGACTCTTTCCTTAACCATCCTTCGGAAGACGTCGATCTTTCATTCAAAGAGGGGTTTTGGATGCAGAAACACAAAATATATGTACCTGAATCTTCTCGCCTTGAAGTCCTCAAAAGTGTCCATGATTCTAAACTGGCAGGACATCCGGGAGTTGCAAAAACACAAGACTTACTACTTCGTTTGTTTTGGTGGCCTAATTGTAGGAAGGACGTGAGGAAATATGTTTCAACCTGTTTAACATGCGCACAAAACAAGACCCCACGATCGTCTCCTCTAGGACTCCTGCAACCACTCCCAGTTCCATCCAGGCCTTGGGGATCTATTTCCATGGATTTTATTGTAGAACTACCCCCTTCCAAACAGATGACCGTCATCCTTGTCATAGTGGACCGACTCACAAAAATGGCCCACTTTATCCCAACTGAAGTAATTCCTACTGCTGAAAAAACTGCAGAACTGATGATCAAAGAGGTATTCAGGTTACATGGAATTCCTGACAGCGTGGTGTCTGACAGAGGCGTTCAGTTTACGTCAAAATTTTAGAAGAGTTTCTGTACAGCCTTGGGAGTCACGGTGAATCTTTCTACCGCTTTCCATCCTCAGTCCAATGGCCAGACGGAGAGAACGAACCAGACTTTGGAGCAATACCTCCGTTGCTTCATTTCCTATCTTCAGGATGACTGGGTGGACTATTTACCAACAGCAGAGTTTGCCTACAACAACTCCATACATAGCGCTACATCTCAAACCCCATTTTTTGTTAACTATGGATTACATCCAGTATTTATCCCTAATCTGCCAGTGAACACTCCCATTCCTGCTGTTAATGACAGGCTTGCAAAATTACAGGAATCCCAGAAGGAACTATCAGAGATGTTACTCAAGACCCAGGAAGAATATAAGGAAGCAGCAGATAAATATCGGAGAATGCCCCCTGCTCTTCAGGTTGGAGACAAAGTTTGACTGTCCACTAAAAATCTAAAGACACATGTACCATCCTCCAAATTAGGTCAAAAATTCATTGGACCTTTTCAAATTTCTGCAAAAATTAACCAGGTTGCTTTTCGTTTAAAACTTCCCAACAATCTAAAGATTCATCCAGTATTTCACATATCCTTGCTCAAACCCTTTTGTGAAAACCCGTTTCCAGGAAGAATTCAGCCACCTCCTCCACCAGAAAGGATCCGTGGTGAAGAAGAATACATTGTGGATAAGATTCTGGACTCCCGAAAATTCAGAGGTAAACTGTAGTATCTGGTGCAGTGGAAGGGTTATGGACCAGAGGAAAATTCATGGGAACCAAAGGACAACATCCATGCTCCTAGACTTACAAGAGCCTTTCATCAGAGGTACCCAGATAAGCCAGCTCCTGAGATGTCCAGAGGCCATCCTGGAAGGAGGGGAGTACTGTCAGGAATCAAACCCAGTACCTCTTGTCCACCGGCCAGCAGCTCTACCATCTGAGCTATTCTGCTGGCTGCAAGGTTCCTTGCTGAACCCAGATACCATTGACTGTTCTTCCTGATCGGCTCCACCCAGTGTTCTCTTGATTGGCCTCTGATTGACAATTACACACCCTATATAAGCCTGGCCCTGTGGGTGTGTCATTGCGAGATTATTGTGCTTCTAGCCTCTAGTCAAGCGTTTCCTGCTGCTCCCAATACCAATACCGCTCTCCTGTGAACTGACCTCGGCCTGCCCTTCTGACTACGCTCTCCGCCTGATCCATTGCTATCAATACCGCTCTCCTGTGAACTGACCTCGGCCTGCCATTCTGACTACGCTCTCTGCCTGATCCAGTGCTTCTAATAACGCCTTTCCAGTGTACCGACCCGGTTATCCTCTGACCACGTTACCTGCCTCTGCTTCCCCTAGTGTTTGCAGTAACATCGCTCCAACCCAGACGGGATCCTGACAAGGACCATGCACATCAGGATTGGGGGGGTAAGGGGCCACGCACATCAGGATTTGGGATGAGGGGACCATGCACATCAGGATTGGGGGATGAGGGGACCATGCATATCAGGATTGGGGTGGTAAGGGGGCCACGCACATCAGGATTGGGGATGAGGGGACCATGCACATCAGGATTGGGGGGGTGAGAGGACCATGCACATCAGGATTGGGGGGGTGAGGGGACCATGCACATCAGGATTGGGGGGTGAGGGGACCATGCACATCAGGATTGGGGGTGAGCGGACCATGCACATCAGGATTGGGGGTGAGCGGACCATGCACATCAGGATTGGGCGATGAGGGGACCATTTATACCAGGATTGGGGGTGAGGGGACCATTCATACCAGAATTGGGGGTGAGGGGACCATGCATACCAGGATTGGTGGGTGAGGGGACCGTGCATAACGGGATCATTGTGTGAGGGGACCATGCATATCAGGATTGGGGGGGTGAGGGGGCCATGCACATCAGGATTGGGGATGAGGGGACCATGCACATCAGGATTGGGGATGAGGGGACCATGCACATCAGGATTGGGGGTGAGCGGACCATGCACATCAGGGTTGGGGGGTGAGAGGACCATGCACATCAGGGTTGGGGGATGAGGGGACCATGCACATCAGGATTGGGGGGTGAGGGGACCATGCACATCAGGATTGGGGGGTGAGGGGACCATGCACATCAGGATTGGGGGGTGAGGGGACCATGCACATCAGGATTGGGGGGTGAGGGGACCATGCACATCAGGATTGGAGGGTGAGCGGACCATGCACATCAGGATTGGGCGATGAGGGGACCATTCATACCAGGATTGGGGGGTGAGGGGACCATTCATACCAGGATTGGGGGTGAGGGGACCATTCATACCAGAATTGGGGGTGACGGGACCATTCATACCAGAATTGGGGGGTGAGGGGACCATGCATTCCAGGATAGGGATGAGGGGTGCCATGCATACCAGAATAGGAGGGGGGAAGCACATACCAGAATGGGAGACCATGTACCTATAAAAATGCTTGCCACCCGGGCGTAGAACGGGTTCATCACTAGTTCTTTATATTGAAAGATCAATGGAGGCTCATTTTTGGGACAATCAGTAATACGTAGGTTCACAGATCTTGTGCTTGACCTGACTCCTGCTCTTGTCCTTCTCCATCATTGTGACATCTTGCTAAAAATATATAGGAATTCTATACTGAGACACTTAATTATGTTGGCTAGTGCCTGAATCTCCTTCTCTGGAAAAAAGATACTGCAGGAGGAACTAACCACTACAGCTTTTACTGGCTTGATTTTAGATATACTGAATATCAGGCATATATCAAGGATCACTGAACATAGGACCCTTAGTCTGTTTAACATCATCCCCTCCCTGTTCTCCTTTCCTTGTCAATCTAAAACAGTTAACTCTTAGAATTTGATGATACAGAAACAAACTTTTTTAATCCATATTTATTGTGCAAAAGAAACAAAAGAAAATTACCGTATATAAATTTGGTGTTGCCATAATCCTACTGACCTCCGAAACAGTTGTGAAGGAGTTATGAAAGGGGTTCCCCTTTCAGGACCTTAATCAGTTGGCTAAACTCAGTTAATTTAGAGGGGCAGTAGGCAGGCAGAGAGTGTTGTCTCACCAGGCTCTGCACTCACAGGGGCCCAACCGGAGCTACAGTTACTCTAAACTGTATCGGCGTGCACAGCGCACTGATACAGTTAAACTCTGCCATAGAGCAGGAAAAGATGATTTCCCTGCACTACTGCTGGGGGTCCTGCATGCAGTGTGTGGGGGCTACTGTGGGCCATGCATACAATGTGGGAGGGCTACTGTGTGGTCATGCATACAATTTGGGAGGGCTACTGAGGGCTATGCCTACAATATTAGAGGGTTACTGTGGGGTCATGCATGCAATGTGGGGGGCTACTGGTGCCATGAATACAGTGTGGGGAGGCTACTGGGGGCCCTCCATACAGTGTGGGAGGCTACTGGAATACTGGAGGCCATGCATACAAATGTGGGAGGGCTACGGTTGGCCACGCATACAATGTGGTGGGGCTACTGATGGCAATAAATAGTGTTAAGGGGCTACTGGGGGTCATCATACAATGTGGGGCTACTGGTGGGGGGGAGCTACAGAAGGAGAGGGCCACTGTGGGCCCAACATGCTGCGTGTGTGGGTGCTGTGGGGGGCATACTTTGTAGAGGGTAACTATATATGAGGGGACTCGGCCTTATTAAATGTTAAGTCGGCACTTAACAAGCATAGTTGTTATAGGGCACTCTGGGTATTGTGACTCATCTGGACACACTGGAGTCATTATTACTTTCTAGGGGCAAAATGTGAGCACTATTTTATAGGGCATTTGCACAGGGCATTAATATATTTTAGGGCACAATTTTACCATCTAAAGGCCACAAAGGAGACATTATTACTATGTAAGTGGCACAGTGGTGGGCATTATTTTGTGGGGTACTAAGTGGATCAGTACTAGGAACACAGGGGGCAGCAGTGGCTCAGTATTGGGGTATCAGCAGGATGAGGGGTTTATGCAGGTCGAAAATAGATGGGGACGATGCTGGAAATGTAAGAAGTCAAATGTGTCTTTGTTGTAATCTTTTGCAGACGAGTCCTGGCTGGAGAAGTTGTCATGTCGGTCTGGGTCAAATGAATAAGACAGGAAAAGTGAAAAACCCCACCAGAAAGAACATCAGCTTTAAGTTACTATCTATAACTGTACTGTAATCTCCTATGTGTTCTGCAGCATCGGTATCTATCACTATATGTCTATGTCTGCAAGTGGTCTGGATGCGGCCCGCGTACCTATATTTAACATTAGGTACGCAGGCCGTGCAGATGAATGCGGATGCCGCCACATGCGTCGCTTTGACGGTGCGGCTACCTGCGCCGAACGCAACATGTTGCATTTTGTTGTGGTCGTCGCACTGTCAAAACGACGCATGCGGTGGCATCCGCATACATCTGCATGGCCTGCGTACCTAATGTTAACCCCTTTCTGCCATCCAACGTACTATCCCATCCATGAAACCTGGGACAATCTGACCATGGATGGGATAGTACGTCGCAGCGATCGGACGCGCTCCTAGAGGGAGCGCTGCCGATCGCGGCCGGGTGTCAGCTGATTATCACAGCTGACACCCGGCACTATGTGCCAGGGCGGTCACGGACCACTCCCGGCACCTTAACCCCTGGCACACCGCGATCAAACAAGATCGCGGTGTAGCGGGGCACAGGGAAGCATCGCGCAGGGAGGGGGCTCCCTGCGTGCTCCCCTGAGACCCTCAGAACAGCGAGATGTGATCGCGCTGTTCTGAGGCCTTCCTCCCTGCAAGACCCCGGATCCAAGATGGCCACGGGGTCCTGCAGGGAGGCGGCTTCCTCAGTGCCTGCTAAGAGCAGGCGCTGAGGAAGCCTGCAGCAGTGCCTGTGAGATCGCTGGTCTCACAGAGTGCTGTGCACACTGTCAGACCAGCGATCTGACATTCTACAGTGATGTCCCACCCTGAGACAAAGTAAAAAAGTAAAAAAAATGAAAATCACAAGTGTAAAAAAAAATTGCCAAAATAAAGGAAAAAAAAAATTCCCCAATAAATTCATTTCTTCCTGTAAATAAAAAAAAAAAACAATAAAAGTACACATATTTGGTATCGTCGCGTCTGTAACGACCCGCCCTATAGAACTGTCCCACTAGTTAACCCCTTTAGTGAACACCTTAAAAAAAAAATAAAAACAATCAAAAAATCAATGCTTTATCATCATAACTCCGAACAAAAAGTGGAATAACACGCGATCAAAAAGACCGATATAAATAAACATGGTACCTCTGAAAACGACATCTTGACCGCAAAAACGATCTGCCATACAGCGCCATCAGCAAAAAAATAAAAAAGTTATAGCTCGCAGAAAAAGCAATGCAAAAATAATTATTTTTATATAAAATTGTTTTTATTGTATAAAAGCACCAAAACATAAAAAAATGATATAAATGAGGTATCGCCGTAATCGTACTAACCCGAAGAATAAAACTGCTTTATCAATTTTACCACACGCGGAACGGTATAAAAGCCCCCCCCAAAAGAAATTCATGAATTGCTGATTTTTGTTCATTCTAACCTCCCAAAAATCGAAATAAAAGCGATCAAAAGATGTCACGTGCTCAAAAATGGTACCAATAAAAACGTCAACTTGTACCACAAAAAATAAGACCTCAAATGACTCTGTGGGCCAAAATATGCAAAAATTATAGCTCTAAAAATGTGGTGATGCAAAAACTATTTTTTGCAATAAAAAGCGTCTTTTAGCGTGTGACAGCTGCCAATCATAAAAACCCGCTATAAATAGTAAATCAAACCCCCCTTTATCACCCCCTTAGTTAGGGAAAAATAATAAAATTAAAAAAATGTATTTATTTCCATTTTCCCGTTAGGGTTAGGGTTGTGGCTAAAGTTAGTGTTAGGGTTGGGATTAGGGTTAGGGGTGTTAGGGTTAGGTTTGTGGTTAGGGCTATGGTTAGGGTTGGGACTAGGGTTAGGGGTGTATTGGGTTAGGGTTGGAGTTAGAATTGGGGGGTTTCCACTGTTAAGGCACATCAGGGGCTCTCCAAATGTGACATGGCATCTGATCTCAATTCCAGCCAATTCTGCGTTGAAAAAGTCAAACGGCGCTCCTTCACTTCTGAGCTCTGCCATGCGCCCAAACAGTAGTTTACCCCCACATAGGGGGCATCAGCGTACTCAGGACAAATTGCACAATAACTTTTGGGGTCTTGTTACCCTTGGGAAAATAAAAATTGGGGTGAAAAGATCATTTTTGTGGAAAAAAATATGATTTTTTTATTTTACGGCTCTACGTTAAAAACTTGTGTGAAGCACTTGGGGGTTCAAATTACTCATCACAGATCTAGATAAGTTCCTTAGGGGGTCTAGTTTCCAAAATGGGGTCACTTGTGGGGGGTTTCCACCGTTTAGGCACATCAGGGGCTCTCCAAATGCAACATGTCGTTGTAAGGTTCTTTGTCTCTTTTGACATGTTCCTTGAAACTCAGTTTTCCGTCGGCCATTTTGCTTTCTGTCTTGCTGCAGCTATCTTGCCCTCAGTTAATATGGAGGTTCCAGCTTTCATGTTCCCGCCCTGATTCTCTCCTCTTGCTTCTTAAGCAGCCTCAGCTGAACAATCAGTGCTCCTGAATCAAGCTTCAGTCAGCCTGTGACCTGACTCCTGGAAACCTAGGATTTTGGACTCCAGCTATTTCCTACTGAGGAACTTTGGAACACTTTTGGACTCTGGAAACCTGCTGTCTGGTGAATCCATGTTTGCAGAGGAATTACGGTACAGAGAAGCGATCCTGAACCTGCTTTGGAGAGTTATTGTAGAGCTTGAAGTTACTGCCTGCTGTGTCTCCTGCCTCTGTTCCTGCAAACTGTGTGACCTTTTCTGCATGCTTGTATGAAGTAATACAAGTCATTTCATATCAACCTGTGTCTCATGTGTTTTCCTCGCACCCAAGCACAAGACGCTATAGGAACTGTACACTATAAATGACAAGATTCAGGAGCCAATGTTTAGTGTCTGCTGGGTCTGGGAAAGCCGTGTCTGCCGTGACTGTGGATATCAGATGTCCGTTTAATACCTTCTATGATGACAGTGGTTGTGACTTCTCACAACCATTCCAGGTGAGCGCATTCCCTTAAATGTTACTCTGCAGTGCTACCACAGGTAAACACTATTGTTTTTTTTTTCTTTTTTTTCCTTTTCTCTTCTCCTTCCAGCACTTCTGCCTTAAAAGATCTGGAAGATGGAGGCCCGCATAAAGGAGCTTTGCGGAGTGACTGATACAATCCTTGCAGATATACAGACTATAAAGACTCGTTTTGCAAGCCTACAGGACCTCACTAATCATAATTTGCAAGTGTTTGGACAAACTACCCAGGAATTACGAGCCAGGATTGAGGCTCTAGAGGAACGAGTCCAGGCTCCTGCCATAACCCCGAGTTCTGGGATCCCCAAGTTACCTCCTTTTCGTTTTGGCGGTGAACGTGAGAAATTCAGGGATTTATTAACCAATGCAATCTATTTTTCTCTGCACATGCTTCACAATTTCCCACTGAACGATCCAAAGTGCTTACTATAATCATGTTGCTTACCAATAAGGCTTTGATGTGGGCAAACCCTCTGATTGAGACTGAGGATGATTGTTTGAATCACCTTGATGCTTTTATTTCAGTCATGGGGCAGGTGTTTGATGACCCCAATCGAGGTGCAACAGCTGAAGCAGCCATGTTAACTTTGCGCCAAGGTAAGCGTTCAGTAGCCGAATATGCCTTGGATTTCAGGAGATGGGCTCTTGATACCACTTGGGACACTTCCGCCAAAAAATCTATTTTTCGGAAAGGGTTGTCTCCACTGATTAAGGATGAACTTGCTCGTGCCGACCCTCCCACTGCGTTAGGTGACTTTATTAACTATTGTATCCGTATTGATGCTCGTCTGACTGAACGCAGACAAGAGAGATGGTTCGAAAATAATCGCACTAACCTTTTCCTACCTCCCTCCTCAGCTAAGGAACCTTTGAGTAGGATCACAAGGGAACCAGAACCTGAACCCATGCAGGTGGACTCTTTACAAAGACGGGTTAGTGATGCACGCAAAGAACATCGTATAAAGGAAAATCTATGTTTTTACTGTGGTAAGTCAGGGCACTTCATTATAAACTGCCCTAGCCGTTCTCGTAAGACTACTGCAGCAGTCATTCACTGTGAGTGTTGCGAGAGGAGCTCTGTCATGTCCGAGCCTCAGATTCCAGAGAGATCTGCTGCAAGAGATCTTGATTTTTCGGACTTAAACTCTGTTAGTTCTGGGGACAATGACGGTATAAACGCTGCAATTTTTCAAGTTTCCTCAGCGGTGTCCCAGCTGAGTTGTAAAAGAAACAATTCTCATTGCTTCCTTTCCATCAAACTCTGGGTTGACTCAGTCTGGGTGTCTAGCTCTGCTATGATCGACTCAGGAGCAAGTGGAAATTTTATGGATATCTCCTTTGCTCTGAAACAGGGGATACGTTCAGTGAAGAAGGCTACTCCAGTACAGATGGAGACTGTGGATGGCTCCCTGCTGACCTCTGGACCAGTGGATCAGGAAACAGAGCCTTTGAGGGTCCTTATGGGTAAAGATCATCAGGAGAAAATGTCTTTTATGCTTATCTCTTCTCCCCACTTTCCCATTATTCTAGGGCTACCATGGCTACAGGCGCAGAATCCTACGATTAACTGGGAGACCAAGGAATTACACTTTCCGGAGAAACAGATGAGTCAAGGAGTTTCAGCTTGCTCTGTTCCTAAAGGAACCATGTCAGTCCCTGAACTACCAGCTGTATACCAGGACTATGTGGATTTATGTGACAAGAAGAACGCTGATCAGCTTCCTCCTCACCGTCCATATGATTGTCCAATCGAATTATTGCCTGGAGCCGAGATACCTTTTGGTAAGATCTACCCCCTAGCGGGGCCCGAGCTAAAAGCTTTGAAGGACTACATAGATGAAAATCTAGCCAAAGGCTTCATACGCCCCTCTTCATCTCCCGCAGGTGCACCCATCTTCTTTGTGAAGAAGAAAGATGGATCTCTGAGACCTGCATAGACTATAGGGAACTCAATAAGGTTACTATTAGAAACCGTTATCCATTGCCTTTAATCCCTGAGTTGTTGGAGAGAGTGCGGCACGCCAAAATTTTCTCTAAACTGGATCTCCGTGGGGCCTATAACTTGGTCCGTATTAGACCTGGGGATGAATGGAAGACTGCATTCAGGTCACGCTATGGACACTTTGAATATCTAGTTATGCCTTTTGGTCTGAGTACCGCCCCAGCCACTTTCCAACACTTGGTGAATGACATCTTCAGGGATCTCCTAGATACATTTGTGGTGATTTATCTGGATGATATTCTAATTTTTTCTAACTCCACAGAGGAACATCATGGACATGTGAGAATGGTCTTAGAACGCCTAAGACAAAACCATCTCTACATCAAACTTGAAAAGTGTGAATTCCATAGGACCGAAATTCAATTTCTGGGGTATGTACTATCTACGCAAGGGATTAGTATGGATGGAAGCAAGACCCAAGCCATCAAGGATTGGCCAATTCCTAGAAATGTGAAGGAGGTGCAGCGCTTCATCGGGTTTGCCAACTTCTATAGACGTTTCATTAGGAATTTCTCTGAGGTAGTGTCACCTATCACCCAACTTACCCGGAAACAGTCTAGGTTCTCCTGGACCCCGCAAGCGCAGGAAGCATTTTCCTGTTTAAAGGATAAATTTACCACCGCACCTATCTTAGTACATCCCAACCCCGAGCTTGCCTTCATAATAGAGGTGGATGCTTCAGACTGTGCCGTTGGAGCTATACTCTCTCAGAGAACAGGTGGAAGAATGTCTTGCATCCCTGTGCCTTCTTTTCCCAGCAGTTGTCTTCGGCTGAGAGGAACTACGATGTGGGCAATAGAGAATTGTTGGCCATTATTGCCGCCTTCAAGGAATGGAGACACCTTCTTCAGGGAGCTGCACAGCAAATAGTCGTCCTGACAGACCATCGTAACCTTGAATTTATCAGGTCGGCTAAGTGCCTGACTCCTCGCCAGGCTCGCTGGAATCTTTTCCTAAACCAATTTAATTTTGTAATTTCTTATAGACCAGGATCGCGCAATGGAAAGGCTGATGCACTCTCTAGGATTCATTCAGCAGAGACACGTCCACTTACTCCTCCTAAGACTATTCTTCCTGACTCTAGATTCCTGGGAGTGATTCATAATCAAGACCTACTTAAGGACATCAAGGAAGCATACCATGCGGATTCTTTGTTGGCTCAACCCCCAAGGGACGTAAGTCTTGTTTTTAAGAATGGTGTGTGGATTCAGGGACAACGTCTGTATATACCTGAAACAGTCAGATTGAGAGTATTGCAACTCATCCACGATTCCAAGATAGCCGGGCATAGGGGAATTCTAAAGACACAAGAATTTCTTTCTCGTTTCTTTTGGTGGCCCACTTACAGGAAAGATGTTTTAAACTATGTCACTTCATGTGAAGTCTGTGCAAGATGCAAAACACCTCGCTCCTCACCAACTGGTCTGTTACAACCTCTTCCCACCCCGTCCCGCCCGTGGGGATCCATTTCTATGGACTTCATTGTGGAGTTACCAACCTCTCAAGGGAAGAACACCATTCTAGTGGTGGTTGATCGTCTAACAAAGGCAGCTCATTTTATCCCTTGTGTCGGTTTACCCACTGCAAAACAGACATCAGACTTAATGATTAAGAATGTGTTTCGCTTACATGGAGTACCGGATGAGGTCATTTCGGATCGAGGGGTGCAATTCACTTCAAGGTTTTGGCAAAATTTCTGTGCCGCATTGGACATTAAAGTAAACCTTTCTTCTGCTTTTCATCCCCAGACTAATGGACAGACAGAACGAACCAATCAGACCCTGGAGCAGTATCTCCGCTGCTTTATCTGCCACCTACAAGATGATTGGGTGGATCTACTTCCACTGGCTGAGTTCTCTTATAACAACTCTCAGAGCGCCTCCACTAAGCAGTCTCCTTTTTACTCCAATCTAGGTTATCATCCTAACATTCTTCCTCGATTTCCCATAGATACGCCCTTGCCGGCAGTGGCTGAAAGAATCACTTCTTTACAAAAGAATATAGATCTTCTAAAGGAAAATCTAGAATTGGCTCAGGAAAGGTACAAGAAAGCAGCAGATAAATTTCGTAAACCTGCACCAGCTTTCAAGGTAGGAGATTTGGTCTGGCTGTCAACCAGAAATCTTAAAATAAAGATTCCATCGTCTAAATTGGGACATAAGTACATTGGACCTTATAAAATCAGTAAGATTATAAGTGCTGTTGCTTGTCGTCTTCAACTGCCCAGAACTATGAGAATCCACCCTGTCTTTCATGTATCCCTACTAAAGGCTGCAACACCCAATACGTTTCCTGGACGCTCTTCTCCTTGCCCTGACCCAGTGCTGGTCGATGGTCAGGAAGAATTTATGGTGGAAAGGATTCTAGATTCCAGGTTGTACAGAAATCAGTTGCAATATTTGATTAAATGGCAGGGCTATCCAGTGGAGGACAACTCATGGGAACCAGTCAATAATGTAAATGCTCCTCGCCTGCTCCGCCAGTTTCATCAGAGGTACCCTGACAAGCCTGGTCTGAGGTCATCCGGAGGTTGTCCCTAAGGGGGGAGTAATGTAAGGTTCTTTGTCTCTTTTGACATGTTCCTTGAAACTCAGTTTTCCGTCGGCCATTTTGCTTTCTGTCTTGCTGCAGCTATCTTGCCCTCAGTTAATATGGAGGTTCCAGCTTTCATGTTCCCGCCCTGATTCTCTCCTCTTGCTTCTTAAGCAGCCTCAGCTGAACAATCAGTGCTCCTGAATCAAGCTTCAGTCAGCCTGTGACCTGACTCCTGGAAACCTAGGATTTTGGACTCCAGCTATTTCCTACTGAGGAACTTTGGAACACTTTTGGACTCTGGAAACCTGCTGTCTGGTGAATCCATGTTTGCAGAGGAATTACGGTACAGAGAAGAGATCCTGAACCTGCTTTGGAGAGTTATTGTAGAGCTTGAAGTTACTGCCTGCTGTGTCTCCTGCCTCTGTTCCTGCAAACTGTGTGACCTTTTCTGCATGCTTGTATGAAGTAATACAAGTCATTTCATATCAACCTGTGTCTCATGTGTTTTCCTCGCACCCAAGCACAAGACGCTATAGGAACTGTACACTATACATGACAGTCGTCCAATCTCAAGTCCAGCCAATTTTGGTTGGAAAAAGTCAAATGGTGCTCCTTCCATTCTGAGCTCTGCCGTGCGCCCAAACAGTGGTTCCCCCCACATATGGGGTATCAGCATACTCAGGACAAATTGGACAACAACTTTTGTGGTCCAATTTCTTCTGTTACCCTTGAAAAAATAAAAAATTGGTGACTAAAAATAATTTTTGTAGGAAAAAAATAGGATTTTTTTATTTTCATGCCCGGGCATTATAAACTTGTGTGAAGCACTTGGGGGTTCAAAGTGCTCACCTTAGGGGGTCTAGTTTACAAAATGGGGTCACTTGTGGGGGGTTTCCACTGTTTAGGCACATCTGGGGCACTGCAAACGGAACATGACCCCCATCAACGTCTGCATTCCAAAACGTTATTACTTCCTTTCCAAGCCCTGCTGTGCGCCCAAACAGTTCCCCCCCCCACATATGGGGTATCAGTGTACTCAGGACAACTTGGACAACAACTTTTGGGGTCCAATTTCCTTGGGAAAAATCAAAAATTTGGGACTAAAAAATCATTTTTGTGGAAAAATTTTATTTTTTTTCACACTCAGGCATTATAAACTTTTGTGAAACACTTTGTTAGGGTCTGCGGAATGCACCAGATATATAAAAATAGTGGGTGCGTTCGCAGCCCGGGGTCCACCGTGCAGGCAGAGCCTGCTACTAGTAAGATGGCGGTATAGGTAAACTCTGTTACTTCACAAAGTTGCAAATATAAATACTGTGGCACAATATGGTGGTATAAGCGAACTCTGTTACAACACAGAGTCGCTGAGGTAAAGACGCAGAGATAGGTACTGTGTCCTGTTAACTCCACAGGGAAACACAGATAACTGCTGTGCGGATAGCAGTCCATGATCATGCAGACAGCAATGCAATCAAGCAACCTCCTCACCGGAGAAGCGGGTATTCTAGGGGCTTATTTCAGCCAAGCCCTAACCACGTGCACACAAATCTCCTCACCGGAGGTGCCGTTATTCTAGGGGCTTATATCAGCTGAGCCCTAACCACATGCATGCATGATCACACTGGCGCAAAGCACATAATGCAATTGATACTAGCGCATGGCCGCATGGCCATACAACCCTTTTATAGAAGCAACTACAGGGCATGCCAGAAAAGGACCAATGAGAAACTGTTCAGAACACATGTAGTTTCAGGACCTTCCTGGCAGACCAATAGGAGCTGCTGCAGTACCTGAGCATGTGACCCCTGATCTCCAATGAGAGATCTTACCCTGGGTATGCTCAGAAGGGGAAACTCATGACTTAGTCCTAAAGACGTCTGCTCGCCCCTGTCCAGTACTGGCCAAAATAGCAGAACCTGGAGAGGCAGCTGTAAACCTCCACACAGTACTAGGATGAGCAAGATGCTGGGACCGACGTCTCTGCTGAGGAGACTCCACTGCGGCCGGAGACGGATGGGGACCGCAGCGGGAATGGCTCGAGATTCCCCTGTGCAGAGGCGGGAACTCGACCTCTAACACACTTGGGGGTTCAAAGTGCTCACAACAGATCTAGATAAGTCCCATAGGGGGGTCTAGTTTCCAAAATGGTATTACTTGTGGGGGGTTTCCACTGTTTAGGCACATCAGAGGCTCTCCAAACATGACATGGCGTCCAATCTCAATTCCAGCCAATTTTGGTTTGAAAAAGTCAAACAGCGCTCCTTCCCTTACGAGCTCTGCCGTGTGCCCAAACAGTGGTTTTCACCCACATATGGGGTATTGGCGTACTCAGGAGAAATTTCACAACAACTTTATCTATCCATTTTCTCCTTTTACCCTTGTGAAAATAAAAAAAAGTTTGTTAAAGATATTTTTTGTGACTAAAAAGTTAAATATTCATTTTTTCCTTACACGTTGCTTCAGCTCCTGTGAAGAACCTGAAGGGTTAAAAAACTTATTGAATGTGGTTTTGAGTACCTTGAGGGTTGCAGTTTTTAGAATGGTGTCACTTTTGGTATTTTCCGCCATATAGACCCCTCAAAGTGACTTCAAATGTGAGATGGTCCCTAAAAAAAAGGCTTTGTAAATTTTGTTGTAAAAATGAGAAATCGCTGGTCAATTTTTAACCCTTGTAATTTCGTAACAAAAAAAAATTTTGGTTCCAAAATTGTGCTGATGTAAAGTAGACATGTGGGAAATGTTATTTATTAACTATTTTGTGTGACATATTTCTGTTTTAAGGGAATAAAAATTCAAAGTTTGAAAATTGCAAAATTTTCAAAATTTTCTCCATATTTGCGTTTTTCTCAAATATAAACGCAAGTTATATCGAATAAATTTTACCACTAACGTGAAGTACAATATGTCACAAGAAAGCAATCTCAGAATCCCAAAGATTTGTTGAAGCGTTACAGAGTTATAACCTCATAAAGAGACAGTGGTCAGAATTGTAAAAATTGGCCCGGTCATTAAAGTGCAAACCACCCTTGGGGGTGAAGGGGTTAAATATAGGTACGCAGGCTGCATGCAGGCTGCTTGCAGACATAGGCAGAGCTGACCGGAGCAGGTGCGGCGGTGGGCGGAGTTTCACGGAGGAAGTCTGCAGCCATACACTAGTGTGAAACTAGCCTTAGCCAGTTGAGAAAAAGAAGATAATCTTGTATTTATGACACCTTTTAATGGCTAACAAAAATAAAATAAATTATGTTACAAAGTAAGCTTTCAGGACTTCTTAGGTCCCTTCTTCAGGCATGGTATAGCAAAGTTTCTGAAGAAACACAAATGTATGCACAAACAGCAAAAACAAAAAGAGGGACATAGTATAATAATTGAACGTTTGAATAAACAAACAAACTGAGCTCAGAGAATGAATCCTTAATTGGATTAGATTAGTGATGTGTAAATTTTATAGTCCTAATATCCAAGTAAGATTAGAGGCCTGGTGCCCTCAACTTCTTTGGAGCAGATTCCTCAGATTCTGTAGGGAGTCTTAAATCCTCCTGACAGATTTAGTCTTGTGTGGATGAAATAAAAAACTTTAAGTTTGTATTCCCAAACCCTGCAATGTTTTTGCAATTTAAAATTGCCTTTTACTATGACAACTTTCATATTGTTTATGTTGTGTCCCGGACTACAGAAATGTTTGGCCTCTGGTAAATGTGTTTTTTTATCTGCAATTGTGTGGCAATGAACCTCATCCTTGCTTTCAGTTTCTGTCCTGTTTCTCACACATAGAGGCCCCCAATAGGACATATAGCGCACAGAATTAAGTACATCACATTGGAAAAAGAACATGTGACTGTCCCAGGAATCTTATAGTCCTAATATCATGGAGTGACACGACTCAATGGATGGTCGGTCAGCTAACGACACAACACATAACGGGGATGGAAATGGGGGGAGGAAGGCCCTACCAATAGGGAATGAGGGATGGTCACCACCTGAGCTTAGACCTGAGCCTGTCCCTGCTCTCCCCTAATGCCATATGCAGGTCCTTCCCCCGCCACCGTCAGGATACCTCGTCCCTAGTTGTCACCTATAACTGCACTGGCCGGCAACGAGCACTAGCCTCACCTCTGCAGGTAATAAACACAGAGGGAAGTGACAGACACCAAAAGGAC
This sequence comes from Oophaga sylvatica, assembly GCA_033576555.1. NCBI lineage: Eukaryota > Metazoa > Chordata > Amphibia > Anura > Dendrobatidae > Oophaga > Oophaga sylvatica. Next base: position 899,148,578 of record JARQOD010000001.1, read on the forward strand.
AAGGTAACAAAAACACCACACTTAGCTTTCTCTGCTGTAGAACACCGCACAGCAGAATAGACGCACCAGATAAGCAAAGTCAGCTAAAGCACCACTGCACCCAGAGAGCTCCTTACTCCAGCTTGATCACTGCAGATTTCTCTAACACCGACAGTCAGCTGATGCATCAGGTGACATTTTAAAGGTAAGGTGGGAGTGGTCACCGCCCACCTCAGCTGACCCAACAGCAATGCAATTACACCAGCATGCCAGCGGGGAAAAAACTGGCTTTTAACCCCCGCTGGCCTGAAAGGAAAAAAGGTTTAACTCAATGGAACCAGATCAGCCACACATCTAAAAATTCATTGTGACAGTACCCCCCTTTCAATGAGGGGCCTCTGGACTCTCAACACCAGACCTCACCAGAAAACAACATACGGTGAGGATGCCTCAATCCACCAGAGTTCACCTCTGCAGTCACCTGACCCTCAGGTTTATGGCGAATGCAGCCCGATGGAGGTGATAATAACATAGGCTCCGAGGGCACCACAAATCTCCAGTGCACTGACATGTGGAATGTATTGTGTACATGCATTATTGGGGTAACTCCAGCTGGAAAGTCCCCGGAATTGCTGACACCCGATACGGCCCGATCACTCTAGAACTCCATGTCCCAGTAGCACACTTCCACCTGATGTTTTTGGTGGACACTCACATGTATTCGTTCACACACAGGTCCGGACCTGAACGTTTATTGCCACGCACACGTTTGCCACAAGATCGTGAACTCTTTGAAGAACTGACAACAGGTGTCCCCCTGTGTCACCACACTTACACTCACACTAGGCACAGAAGGAACCACCACCCTCCACTGACCCCTACTCCTAAGAGGACTCCGACACTCATGGTTAACTTGTGAGGGTTGAGTCTTGCCCCAACTCCCTGGCACCACCTCTGCTGCCCCCACCGGAGAAGGGGTAGGTTGTAGAAGGACGGCAGAGATTGTAGTTCCCGGGGAGCAGTCCTTACACGACTGGTCCCAGCTGACTACTTCCCTGGACCACCAATCTAGGACCGGGTTGTGTTTTTTCAACCAAGACACGTATGCATAGGAGAACACACATTGACAAAGAGGCATGAACCATGTTGGTAGGAGGACATGTGTGAGCTATGACAACTGGCTGGTAAATCACACGTGTGCTTTTTATGTAAGTTTGGAAAGAAAGAATATTTGAATTTTCTAGAAGTGCTGAACTAATCCTTTTATCATTACATTCATGCAGTGTTATGTACAGTCAATGGACGACCTGGAGCACACTACATATGCAGAACCTCTGCTCGGGAAGTGCCTCCAGGTGGTATGCAGAGGAGACATTAAAATATGGCAGAGCAGACCGCTACAGTGAACATTGTTCTAGAGATTAAAAAAAAGCAAACTTTTACTAACATCATCTTATCTTGCAATCTTGGAAAACTTTAACCTAATTATAACATAATCCAGGAAGCCACTTGAACGCAAAAATAATTTTTTTTAACTTCATAAATGAAAGCCGTGAATTTCCACTCATACAATAAAGTGATTGCGCATGAAAATATGTTGTTCTAAATTTCACATTATAAATTGGATTTTATGCATATTTGAAAAAAAAAGAAAAATCCATTGATTGTTCTCTTTGTGCCCAGTCATGCAGTATTACAAATTGTGGTGTGATTTCAGAGAAACACGATTCTGTTAATTACCTCTGTTTTCTCTGCTCTCAGCTATTGCCAGTCTGCCTCATAATCGGCTGCGCGCATATTGTAATCAACCAATAAAACATCTTCATGGTCCACGAGCCTAACATCTTTAATTACTTATTATATGTTATTAAAAGAATTTATACTTACTTCCAAAAATTAACGTCTGTCGCCGCTGCTGAAATTGAAATGAGAATGTTTAGTATTTCCCTGAGCCTCAGAAAATGTCTTCATTTAGCAATTCAGCCATTCCTAATTACATTTCCATTCTGCTTAAGTATGCAATCACCTCCTTACCTTACCGTCTTGACTATTACACAGCGCTATTTCTTTTGTTCTTAATCTTTATATATGGTATACTATTATAGATCAATGCCGATCTGTCCCTCATCATTCTATCTATGTACGGTATCTATCTCTTCCCATTTAGCTGGACAGGTCCATCTTCTCTTAGTCTTCCATTTGATTTATTGTTGGCGGAGGCTCTACTTGGCAGAAGAATGGGATTGAGACTATAGTGCCAAAAATGACAACCATACAGCAGAAAAAGGGGCAGCACCGCTTACCATCCCAGGTCTCTGAACAAATGTGTCAAGGGTCCTGAGTGGCTGTCTATTTAGTATTTTGCACCTGTGTTGCCAACATCTTTGTTATATGGGCTATCTGCATCATGTAGTACATTTTTTCAGAGACTTGGGCAGGTAAGCGGTACTGCCCCTTTTTCTGCAGTATTTTTGAATTTTTGGAAGATTTTCAGTCCTCTTGTGGCTTTGCTACTAGTTCAAAAATGACAACCACACAAAAAGCAATTGTTCTAGTTTCAACATGGAAATATTGCGTAACAAGGGAAGCCCATGTAATACATGGTTGTATCCAATTCATACAATAATTCTCGTATTTGTCATATATAGGGATATCTTTCTCTTTCCCATAAAAGACCACCTGTAAAGCATGACTCCATCGTTTGTTTGTTTTTCAATTTCCACTAATCTACCGTATATACTTGAGTATAAGCTGACCTGAGTATAAGCCGAGGCCCTAATTTTTACACAAAAAACTGGGAAGACTTATTGACTCGAGTATAAGCCTAGGGTGGGAAATGCAGCAGCTACTGGTAAATTTCAAAAATAAAAATAGATACCTATAAAAGTGAAATTAAGTAGGTTAAATGTTTTTGAATATCCATATTGAATCAGGAACCCCATATAATGCTCCATACAGTTCATGATGGGCCCCATAAGATGCTCCATACAAAAAATATGCTACATATAGTGCTGCACAAAGGTTAATAATGGCCCCATAAGATGCTCCATAGAATAATATGCCCCATATGCTGCTCCATAAAGGTTGATGGCCCCATAAGATGCTCCATAGATATATATGCTGCTGCGATTAAAATAAAAAAATGTCATACCTCTCGTGGCTGGGGGCCAGGTGCCGGTTTCCTGAGAAGGCGGGGACACCGGCACGCTATGGCGGCCAGGTGTCTGTGTCGCCGCTGGCTCAGGGCCCCGGCACCTGCGATATTCACCTGTCCCTGTTCCACCGCCGCGCACCACTCTGTCTTCCAGGTCTCCACATTGCGCCCTCTGACCTGAACGTCACAGCCAGAGGACGCGGAAGACAGAGTGGCGCGCGGCAGTGGAACGGGGACAGGTGAATATCGCATGGCTCCCCCTGTCCTCCCCGTCATACTCACACCTGGCGCGGTCTCTGCACTTCTCGCTGCTCCGATGTTCTCCGGCGCCGGCAGCTCCTTCCAGTGTTCAGCTTTCACGTGGTACCACTCATTAAAGTAATGAATATGCGCTCCACGCCTATGGGAGTGGAGTGGTGTGCATATTCATTACTTTAATGAGCTGTACTACATGACCGCTGAACACAGGAAAAGCTGCGGCGCCGGAGACCATCTGAGAAGCAGTGAAGTGCAGAGACCGTGTCAGGAGGGGGTGAGTATGATCTGACAGCCGCTGACTCCTGCGCTCCCCCTCCCCCGTCTACCCCCAGAGACAATGACTAGAGTATAAGCCGAGAGGGGCACTTTCAGCCTAAAAAAATGGGCTGAAAATCTCGGCTTATACTCGAGTATATACGGTAAGTTTCTTGACCTGCTGTCTTCATCTATCCCCGGAAGCACTGCTCCGGTACCACGCCGCCATCTTGTAAACACAACTTCTGACTGCATTTTCCCTATTGCCCTGCAGACAACTACTACTGGAAATGCTGTATCTTCTGTCATTAAAAAAAAACAACTTATAAAATAAAAGATACTGTATGTTTGTGAATTTTTATATAGGCATCTCCATAATATAACGTTGCACCGACACGCCTCCAATTTATATACCTTGAGTTTAAAGATTTGTCAGAAAAAGCAGTCTGAATTCCTATGTGAAGTTCTGACAGTGAAGATCCTGTATACCGGTATGGCAGTTTTTCAGTGGATAAGGAGGTGTGCCAATTACAAGAAACTTCACACACAGACAGTCATTTGCTTCAAGCTAGGTGGTTGTCTAAATGACAAGAGAGGAGGTTCAGTGAATACGTCCCTCAGATTGTCAACTTTGAGTTGCTGTTATTGGATTTGTCTTGTAATGTTGTGTGAAGCCTAATGGTGCAGGTCGTAGTTGACTACTAAGTATGTCCTGTCTCCTCTCGAGGCGGCCTGTGCATCAGAAAGTTAGTCTTGCATAAACAGATTGCATTTTCAATTCAAAAAATACTTCTACCCTACACTGAAAATTCACTTTTGCTTACAGAATATTGTGCATAGAAGAAAACTATATCTTCTGGCCACTAAGTGTGCAGCACATAAAGAAGGTGCTGTATACTGCACCACCTTTATGATGTGTTGTCTATTCATATGGATAACTATTGTTCTTCTGGTTTGCTACTGCAGTTACAGTCGGGAGTGGACAGTAGTTTCATTAGCTGCAGCAAGCCGCATCTAGTGTTATGACCAAAAGTGTTGGCACCCTTGAAATTGTTCCAGAAAATTAAGTATTTCTCCTAAAAAATTATTGCAATTCCAAATGTTTTGTCATACACATGTTTATTTCCTTTGTGTGTTTTGGAACAACACAAAAAAAAACTGAAAAAAAGGCAAATTGGTCATAATTTCACACAAAACCTCAAAAATGGGCCAGACAAAATTGTTGGCACCCTCAACTTAATATTTAGTTGCACATCAAGTGAAATAAATAACTGCAATCAATTTCTTCCTATAACCATCAATGAGCTTCTTACACCTCTCAATTGGAATTTTGGACCACTCTTCTTTTACAATCTGCTCCAGGTCTCTCATATTTGAAGGATGTTCGACCAATAGCAATTTTAAGATCTATTCACAGATGTTCAGTGGGATTTAGATCTGGACTCATTGCTGGCCACTTCAGAACTCTCCAGCATTTTGCATCCATCAAAACAACCCCAAACCATCTTTGAACCTACCACCATATTTAACTGTAGGCACTGTGTTCTTTTCTTTTTAGTCCCTCATTCCATTTCCAATAAACAGTAGAATGATGTGCTTTGTTAAAACCTCTATCTTGATCTCATCTGTCTAAAAGATGCTTTCCCAGAAAGATTTTGGCATACTCACGTACATTTGGCAAACTGCAGTCTAGATTTTAATGTCTTTGTGTCAGCAGTGCGGTCCTCCTAGGTCTCCTGCCATTGCGTTTTCATTTCATTCAAATGTCGACGGACAGTTTGCACTGACACTGATGAATCCTGAGCCTCCAGGACAGCTTGAATTACTTTGGAACTTGATTGGAACTGCTTATCCACCAACCAGACCTTTTGGTTGTCTATCCCAGGTTGTGGTCTTTTCTAATGTACTACTGTACCGAATAAAAGTTTTTTCATTTTTTTTTACAAAAAAGATAATTTTCCTTCTTGATTTCATCGCTGGAGGTTTCTTCCCCCACCTTTTTCTATAACAGTATAATTAACCACAACACTATAGTGTTGAAGTCTAATACACCCGTCTGTAAGATGATACATAAGGAACTGATGGACTATGGTAGAACTTTGACAAGTCATGTGTCCTTTGGCGCTTTATTTTTATTAAAAATCAGCATATACATTGACTCCCCCGGAAGAAGGCACAGCGCCGAAATGCACATAGGGGCGGGTGGCACCACAATTGTTACAGGTAACCATGCGATATTTAATTATTTAATGTTATTCTGATTGCTCTACACCTACTCTCCGATATTGTATACAGCCTTTCCGGTCCGCACTGTACTATTGGGACCCTGTTTTCTTCTTATTTTTTACTTTTCAGGGCCAGTTTATTCTACCTATTTGCACATGCACATTGAGTACATCAGGTTCTATACGTATTTACCCGTTGACTTGCCTTTTTGTGGTTCCACCTTTTTGGCTTGACTACTGTCATATCCCTGTTATATTTATATGCTTTTATATTCTTGTTTTCAATAAAGTTTCACTTTTTTTATGTGGTTCCCATTGGTGCTTTTCTTTGATAGGAGTTTCATTATTCTTGCACTGAACCTTTTCCACCTATTCACACACCCTGGTACACATACTGATTATATGTTTTCTATATTGTGGGTGTTGGCCATTGTATAGGTTTTATATACAGTATAACTGTCTAATAATGGATCTTCATCGTGGTTGTGTTCTGAAGTAGACGTTGGATAACTTAGAAAAGCGTAGACTTTATTAACTACTAAATAAACACAGTATTTTAATCTTCTCCATCTCCCAAGTCTATTCGTGGGATCGTACCAGCAGCGCAAGAAAAACCTCCTGATTTCCGCACAGTATTTCTCTCGGTCTGATGATCCATGGTTTGCAGCTGCTGGTACATGCTTAAAGATTGCGGCAATTGCAGCACTACCAGGTGAGCAAGCAGTCACATTTTTTACTGTACAGCTCGCAGGTGTCGGCAATTTGAAAATCATACCTGAACTCCTATAAAAAGGGGACAAGTTGATTCAATCTTTGCGTTGTATGTGTCTGTATGTACCACACTAAGCATGGAAAACAAAGAGAAGAGAATTGTCTGAGGACTTGAGAACCAAAATTGTTGAAAAATATCAATAATCTCAAGGTTACAAGTCCATTTCCAGAGATGTTGATGTTCCTTTAGCCACAGTGCGCAACATAATCAAGAAGTCTATAACCCATGGCACTGTAGCTAATCTCCCTGCACATGGACAGCAGAGAAAATGTGTGAATCGATAGTACAGATGGTGGATAAGCAGCCCCAATCAAGTTCCAAAGAAATTCAGGTTGTCCTGTAGGCTCAGGGTGTATTGTGAGTGTGAACTATCAGTTGACATTTTAATGAAATGAAATGCTATGGCAGGAGACCCAGGAAAATCCCGCTGTTGACACAGAGACATAAAAAAGCTAGACTGCAGTTTGCAAAAATGTACGTGAGTATACCAAAATCCTTCTGGTAAAGCGTATTGTGGACAGATGAGACCAAGATCCAGCTTTTTGGTAAAGCACATCATTCTACTGTTTACTGAAAATGCAATGGGGATGTTTTGAGGTTGTTTTGCTGCCTCTGGCACTGGGTGCCTTGACTGTATGCAAGGCATCATGAAATTTGAAGATTACCAAAGGATTTTGGGCCACAATGTAGTGCCCAGTGTCATAAAGCTGGGTTTGTGTGCTAGGTCATGGGTCTTCCAGCAAGACAATGACCCAAAACATACTTCAAGAAGCCCCCAGAAATGAATGGAAACAAAGCACTGGAGAGTGACCAGCAATGAGTTTGGATCTAAATCCCATTGAACACCTGTGGAGAGATCTTAATTGCAGTTATTGATTCCAAAGGTGTCATGTGTGCATTGCCACGAAGATCGTTGCGGTTGCACATTTTGACTTCTCACAGCTGAGTTGCTGTTTCTTTGTGTTTGGCAGCTAGGGAGTTAATTCTGTCTGTGCTCGGTGCTGGGACTGGGTGCAGTTTCTCCCGGCTGCAATTGATTATTTGTTGATTGGTTTCCTTTAAATTCCTGGTTGTCTGCTTTGGGAGTTGCCAGTGAAATCCTCCATGCAGACCACAGATAGGAATGAATCTGTATAGACTTAAGTTGAGAGCTCCTTAGCTGTTTTAAGCTCAACTTGTTTAGAGTTTATTTCCCAGACCATTTACGTTCCTTCGGTGTTTGAGTGTGTATGCAAGTGAGTGCTATTCTGTCTGTCTTATATGTCTAATCTGTGTATTTAGCGGAGATCAGCCCATATCCCTTTGGTGGTAATCAGGATCCTTCTTAGGACTGATTACAGGGTTCAGGGTCTGACAGGAGACAGGGTTAGGCTGGAGACTTGGACCTCTGAACCATTATCAGTACCTCCAAGGTAAGGGATTAGTTAGGACCCCAGTGTAGGGTCAGGTTAGACCCCGGTCCTCCTCTTTCCTGTTACAGCTCATCAAGTCCTCAAGATTAACCCTGAGTTCAACTATATCGTTTCTGCACATCTAGTCCTCAAGATTAACCCTAAGTTCTGCAGAGATTGTGTCAGGTAAATCTATTTTATACTTACATTCTGATGTTGCTAAACTATATGTTGTATAGAGTGTGGTTCCTGTATAAATAGTTTACTGACATTGTATTCATATCATTAGACAGCGTGACATTTTCACTGGCCATAAAAAATTATCTCTAGTTACCATGGATCCAGTAGCCCAGCTGGCTCTGCAGTTGCAGGGTTTATCCATGGAGCTGACGGACATTAAGTCCAAAGTTTTGTCTCCCCTGGAGCAAACCAGAGTTGAACCTAAAGTAGCTCTTCCAGATAGGTTCACTGGTGGGCGAGACAAATTTTTCACCTTCCGGGAGGCATGTAAATTGTATTTTCGGCTTCGGCCGCGATCATCAGGGAGTGATGAGCAGAGAGTGGGAATTGTTATCTCACTTCTTCAAGGGGACCCTCAATCCTGGGCATTTTCCCTTCCTCCGGGATCCCCGGCTCTACAGTCTGTAGATCAATTTTTTACTGCTCTGGGATTGGTATATGATGACCCAGATCGGGTCTCTCTTGCTGAGACCAAACTACGTAAGTTACAGCAGGGAGATCGTCCGGCGGAGGAATTTGCTTCTGAGTTTCGTAGATGGGCCACGGATACTCAGTGGAATGACCCAGCTCTTAGGAGCCAGTTTTGTCATGGGCTTTCTGACAAATTAAAAGACGTTTTGGCTCAGTATGAGTCTCCTCCTTCTCTGGAGGCTGCTATGGCCCTAGCTATCCGTACTGATAGACGGCTTCGGGAGAGGGGTGAGGTAACTCCACTCCCTGTTGTTTCTCCACCTACTACTAAAGTCCCTTATGTTGAGGTTCCCCTTGTCTGTTCGGATGAGCCTATGCAGTTGGGAGGGACATCTTTTCGTAGTAGGGGATTGGCGGCACGCCGCAGGACTAGAAGGTGTTTTTTCTGCGGGAAAGAGGGACATTTTGTTGGAGAATGTCCATCCCGTGTCTTGTTAAGTAAAAAGTCGCCGGAAAACTGCTAATCCCAGGTTGTGTGGTGGACGACAACCTGGGAGTATGTATTTCATCCGCCGGTTCTTCTCAGTTCCTTGTACCAGTGGAGGTGGTGGTTGGTACTAGAGTGAAGAGATTGTCTGTTCTTCTGGATAGTGGTTCTGGGGCTAATCTGGTTGACGCTCAGTTTGCTCAGGCTCAAGGTATGCATCTGAGTGTATTGGTCAAACCGATCCCTATTTTCTCCATTGACGCCAGGCCTCTCGGCCAAGGTAGCTTTGTTCATGAGGTTCATAACATTGACCTTCGGGTAGGGGCAATACATAGGGAACAATTATCTTGTTTTGTGTTGGAGGGTCTACCTACTCCCATTGTGTTGGGACTTCCTTGGCTGGTTAAACATAACCCTGTGATTAATTGGCAGTCCAGAGAGATAAGCCAATGGGGTGAGTTTTGCAAAAGCAACTGCATGAACACAGTCATCAGTGCGGTCATGCCTAGTACATTGCCTCCTTTTTTGGAGGATTTTGGGGATGTTTTCTCTGAGGAGGGGTGTCGGGAGTTGCCTCCTCATCGCGTGTATGACTGCTCTATTAATCTACTTCCTGATGCTAAGTTGCCTAAAGCTAGGTTGTATAATCTTTCTGGTCCTGAAAGACAGGCTATGAAAGATTATATTTCTGAAAGTCTGGCCAAAGGGCATATTAGACCTTCATCTTCCCCTGTGGCCGCGGGGTTCTTCTTTGTGAAGAAAAAAGATGGAGGCCTACGCCCTTGCTTGGATTTCCGCGAACTTAATCGGATTACTGTTCGAGATCCGTATCCACTCCCTCTTATTCCTGATCTCTTCAATCAAATTGTTGGCGCCAAATGGTTCTCTAAATTGGATCTCAGGGGGGCGTATAATCTGATTAGGATAAAAGAGGGGGATGAGTGGAAAACGGCGTTTAACACGCCGGAGGGACATTATGAAAACCTGGTCATGCCTTTTGGTCTGACTACTGCTCCAGCAGTATTCCAACATTTTGTTAATGATATTTTTCGTCACCTTGTGGGGGTGTTTGTGGTCGTATATTTGGATGACATTTTAATTTACTCGCCAGATCTTGTGTCTCACCAGGAGCATGTGAGACAGGTGTTGCAGATCTTGCGAGACAATAAACTATACGCCAAACTGGAGAAGTGTGTTTTTGCCGTACAGGAACTTCAGTTTTTGGGTTTTTTGGTGTCAGCCTCCGGTTTCCGGATGGACCCTGAAAAGGTGAGAGCAGTGCTTGAATGGGATCAGCCAGGGGATCTTAAGGCTCTGCAGCGTTTTTTGGGGTTTGCTAATTACTACCGGAAATTTATTTGTAATTTCTCGTCTGTCGTCAAACCTCTCACTGACATGACGAGAAAAGGGACGGATTTTTCTAAGTGGTCGGACAAAGCTTGCCAAGCCTTTTCCTCTTTAAAAAGATGTTTTGCTTCGGCACCCGTTCTCATCCAACCAGATGTATCTCAGCCGTTCATTGTGGAGGTGGACGCGTCTGACGTAGGGGTGGGTGCTATATTGTCCCAGGGTCCGTCCCCTGGTAAATGGCATCCGTGCGCTTTCTTTTCTAAGAAATTGTCGTCCGCCGAAAGGAATTATGATATCGGCAATAGGGAACTTTTGGCCATTAAATTGGCTTTTGAAGAATGGCGTCACTTTTTGGAAGGGGCTGTCCACCCGGTCACCGTTATTACTGATCACAAGAACCTGCTGTATTTAGAATCCGCTAAGCGTCTGAATTCCAGACAGGCTCGTTGGTCGTTGTTTTTTACCAGGTTTAATTTTGTCGTCACTTATCGTCCGGGGTCTAAGAATGTAAAGGCTGATGCCTTGTCTCGCAGTTTCCCAGGGGCCGGGAAAACGGACGACCCGATTCCTATCCTTCAGGAGGGGGTGGTAGTGTCGGCTGTATGTTCTGAGCTTGAGGAGGAGGTGTTAGAGGCTCAGGGGGACGCCCCTGCAGGACCTCCAGGGAGACTGTTTGTCCCGAATCAGTTGAGACAAAAGGTTATTGAGGCACATCATAATTCTGCTTTAGCAGGTCATCCAGGGAGTAAGGCTACTTTAGATCTCCTTTCTCGCCGATTTTGGTGGCCTAACGCTAATAAAGATGTTATAACTTTTGTCGCGTCCTGTGGGGTTTGTGCTCGCTCTAAAACTCCTCATACCCGTCCGTCTGGGACCCTTTTACCCTTGAAACTTCCGGAGCGTCCATGGACTCATTTATCTATGGACTTCATTACGGACCTTCCTCCAGCGTCTGGAAATACTGTCATACTGGTGGTTGTTGACAGGTTCAGTAAGATGGCACATTTCGTTGCTCTTCCTGCACTCCCTAATGCTAAAACTCTGTCGCAGGTGTTCATTAGGGAAATCGTGAGACTTCATGGGTTGCCTTCTGATGTGGTGTCAGATAGGGGGTCTCAGTTTGTGTCCAAATTTTGGAGGGCATTTTGTTTACGTCGGGGATGCAATTGTCATTTTCCTCGGCTTTTCATCCACAGACCAATGGTCAGACAGAGCGTCTGAATCAGAGTTTAGAGACATATCTCCGGTGTTTTGTATCGGAGAACCAGGAGGACTGGTCTTCTTTCTTGCCTCTGGCAGAGTTCGCTCTTAACAACAGGCGGAGCGAGTCCACTGGTAAGTCCCCGTTTTTTGGGGCATATGGTTTTCATCCCCAGTTTTGTACTTTCAATGGGGGGGGTCCTTCTGGGGTTCCTGAGGAGGAGCGTTTCTCGTCGTCACTTGCTTCTGTGTGGCGAGGTGTATTGAATAATTTGAGTACGATGGGGAACCGTTACAAACGTATGGCTGATAGGAGGAGAGTTTCTGTTCCAGATCTGAATGTGAACGATCTGGTATGGTTGTCTACCAGGAATATAAAACTTAAAGTGCCCTCCTGGAAACTGGGTCCCAGATTCATCGGGCCGTACAGGATCAGTTCCATAATTAATCCTGTGGCATTTCGTCTGGAACTCCCTTCTACGTTTAAAATTCATAATGTGTTCCACAAGTCATTACTTAAAAGGTATGTGGCACCAGTCATACCATCACCTCTACCTCCTCCTCCAGTGTTGGTCAATGGTAACTTGGAATTTCAAGTATCAAAAATCATTGACTCTCGTCTGAATCGCCGGTCCCTTCAGTACTTGGTGCATTGGAAGGGGTATGGTCCGGAGGAGAGGACGTGGGTCCCTGCGTCTGATGTTAACGCAGATCGTTTGGTTCGGACCTTCCACAGAACTCACCCGGGCAGGCCTGGCCCTGAGGGTCCGGAGGCCCCTCGTAGAAGGGGGGGTACTGTCATGTGTGCATTGCCACGAAGATCGTCGCGGTTGCACATTTTGACTTCTCACAGCTGAGTTGCTGTTTCTTTGTGTTTGCAGCTAGGGAGTTAATTCTGTCTGTGCTCGGTGCTGGGACTGGGTGCAGTTTCTCCCGGCTGCAATTGATTATTTGTTGATTGGTTTCCTTTAAATTCCTGGTTGTCTGCTTTGGGAGTTGCCAGTGAAATCCTCCATGCAGACCACAGATAGGAATGAATCTGTATAGACTTAAGTTGAGAGCTCTTAGCTGTTTTAAGCTCAACTTGTTTAGAGTTTATTTCCCAGACCATTTATGTTCCTTCGGTGTTTGAGTGTGTATGCAAGTGAGTGCTATCCTGTCTGTCTTATATGTCTAATCTGTGTATTTAGCGGAGATCAGCCCATATCCCTTTGGTGGTAATCAGGATCCTTCTTAGGACTGATTACAGGGTTCAGGGTCTGACAGGAGACAGGGTTAGGCTGGAGACTTGGACCTCTGAACCATTATCAGTACCTCCAAGGTAAGGGATTAGTTAGGACCCCAGTGTAGGGTCAGGTTAGACCCCGGTCCTCCTCTTTCTGTTACAGCTCATCAAGTCCTCAAGATTAACCCTGAGTTCAACTATATCGTTTCTGCACATCTAGTCCTCAAGATTAACCCTAAGTTCTGCAGAGATTGTGTCAGGTAAATCTATTTTATACTTACATTCTGATGTTGCTAAACTATATGTTGTATAGAGTGTGGTTCCTGTATAAATAGTTTACTGACATTGTATTCATATCATTAGACAGCGTGACAAAAGGGTATACAACCAAATATCGTTAAGTTGAGGGTGCCAACAATTTTGTCTGTCCCATTTTTTGGGTTCTGTGTGAAATTATGTCCAATTTGACTTTTTTCTCTGATATTTTTGTATTGTTCCAGTACAGAGAAAGGAAACAAATCTGTGTATAACAAAACATGTGCAATTGCAATAATTTTCTATGAGAAATACTTATTTTTTTGGAACAATTTCAAGGATGCCAACACCTTCAGTCATGACTGTATGTTGTGGACAATATATGAACAGCCTTACAATATTAAAAAAAATCGCTGTAAGGGTGGAGGGAGGTTGGGAGGTAAGCGGGTGGGGGGGACATTTATGACTGTTGTACATGCTTAATTCTTCAAGAAATATGTACAAGTTTCTATTTTTCTTATACTCTTTAAACTCAATAAAAACAAGTTGAAAAAATAATATCGCTCAAACAGAAGATTTCAGAAAAAAGGTATGTGACAGGAAAATTTCAAGGTGATTTTCATGATCAGCAGCTCAAATTACATAAGAGTGACACCATAAATTCCAGCTATCCTAACGCTTAACTGATCGGGTCACTGGACACTTCAATCGGATTCTCTAACGCAATGTCGTCTAAGGCCTCTTTCACACTTCCGGCGGGCGCCTGACGGCGCCCCGGCATTTTGCCGCAGCAGAAAACCTGATGCACCGCCGGCGGCCGCATGCGGTTTTTTGCCGGATGGTTTCTGATGCTTGGAGACATCAGAAACCATCCGGCAAAAACAAAAAAACGTTACATGCAGCGTTTTGTCCGGCCGCTGCAATGTACATTTCGCCGCATCCGGACAAAACCGCATGCAACGCATTGACATGCGGCGCCATCCGGTGCTAATGCATGTCAATGCGAAAAAAGCCGCATGCGGCGCATCAGATTTTCTGATGCGGCGCTGCGGCAAAATGCCGGGGGCGCCGTCAGGCGCCCGCCGGAAGTGTGAAAGAGGCCAAAAAAGGAAGTAGTGAAAAAAGAAAAGCAATTAAATAGTGTAGTTAGGGAACGATAGGGAATTTTTACAATTCTGACCACTAGCCCTTTGAGGTAGTAATTCTGGAACGCTTCCATGGATCCGGTGATTCTGACATTGTTTTCTCGTGACATATTGTAGTTCATGTTAGTGGTAAAAAAATTTTGATATAACTTGCGTTTATTTCTGAAAACAACGGAAATTTGGCGAAAATTTTGAAAATTTTGCAATTTTTCAACTTTGAATTTTCATGCCCTTAAATCACAGAGATATGGCACACAAAATACTTAATAAGTAACATTTCCAACATGTCTACTTTACATCAGCACAATTTTGGAACCACAATTTTTTTTTGTTAGGAAGTTATAAGGGTTAAAAATTAACCAGCGATTTCTCATTTTTACAAGACCATTTTTTGGGGGACCACATCACATTTGAAGTCACTTTGAGGGGTCTAGATGATAGAAAATACCCAAAAGTGATACCATTCTAAAAACTGCACCCCTCAAGGTGTTCAAAACCGCATTCAAGAAGTTTATTAACCCTTCAGGTGCTTCACAGGAATTTTTTGAATGTTTAAAAAAAATTAACATATAACTTTTTTCACAAAAAAATTATTTCAGGTCCAATTTTTTTAATTTCCCAAGGGTAACAGGAGAAATTGGACCCCAAAAGTTATTGTGCAATTTGTCCTGAGTACACTGATACCGCATATGTGGGGGGAACCACTGTTTCGGCACATGGCAGAGCACGGAAGGGAAGGAGCGCTGATCGACTTTTTCAACGCAAAATTGGCTGGAATTAAGATCGGACGCCATGTCGCGTTTGGAGAGCCCCTGATGCGCCTAAACAGTGGAAACACCTCAATGCTAACGCCAATCCTAACCCTAACCCTAACTCTAGCCCTAACCCTAATGGGAAAATGGAAATAAATAAAAAACAAATTATTTAATTATTTTTCCCTAACTAAGGGGGTGATAAAGGGGGTTTGATTTACTATTTATAGTGCGTTTTTATATCGGGATTTTATTTTTGGCAGATGTCACACGCTAAAGACGCTTTTTATTGCAAAAAATAGTTTTTGCATGTCCTCATTTTGAAAGCTATAATTTTTCCATATTTTGGCCCACAGAGTCATGTGAGGTCTTATTTTTTGGGACGAGTTAACGGTTTTATTGGTACCATTTTCAGGCACATGACATTTTTTGATCGCTTTTTATTACGATTTTTGGGAGGCAGAATAAACAAAAACCAACAATTCATGAATTTCTTTTGAGGGGGTTATTTATACCGATCCGCGTGTGGTAAAATTGATAATGCAGTTTTTTTGTTCGTGGGTCAGTGCGATGACAGCGATACCTCATTTATATCTTTTATGTTTTGGCGCTTTTATACAATAAAAAATTTTATATAAAAAATAATTTTGCACCGCTTTTTTCTGCGAGCTATAACTTTTTTATTTTTTCACTGATGATGCTGTATGGCAGCTCATTTTTTGAGGGACAAGATGACATTTTCAGCGGTACCATGTTTATATCTGTCTTTTTGATCGCGTGTTATTCCACTTTTTGTTCGGCGGTATGATGATAAAGCATTGATTTTTTGCCTTGTTTTTTTTTTCTTTTTTTTAAAGGGTTCACTAAAGGGGTTAACTAGTGGTACAGTTTTATAGGGCAGGTCGTTACGGACGGGGTGATATTAAATATGTGTACTTTTATTGTTTTTTTTTTAATTTACATAAAGAAATGAATTTATAGGGATCAGTTTCAAGTGTGCTAATACTTTCGACCGTGACTGTATGCGCTATTATACAATTATAGGCAAGCAAAGGCATGAATTTCTTTCATTTCATTGAAGTTGCAAAACTTCAGTGGAATTGTTACAGACTAGGCACACTTACACATGCCTGGACACTGCTTGCAGAGGCTGTAAAATCTTCTTGCAAAGGTTCTGCAATCAAATCTAAGTAGCTTTAAACTACTACAGTATGATCTAATTAGGTAAAATGCCTCCTCAATGTTGGAACATTCGGGATACCTTCTGTTACATTTGTGGAGAGTATACGCTTAACCCTGCGTCAGGCGCAATAGACTTGACAAGCACAGCTCATAGATTTTTGCTTCCCCCTCCTCTTCAAGGTGGCAGTACCTTCCTATCTTTAGGTGTTGCTTGAAAACCCCCCCACTCAGTTTTACCATCCTTACGGAGAGCAAGTGAAACCTCCATGGCCTCTCAGGCTTATTGCGCCTGAAGGGTCACACTTTTGAAGGTTCATGCTTTCTCGTTTTTTTTATCACAATTGTTTATTTTGCTTGCTTTACAAATGAATAAAGCAAAGTTGCCTGTGAGTGGCGCTATCGCTGTCTGCTCATCCTCATCACGTGACACCCAGCTGCAGCTACCTCTGAAGTCCGATGATGTCACTTCAGCTTCTGGAATTGGAAGCTGACTCAGCATCACCGAGGCCGGACCCAGTCTCCCTGAGTGACTGGGCTGTGGGCAGGGTTCCACCGCATAACACAGCCCAGCATCACACGGGCTTGCAGTGCTCTGTTAATTAAATCAGTGCTAGGCTGTTACGGTATGTTTCCATGTCCCGGAATTGCAGCGCTTTGGACGCAGCGGATACCTGGCTCCGTCCAAAGCGCTGTCCCCTTTTGAACGCGCGGTGATTCCGCATGTGTTCATTGAACACACGTGGAATCACTGCATCCTATACATAGACTGTGCTATTTATCTTGCGGAGACTGAGCGTCTCCGCAAGATAAAAAGACATGCTATGGTCTTGAAAGACGCGCCGCATGTGCGTATACGCAGGTTTGCCACCTGCGTGTTTGTTCGCATAGTGGAGATGGGATTTCATAAAATCCCATACACTATGCTGTAACATCTGGACACTGCAGATTGGACGCTGCGGCTGTACGCAGCATCCAATCCACAGCAAATACTGACTGAATACGCCACGTGGAAACATAGCCTTGCATGATAGGACAGTGATAGCGCCGCTCACAGGCACATTTGGAAACACAAGGTATATAAAGAAAGCCTTATTTCTAAGGTTTAAATCAATCTGCCCACTACACATTGTACTGTAGTGGACAACCTCTTTAAAGAAGGCATTTTGTTGGTCCACAGATCTGACACATGAATGACCAGCACTTTGAAAAGATGCTAGTGGGGCCTGAGAAAATTGTTTGTAAATAATTCAAGAATGTTTCAGAGAATTTCTTTGGCAACTATCGAGTATCAAACTACATCAAATTGGTTGACAACCTTCTTGAAGCTTACAAAGTGATGAAGTGCAGCATGTCATTGAAAAACCATGATGAATGGTTGCCATTATGGAAAAGATCTAGCAAAACTACTGGAATCAATGAACTCTTTCTTACCATTGCTGGATACTAATACGGGATGCACTAGATGTTGAGTACAAAGAAAATCAGCAGCAAAACACTTTTGATTCAGTTGAACTAATGCTGCAGGTAACATTTAAATGCTTCATTATCAGTGAAACTTACAGTAATCTCAGGTTTCCTGAAATTTCTACGTGATACAGACTATTCAAAATAATATTTCTGCTTAGCTCAAATGGGTTTATCATAATCACCTCAACTTTTCAATGAAGCACAGTTGTCTAAAAAACTTGTTGCCCGGTGTTATCAGCAGTAATTAGTTTTCCGCTGCGAACCCTGGGAGGGGCTGCACCCTATTTAAACCCTGCTGGTGTTCAATTGAAATATCTGTTTTGTTTCTATTCTGAACATTACTTATGGATAATTACTCCTTTTCCAGTGTTGTTTAACCCTTTCAGTACCCACAAAACATTTTTGCGGATTAAAATCAGCAGGAATAAATAGCGAAATAGAGCTATTTGCATGAATTAATTGAATTGTGGGGAAGGGGAAAAATACAGGTGTACCACTGGTCCCATAATTACTTATTAGGGTCTGCCTGATCCATAGGAGCTGCACTCCCTGATGAAGAAGTACGCTTCCTTTGAAACGCATTGGAGATATATTCTGGATTACAGACTATTCCCCAATGAGTGACATCAGTCAGTTTAGGCAGCCTGTGCTACATCCATTAAGACGAGTGTGTGCTAGCGCTGACGGCTGGGGCACTACATAGGAACTTCGTCCATCTATAAGGAGATGGCGGAGAACCCTGCTACTCCCCCTCTCTCCTACACGGTGGTCCCGTGCAATTGATGCGGTACCCAGACGATGTACCCATTTTGTAGCAATGTCTGTATCCTTATTGCCTTGTGTAGCTGTGTAATGTTCCTGTATTCCCCAATTGTGTGTACCTGTATGTTAATATGATGTTTGTATCAGAATGCTGTGTTTACAATGCCCTAATGTTGTACTCTTACAATGTTCCTATATGTGTTAGAGGCAGGGCCAGCACAGGTTAATTTTGTGGGCTGGACTTGCAGTCTCTAGGGAGCAGGAAGCTCCTGCTTCCTGATAAGAGCCCAGGCACATTTTGCCCAGGGCAGAAGCTCAGCTGGGCTGGGAGCCTGGCCTGGACCCCAGGAGGGGTAAATACTGTTACCTGGATCCCAGGAGGGGTAAAGACTGCTGCCCCAGGACCGCTGGGCCGCTGTCACGCGGTCTTATGATATGTGTACGATGTCAGTAAACTATTCTTAAAAGAACAACACTCTATACAACATATAGATTAGCAACATCAGCATGTAAATATAGAATAGATTTACCTGACACGATATCCGTTGAACTCAGGGTTAATCTTGAGGACTTGATACACTGTCACAGGAAAGAGGAGGACCGGGGGTCTAACCTGACCCTAAACTGGGGTCCTAACTAATCCCTCACCTTGGAGGTACTGATAATGGTTCAGAGGTCCAAGTCTCCAGCCTAACCCTGTCTCCTATCAGTCCCTGAACCCTGTAATCAGTCCTAAGAAGGATTCTGATTACCACCAAAGGGATATGGGCTGATCTCTGCTAAATACACAGATTAGACATATAAGACAGACTGGAGAAAACACAGACTTGCATACACACTCAAACACAGAAGGAACATAAATGATCTGGGATATTAAACTCTAAGCAAGGTGAGCTTAAAACAACTAAGGAGCTCTTTAACTTAAGTCTATACAGATACAATCCTATCTGTGGTCTGCATGAAGAATTTCACTGGCAACTCCCAACACAGACAACCAGAGATTTAAAGGAAACCAATCAACAAATAATTAATTGCAGCCGGAAGAAACTGCACCCAGTCCCAGAACTGAGCACAGACAGAATTAACTCCCTAACTGCCAAACACAAAGAAACAGCAACTCAGCTGTGAGAAGTCAGAATGTGCAACCGCGACGATCTTCGTGGCGATGCACACATGACAGTACCCCCCCTTCTACGAGGGGCCTCCGGACCCTCAGGGCCAGGTTTGCCCGGGTGAGTTCTGTGGAAGGTCCGCACCAAACGATCTGCGTTAATGTCAGACGCAGGAACCCACGTCCTCTCCTCTGGACCATACCCCTTCCAATGCACCAAGTACTGAAGGGACCGGCGATTCAGACGTGAGTCAATGATCTTTGACACTTGAAACTCCAAGTTACCATTGACCACCACTGGAGGAGGAGGTAGAGGTGATGGTATGACTGGTGCCACGTACCTCTTAAGTAATGACTTGTGGAACACATTATGAATTTTAAACGTAGGAGGGAGGTCCAGACGAAATGAAACAGGATTAATTATGGAACTGATCCTGTACGGCCCGATGAATCTGGGGCCCAGCTTCCAGGAGGGCACTTTAAGTTTTATATTCCTGGTAGACAACCATACCAGATCGTTCACATTCAGATCTGGACCAGAAACTCTCCTCCTATCAGCCATACGTTTGTAACGGTTCCCCATCGCACTCAGATTATTCAATACACCTCTCCACACAGAAGCAAGTGACGACGAGAAACGCTCCTCCTCAGGAACCCCAGAAGGGCCCCCCCCATTGAAAGTACAAAACTGGGGATGAAAACCATATGCCCCAAAAAACGGGGACTTACCAGTGGACTCGCTCCGCCTGTTGTTAAGAGCGAACTCTGCCAGAGGCAAGAAAGAAGACCAGTCCTCCTGGTTCTCTGAGACAAAACACCGAAGATAAGTCTCTAGGCTTTGATTCAGACGCTCTGTCTGACCATTGGTCTGCGGATGAAAAGCCGAGGAAAATGACAATTGCATCCCCCGACGTAAACAAAATGCCCTCCAAAACTTGGACACAAACTGAGACCCCCTATCTGACACCACATCAGAAGGCAACCCATGAAGTCTCACAATCTCCCCAATGAACACCTGCGCCAGAGTTTTAGCATTAGGGAGGGCAGGAAGAGCAATGAAATGTGCCATCTTACTGAACCTGTCAACAACCACCAGTATGACAGTCTTCCCTGACGACTGAGGAAGCTCCGTGAGAAGTCCATAGACAAATGAGTCCATGGACGCTCCGGAAGTTTCAAGGGTAAGAGGGTCCCAGACGGACGGGTATGAGGGGTCTTAGAGCGAGAACAAACCCCACAGGACGCGACAAAAGTTAAAACATCTTTATTAACGTTAGGCCACCAAAACCGGCGAGAAAGGAGATCTAAAGTAGCCTTACTCCCTGGATGTCCTGCTAAAGCAGAATTATGATGTGCCTCAATAACCTTTTGTCTCAACTGATTTGGGACAAACAGTCTCCCTGGAGGTCCTGCAGGGGCGTCCCCCTGAGCCTCTAACACCTCCTCCTCAAGCTCAGAACATACAGCCGACACTACCACCCCCTCCTGAAGGATAGGAATCGGGTCATCCATTTTCCCGGCCCCTGGGAAACTGCGAGACAAGGCATCCGCCTTAACATTCTTAGATCCAGGGCGATAAGTGACAACAAAATTAAACCTGGTAAAAAACAACGACCATCGAGCTTGTCTGGAATTCAGACGCTTAGCAGATTCCAAATACAGCAGGTTCTTGTGATCAGTAATGACGGTGACCGGGTGTACTGCCCCCTCCAAAAAGTGACGCCATTCTTCAAAAGCCAACTTAATGGCCAAAAGTTCCCTATTGCCGATATCATAATTCCTTTCGGCGGACGACAATTTTTTAGAAAAGAAAGCGCACGGATGCCATTTACCAGGGGACGGACCCTGGGACAATATTGCACCCACCCCTACGTCAGACGCGTCCACCTCCACAACGAACGGCTGTGATGCATCTGGTTGGATGAGAACGGGTGCCGAAGCAAAACATTTTTTCAAAGAGGAAAAAGCTTGGCAAGCTTTGTCCGACCATTTAGAAAAATCCGTCCCTTTTCTTGTCATGTCAGTGAGAGGTTTGACAACAGATGAGAAATTACAAATAAATTTCCGGTAGTAGTTAGCAAACCCCAGAAAACGCTGCAGAGCCTTAAGATCCTCTGGCTGATCCCATTCAAGCACTGCTCTCACCTTTTCAGGGTCCATACGGAAACCGGAGGCTGACACCAAGAAACCCAAAACTGAAGTTCCTGTACGGCGAATACACACTTTTCCAGTTTGGCGTATAGTTTATTGTCTCGCAAGATCTGCAACACCTGTCTCACATGCTCCTGGTGAGACAAAAGATCTGGTGAGTAAATTAAAATGTCATCCAAATATACGACCACAAACAGCCCCACCAGATGACGAAAAATGTCATTAACAAAATGTTGGAATACTGCTGGTGCAGTAGTCAGACCAAAAGGCATGACTAGGTTCTCATAATGTCCCTCCGGCGTGTTAAACGCCGTTTTCCACTCATCCCCCTCTTTTATCCTAATCAGATTATACGCCCCCCTGAGATCCAATTTAGAGAACCATTTGGCGCCAACAATTTGATTGAAGAGATCAGGAATCAGAGGGAGTGGATACGGATCTCGAACAGTAATCCGATTAAGTTCGCGGAAATCCAAGCAAGGGCGTAGGCCTCCATCTTTTTTCTTCACAAAGAAGAACCCCGCGGCCACTGGGGAAGATGAAGGTCTAATATGCCCTTTGGCCAGACTTTCCGAAATATAATCTTTCATAGCCTGCCTCTCAGGACCAGAAAGATTATATAACCTAGCTTTAGGTAACTTAGCATCAGGAAGTAAATTAATAGAGCAGTCATACACGCGATGAGGAGGCAACTCCTGACACCCCTCCTCAGAGAACACATCCCCAAAGTCCTCCAAAAAAGGAGGCAAAGTACTAGGCACGACCGCACTGATGACTGTGTTCATGCAGTTACTTTTGCAAAACTCCCCCCATTGGCTTATATCTCTGGACTGCCAATTAATCACAGGGTTATGTTTAACCAACCAAGGAAGTCCCAACACAATAGGAGTAGGTAGACCCTCCAACACATAACAAGATAATAGTTCCCTATGTATTGCCCCTACCCGAAGGTCAATGTTATGAACCTCATGAACAAAGCTACCTTGGCCGAGAGGCCTGGCGTCAATGGAGAATATAGGGATCGGTTTGACCAATACACTCAGATGCATACCTTGAGCCTGAGCAAACTGAGCGTCAACCAGATTAGCCCCGGACCCACTATCAAGAAGAACAGAAAATCTCTCCACTCTCGTACCAACCACCACCTCCACTGGTACAAGGAACTGAGAAGAACTAGCGGACGAAATACATACTCCCAGGTTGTCGTCCACCACACAAACCTGGGATTAACAGTTTTCCGGCGACTTTTTGCTCAACAAGGCACGGGATGGACATCCCCCAACAAAATGTCCCTCTTTCCCGCAGAAGAAACACCTTCTAGTCCTGCGGCGTACCGCCAATCCCCTCCTACGAAATGATGTCCCTCCCAACTGCATAGGCTCCTCCGAACAGACAAGGGGAACCTCAACATAAGGGACTTTAGTAGTAGGTGGAGTAACAACAGGGGCGGAGTTACCTCGCACCTCTCCCGGAGCCGTCTATCAGTACGGATAGCTAGGGCCATAGCAGCCTCCAGTGATGGAGGAGAATCATACTGAGCCAAAACGTCCTTTAATTTGTCAGAAAGCCCATGACAAAACTGGCTCCTAAGAGCTGGGTCATTCCACTGAGTATCTGTGGCCCATCTATGGAACTCAGAAGCAAATTCCTCCGCCGGACGATCTCCCTGCTGTATCTTACGTAATTTTGTCTCAGCAAGAGAGACCCGATCTGGGTCATCATATACCAAACCCAGGGCAGTAAAAAATCGATCTACTGACTGTAGAGCCGGGGATCCCGGAGGAAGGGAGAAGGCCCAGGATTGAGGGTCCCCTTGTAGGAGCGAGATAACAATTCCCACTCTCTGCTCTTCACTCCCTGATGATCGAGGCCGAAGCCGAAAATACAATTTACATGCTTCCCTGAAGGTAAAAAATTTGTCTCGCCCACCAGTGAACCTGTCCGGGAGAGCTACTTTAGGTTCAAATCTGGTTTTCTCCGAGGGAGACAAAACTTTGGACTTAATGTCCGTCAGCTCCATGGATAATCCCTGCAACTGCAGAGCCAGCTGGGCTACTGGATCCATGGCAACTGGGAATAATTTTATGGCCAGTGAAAATGTCACGCGGTCTTATGATATGTGTACGATGTCAGTAAACTATTCTTAAAAGAACAACACTCTATACAACATATAGATTAGCAACATCAGCATGTAAATATAGAATAGATTTACCTGACACGATATCCGTTGAACTCAGGGTTAATCTTGAGGACTTGATACACTGTCACAGGAAAGAGGAGGACCTGGGGTCTAACCTGACCCTAAACTGGGGTCCTAACTAATCCCTCACCTTGGAGGTACTGATAATGGTTCAGAGGTCCAAGTCTCCAGCCTAACCCTGTCTCCTATCAGTCCCTGAACCCTGTAATCAGTCCTAAGAAGGATTCTGATTACCACCAAAGGGATATGGGCTGATCTCTGCTAAATACACAGATTAGACATATAAGACAGACTGGAGAAAACACAGACTTGCATACTCACTCAAACACAGAAGGAACATAAATGATCTGGGATATTAAACTCTAAGCAAGGTGAGCTTAAAACAACTAAGGAGCTCTTTAACTTAAGTCTATACAGATACAATCCTATCTGTGGTCTGCATGAAGAATTTCACTGGCAACTCCCAACACAGACAACCAGAGATTTAAAGGAAACCAATCAACAAATAATTAATTGCAGCCGGAAGAAACTGCACCCAGTCCCAGAACTGAGCACAGACAGAATTAACTCCCTAACTGCCAAACACAAAGAAACAGCAACTCAGCTGTGAGAAGTCAGAATGTGCAACCGCGACGATCTTCGTGGCGATGCACACATGACAGCCGCACAACAAGCACTGGGACTGCGTTAGTGCTCTGCCGAAGGGACTTCAAGCGTCCAGATTCCGGCACATGGACTATCTCCTCTTTCGACCGCTGTGGCTGTTGTGGATGCGGCCATGGTCGTCGCTACGGACAGAATGGGAACCATCCGTCTCTTGTTTATTTCCATACCTTTATTATTAAAATACAAGTTGCCACTGTTTATGCCTTATACAGTGTGAAGCGTGGTTCATCTGGGGACGTCGTCCCATTGTGGAGAACAGTTGCAGGACTGAGGTAACCCACTGTGACCCAGGGCTGGGATCAGAACTGACATTTTATGTGCAAGGGGCCGGAGTGTGGACTGATTCTGCTGTTTGTGAATTGTGCCTTTAAGTGACTCGGCCATAACTACCCCCATGGGCCACCTTGTTACACTTGGCGTATTCGGCAGGATCCGACCTCAGCTGCCCTGCAACCCTGTGATGGATGGAAGAAATGCCTGAGATGTGTGATTTGTTGCTCACCATGAAGGAATTAAAGGTGGCAGCTTATAGAGACTTAGAGTCCAAGATTTGTGACTTGTTGCCTGCCATGAAGGATTTAAAGATGGCAGCTGACAAGGATTGCAAGATGGCGCCAACTGCTATCCAGAAGATGGTGGCCATTGGTGCGAAAATGAGAGGTGGAGAAGATTTGGCACCAAAAGGCAGGGGGTTGTGCCCCCCTGTGAATAAGGCATGTCCTAAATGGGTGTGGTGTGAAGAAGAAGCTGCTGCCCTCCCAGTCTGACCAGAAGAAGCGGGTGGAGCAGCTGAAAATGACCCCACCCACGAATGGGTGAAACCCAGATGGAGAGACGCCATTATCTGGTACCATGCAAAGAGGAAGTATGTCTTTCCACGGCAGCATCAACTGCCGAGACTGCAGGCGATCCATGGCCCGGGCGGAGACAGGCTTGCGTTTTGAGGCCTGGTGGTCGGAGGAGCTGGGAGAATGGCATCCTTTTTGGCGGCCAGACAAGCGGACGATGGAGAAAGCGGAACTGGAGGAGCTGGAACCGGAAGGAACTCGGAGGACATTAGAAGCTGCACTGAGGGGATTGTTGTGGCCGCTGTCACTGGCTTCCGCGGCCGCGCAGGAGGACTGTCACCGGACGCAGCAGTGGTGAGTAGGAAATTTCCATCCGAAAGACCTACCACCTCGACCGCTACTTCTTCACCTCCTGTGGCCCCACTGTCTTCTCCGGTCGTGCCCCGTCTCCCGACTTCACCGTCGTCCTCGGTGTTGGTGGCACCTGTTTCCTCCCAGCCTGCACCAGCGGTGCGCATGTGGAGGAGCCCCGGATGCCCGTTGCAGGCAAGGCTCAGTGGATCCAGAGTGTGGTCCATGAAAAGAAGTGGTGAGAGCACTGTATTGTCAGAGAATTACAGCGCCACGGCGGGGGGAGATGAAGCTGGCCGAATGGCCAGTGGTATGGTCCGGAACCTAGACCTGGCCAGAGGATATGGCTTCATCCAGGAGGCCCAGACCTGAGAAATTATTTATGTGGGATCTGTTGTCTCCAGAGGTCCCCTTCAGTTATGGGACCATGTTACCTTTGTTAAAGAGAAGGGACCCCGAGGGCCATGTGTGGTGACTGTATAGAAGGCCTCCAAACGCAAGAGGCCAGACATAGTGAGTGGCTGCAGTTCCTGCCGCTAAGCAGGAGAGAGCGGCGCCTGGACACAGTGAGGCGGCCGCAAATGTCGCATCAGAGCCAGAGGCTCCGGGAGTTGTGGGACCACCGCTGGAGGGGATTCAGAGTCGGAGAAACAGTGGGGACTCCTCCAGTGGTTCCTCGTTCCACACATATATAGTTGTGCAGGGTCCTTATGCGGCCCATTGCACCAACAAGCGGCCATGCATAGACTGATGTGGCCCCTTTAAGTACAGTGTTTGAGTGGTGCCGGTTGCATCTGTGCTAAAGTACCAGGGACTGTTCTGCGTCCCGGAGAGGGCAGTGAACCCTACATGGCGCCGAAGGACTGAGGTGTCATGAGTGGCTATCGCGGTCACAAAAGCCAGGACTGTGTTTGTTTTTTTCCCCTTCCTCCAAGTTATTTGCCCACAAAGGAGGGAGCGGGAGAGTGCCGTCAGGAGAACCCAAGGGTCGAGCCGAGTTAGAAATTGTGTAATAAGTTGGCCATCGGCCATTATATTGATTTTAAGGGTCCCAGGGACTATGGGACCTGGGTCACATGAACCCGTGTTGAGAGACTGGGACTCTTCCGTTGGTGTTATTTGAATGTGTTGCACTGATGTTTATATACAGTACAGACCAAAAGTTTGGACACACCTCATTCAAAGGTTTTTCTGTACTTTTATGACTATGAAAATTGTACATTCACACTGAAGGCATCAAAACTATGAATTAACACATGTGGAATTATATACTTAACAAAAAAGTGTGAAACAACTGAAAATATGTCTTATATTCTAGGCAAGAAATCACACTTATTAAACCTGACAGGGCACACCTGTGAAGTTAAAACCATTTACGGTGACTACCTCTTGAAGCTCATTAAGAGAATGCCAAGAGTGTGCAAAGCAGTAATCAAAGCAAAAGGTGGCTACTTTGAAGAACATAGAATATAAGACATATTTTCAGTTATTTCACACTTTTTTGTTAAGTACATAATTCCACATGTGTTAATTCATAGTTTTGATGCCTTCAGTGTGAATGTACAATTTTCATAGTCATGAAAATACAGAAAAATCTTTGAATGAGAAGGTGTGTCCAAACTTTTGGTCTGTACTGTATGCATATATATATATATATATATATATATATATACATACAGTATATATATATATATATATATATATATAAGTGCTGCTAATAATTTTACAGGGTCATCATGGCCAGGGATGGCAATGTTTTAGGAGGGAGGGGTGTAAGGAGGTGGCGGAGAACCCTGTCGCTCCCCTCTCTCCTACGCGGTGGTCCCATGCACTTGGTGCGGTACCCGGACGGTGTACCTAAGTAGCAATGTCTGTATCTTTATTGCCTTGTGCATCTGTGTAATGTTCCTGTATTCCCCCATTGTATGTACCTGTATGTTAATATGACGTTTGTATTAGAGTGCTGTGTTTGCAATGCCCTAATGCATACCTCCCAACAGTCCCGATTCAGCGGGACAGTCCCGATTTTGAGAGACTGTCCCGCTGTCCCGGCCGGGATCTTACTTGTCCCGCACTGCACTGAAAGTGTATCGGCCACGCCCCCTCCTTGAGGCATCCGTGCAGCTCTCCCACTGGCCACGCCCCCTCTATTTCCAGCCACGCCCCCTCTTCATACTGGCCACTCAGGGGCTATGCCCACTGGGATACTGCTCCCAGCTGTGTCCCCGCCCCCACATACAGAGGCAGGAGCCGGACCAGCCTCAGCTGCCATTGGAGGGAGGATAAACAGGAAGCAAGAGAGCATCATAGGAGCCATGTGTGCGGGGAGGAGCCGCTGGATCCAGCAGTCTTGTTGGGGGAGTACATAACGATGAGCGCTGTGTGCAGTAAGTGTGTGTGTGCCTGACACTGAGTGCCACAGGGGACTGCACCGCTATGTGCTGAGCTTTGCCCAGGCCAGCCTGCTGTAACACTACTGCGCACATACAGCTCTGCTGCAACACGACTGCACACACACAGCTCTGCTGCAACACGACTGCACACACAGCTCTGCTGCAACACGACTGCACACAGCTCTGCTGTAACACAACTGCGCACACACAGCTCTGCTGCGACATGACTGCACACACACAGCTGTGCTGCAGCACGACTGCACACACACAGCTCTGCTGCAACACGACTGCACGCACACACAGCTCTGCTGCAACACGACTGCATGCACACAGCTCTGCCATACCTCCCAACTGTCCCGGATTGAGCGGGACAGTCCCGATTCTGACCCCCCCATCCCGCTGTCCCGCTGTGGACACTATGTGTCCCGCAGTGAGATGAGCCGCCACGCCCCCATGCACCCCTTCCTGCCCTAACTGTCTCTACAGCCTTTCACAGCAGCTAGCAATGACGCTGCTATTGCTGTAGTCTTCTGTGCCCACAGGACCTGTGATGAGGTCACAGGAGGGGATGAGTCAGGGGTCACATGATCAGTGTCCTCATTTGCAGGACTCTGCTGTGATGTTGTCATGGTGTTGGATGAGGGTAAGTGTGTGTGGGGGTCGGGACTCGGGTTTACAGTGTGGATGTAGCAGAGCCGTGTGTGTACGAGGTGTACGGAGCGGAGCCGTGTGTGTCCGAGGTGTACGGAGCGGAGCCATGTGTGTACGAGGTGTGCGGAGCCATGTGCGGAGCCATGTACGGAGCGGAGCCGTGTGTGTACGGAGCGGAGCCGTGTGTGTACGAGGTGTACGGAGCAGAGCTGTGTGTGTACGAGGTGTACGGAGCGGAGCCGTGGGTGTACGGAGCGTAGTCGTGTGTGTACGAAGCGGAGCCGTGTGTGTACGAGGTGTACGGAGCGGAGCCGTGTGTGTACGAGGTGTACTGAGCGGAGCCGTGTGTGTACGAGGTGTACGGAGTGGAGCCATGTGTATATGAGGTGTGCGGAGCGGAGCCGTGTGTACGAGGTGTACGGAGCGGAGCCGTGTGTGTACGAGGTGTACGGAGTGGAGCCTTTTCTGTACGAGGTGGTTGTAGCAGTGATGTAGTGTACGAGGTGTACAGAGCAGAGCCGTGTGTGTACGAGGTGGATGTAGCAGTGCTGTAGTGTGTACGAGGTGTACGGAGCAGAGCCGTGTGTGAACGAGTTGGATGTAGCGGAGCTGTGCGTGTACGAGTTGGATGGAGCGGAGCCGCGCGTGTACGAGGTGCACGGAGCTAAGGCTACTTTCACACTTGCATTTTTTTGCACAGCGCATCGTGAGCGCATGAAAAAAACGCATGCAAACGCTTATAAACGCTGCGATATTTAGTCGCATCAGCGTGCGATTTCAAGCGTTTTTGCAAGCGTTTGCGTTTTTTCGGCGCATGGGTTGTCTACGTGTCACATTTCTATCAACTCTGTCTCTATCATCTGTCTCTATCATCTCTGTCTCAACTCTCTCTATCATCAGTCTCTATCATGTGTATCATCTCTGTCTCTATCATCTGTATCATCTGTCTCTATCATCTGTCTCTATCATCTCTGTCTCTATCATCTCTGTCTCTATCATCTCTATCATCTCTGTCTCTATCATCTCTGTCTCTATCATCTCTGTCTCTATCATCTGTCTCTATCATCTCTGTCTCTATCATCTCTGTCTCTATCATCTGTCTCTATCATCTGTCTCTATCATCTCTGTCTCTATCATCTCTGTCTCTACCATCTGTATCAACTCTGTCTCCATCATCTCTGTTTCTATCATCTGTCTCTATCATCTGTCTCTATCATCTCTGTCTCTATCTGTCTCTATCATCTCTGTCTCTATCATCTGTCTCTATCATCTCTGTCTCTATCATCTGTCTCTATTATCTGTCTCTATCATCTCTGTCTCTATCATCTGTCTCTATCTCTGTATCATCTCTGTTATCTATCATCTGTCTCTATCATCTGTCTCTATCATCTCTGTCTCTATCATCTCTGTCTCTATCATCTGTCACTATCATCTGTCTCTATCATGTCTCTATCATCTCTGTCTCTATCATCTGTCTCTATCATCTGTCTCTATCATCTCTGTCTCTATCATCTGTCTCTATCATCTGTCTCATCATCTGTCTCTATCATCTCTGTCTCAACTCTGTCTCTATCATCTGTCTCTATCATCTGTATCATCTCTGTCTCTATTCACTGTCTTATCATCTCTGTCTCTATCATCTCTTTCTCTATCATCTGTCTCTATCATCTGTCTCTATCATGTCTCTATCATCTCTGTCTCTATCATCTGTCTCTATCATTCTGTCTCTATCATTGTCTCTATCATCTGTCTCTATTCATCTCTGTCTCTATCATCTCTTTTCTATCATCTCTGTCTCAACTCTGTCTCTATCATCTGTCTCATCATCTGTATCATCTCTGTCTCTTTCTTCTGGTACTCAACTTCTGTCTCATCATCGGGCCTTTTCATCTCTGTCTCTATCATCTGTCTCTATCATCTGTCTCTATCATCTCT